>CM057338.1:436198957-436798957 GCA_030015575.1 Agapanthus africanus
ATCTTTTTCATCTCCCCTTTCTCCTCTTCCTCCACCTCCTCTACCATCCACAAACACCCCTAAATCTCCACCAAAACACCATTCCACCTTCACAAAAATCATTCCTCACATCACTATAAACACCATTGGTGAATCAAGTTGAGATTTTGAGCACTTTGGGCCATTCTAGAATTTGAATTTTCTTTAGTTACTTCAAAGAGGTAAATCCTACACTTTTAGTTAAGTAATCAGTTTTTTTACCTTCCAATAATAGTTTAGAGTTAAACTAATGTAAATTAGTGATGTTGGAAAATTCCAAGATGAGGTTTAGGGAATATTTAGAGTTGTGAAGGTGTAATTGAGGTTTAGTTAGTGACCACAACCCTTCTAGTACTAAAATTCCGGACCAAACTGAATTTAGAATCCCAAACTTGATAGTTTAGTTTCTCGATATCGGATTTTGTGGAAAATGTGATGAGATATTAGGATCTGCTATAACTTGTGAGCTATGAAAAATATTTAGCAACCACAGAGATATGTGCAGGCTACTAGAAATCTACCCCTGAAACCCGAGCCCCCAATTCCCTAATCTGGCCTCCAAAATAACTCTTATGGCCGCAAATTGCGACCTGAACATGAAGTTTGGGTCTCGTGCTTGGTCCATGGCTCCTTTATCTGATACTTAGACCTACCACATATGCAAAATTGCCTAATCCAACCTAGGGGAAAATCTGGGAGTGTTTTCCTAAATTGCCGTTTTCGTTTTGCGACTTTGTATTTACTTGAGTTTTGGTATTTACGTTTGACTTGGTCGTTTGACGTTTGCACGTCAATGTCGAAAGTTGTTTGGTTATTCTTGCATGCGTTGGCCGTAGGTTCTAACCTATATGCACTTCGCGTGTCATGTCGGTTTTCATATTCGATTCTTGTTTACGATACGACGTACTTGAACTGTAGATACCTTCGCGTAGACTTCGGGACGACAAGGGAGAACAAAGCGTTCATCAACTCTGGATAAGGATAGTAAGTGAGTAGATGTATATTTACGGGGGAAGTGGGGTGGATGGCGTATAGAACCCCCGCAACCGTAGATTAGGATACTTATATATATTTATATATTTATGTCAAATGCGAGATTTGGATACTTAGCAAGTAGGGTTCTAGAAGACTATAGGTTAGATTAAGCATACTCGTAGGAAGGTATACCCTTAGTCTTTTTCCTCTTAGTCGTGAACCTTGGTTTATGTTGTCACACATGCACACACATACGCACTTAGTATAAGATAGGTGTATATGTATGTGTGTGTGTGTGTGTGTGTGTGTTTATACACACACACACACATACATATAAGATGAGGATATGGTATGTTAGATGGATATGAGTCGATATGATCGGACATGATGTCATAAGATTATGATATGTGATCTGAGACTAAAGCATCGTATCATGACATGATATATTAAAGGATCATTGGGAGACATACACATAACATGCGATAACATGTGACTTGATGAGATAATAGCATGTACGTGACCTTAGATCCGTACCCTTGGTTATGATACCGTACGACGGATGATACCGTACGAAATATATATATGATGATTGATCCGCACTCTTGACTCGAGGATACTGTACGATGGACTATACCGTACGTGATGCTATGAGACTGGATCGCCGACTACTAGATATATCGACTCGGAAATGCTATAGAGTTCTAATCACTTCCGACTTGGGATTAGTTTAGTCTTTTAATCTTTTAATTACTTAAGTAGATGTTAGAGTATAACTAGAGCTATACCTATTTTCAAAACTAATGAATCGTATGCATTTTCAAAAGAAAAAGCCGAGGGACGCTATGGATTTTCAAAAGGTATCTCTTTTTCTCAAAATCATTGTAGCCCCTACTTTTCTAAAAACAACGATTCGTGCTACTTTAAATACTATAACTTTAAATGCTATAGAGTCCTCATCGTGCTACTTTAAATACTATATATTTCATATTATTGCGTTTATTGTTTACTGTTCTGCTATGCTCATATTATTTTCATTGCATTTATATATATACATGTTCTTTCTTTAGCTGTTATAACCTCGTCTGCTAGGACACATGCACCATTACCAATGAAGCGCATGTTGCACGTACACTTGCTTACCGGCTCACACACATCATCATCGGTAATTTCCATGCCACATACACATTAGAAACCGTTACTTCACTCGTATAACCTGATAACTTGTAGTTAATTGTATTGTTTAGCATTTATGATCTCACATGCTAGTTTAGATATTGCATTTCTTACGTAGATGCCACATGCATATATATATATATTCTGGTTATGCACTGTAGATTGGCTCTATGCCGATATTCATTATTTCATTATTGACTCATGATTATGAGATTTCGGTTTTCATGACATTTCTGGATTTGGGGAAACCACATGTGAATTTTATAAACTTATGACTATTTCAAAAAGGAAATGCAGTTTCTCATGATATGATGTGTGGAGTCCACCATGAGATTTCTCGGTTCTTGATCTATATGTATACCCGATTCGAGGAGAGAGGAGGCACCGTCTGCGGGTACATAGTGGACCCGGTGCGGTACCCCGGGGCAAGAAGATCGTATAGAGAGACGTTGAGCCCGGAAGGGGAGCACTATCGACCGGTGATAGTTGGCTTGAAAGATATCCGGAGGATACCGATCGAAGTCGTGAAATTAGATGGATATGGGGCCAATCCGGACAGACGGAGCCCGAGATATGAGGATTATATGTCGCTGTTGGACACGGTTTTTATAATGTTTTCGAGTGTCAATGCTGAGCACTCAGGTTTTATCATGATTTTGTGTGTCGTTGCTTGACGCACGTTGGATGATGTATTTATACATAATATATATGACATGTTACCATTTTATGACACGGACATGAGTACATTGGTATTATACTTATGTTTATACTGTTACCCTTGTTATCACTCGATGTCACTATATTATTAGTATATTATTTTATGACATGGGAGATCGTCATACATTCGATTTCTACTCAGTGATGTCTTCTACTCACGAGTTGCCAACTCAACCCCGTTGTACCATAGTTTTCTTGCAGGTTTGACTGCACAGGTTCCGTTGCGGTTTGCTGGCAGACCGCTTTCTTCCGGGTGATTGTTTTGCTAGGTGGGATACACTTCCATCGTGACCACCGTTTGTACTTTTATATTTATTCAGTTGTATCTAGTTAAAAGTTCTATCAACCAGATTATGTATATTTGTAGACTTAGAAATCTCGACTTGTATATTCTTTCGGACTTAAAGTCATGCTCATATATTTATTACTGTTTCAGGTTTCTTGATGATGTTTTGGTTTCTTTACTTTCTTTCTGTGTTTGATCTTCGCCTTAGGGCATCGTATATGTATATCATTGCATGGTTGTTTCCGCCAATTAGCGAAAAGCTGGCTCTTGTTTGGGGATGCCTATTATTATTATTTCTAGTCTTGTTTTCGGGTTTAAAATTTACAAGGGAGGTGCTGCCTAAAATTTTCAAACGACAAAAAATGTTTTCAAGATAGATACACAACGTTGTATTTCATATGATATTACTTATGTTTTAAAGAAAGAACATGATTTCATTAAATCTTTATTTCAAAACTTCACCTCCACTATTTTTCCTAAAAAGGTTTAGATTTCTGGGCTTTTAGCTTACTTGAATTAGATGGGGTCCTATAGACTTCATATGATTCAAGTGCCAGTCATGTGCTTTTTTTCGGGTCGTGACAAGAAAGAAGAAAGAAAAGAGGGAACACTTAGAGATTAGACACTACTACATCCTAATGATCAATTCTTAACAAGTTTTGATCACTAGTTGCTTCACTTTGATTTTAGTATGAAGCTAGAGCCTTAGTTAAGGTTCTTTCAGGTGGATCATCTACGACAAGAAAAACCGGCTTCCAAGCTCGTTTACGGTGCACGTAGGAGCTAAAGAAGTGGTATAGAAGATGAAAAACACGACTACAAAATTAGCTAACCACTATCTGAGTAGCTAAACTCCTTCTATGTGATTAGTTTAGTATTTGGATTCGATTCTAGATCGTAGAGTCCGTGCTCTTGTCTTTGAAAATTTATGTTTTGTATTCCGTCTTGGCCGCAAATTAACATCACGAGCACGAGAGTCTATTAACATATTATATCATTTTTTATGAGCATATTCTTTGCTTTTTCTCCTTTAAAAAAAGTATTTATAGAAAAACAAAATTTAATATGTAATTTTTCAAAAGAAATTCAGAGAAATGATAATTATGGTAGGGTCTTGAAATAGCCCATTGGTGGAGGGCTTGGAGTAGCCTATTGTGGAGACCTGGGATCGAGCCCGAAGTCTCTTATTTATGAGGGGTGACTAATTTATCTCATCTGTCACGCCCCGCTTCCCAGTGTACGGGTAAGGAGGCGTGACGAGGCACGCGATGTATTTACTCAGAAGTAAACACGTTAAGCGTAAATAAGCAATATAAAATAAATGTACACAAGAAAGACATGAGATGTAAATGAACAACAACTTTTTATTTATTAAACATTCTTTACAATACAACTGAAAAGTAAATACAATGCGAAAAGCAATGCCTAAATAATGGCATGAACATGAAAGTAAATATATACAAGTGAACTAGAGCTCCGGGTCCTCGATGTACTGCGCCAAATCTTCTGAGCTGGGCTCGATCTCCAGAGAGTCGGGTCCTCCGGACAACATTCCAAAGAAAGAATAGAAAAGGAATGTCGTCAGCGAACAATCACTCGGTAAGTCCCAAAGAGTGAATATGAATAGAATAGACGGATAAAAGAATATAACCGGTATAATGTTTGTTTGTTATGCTAACGTAGTTGTTTGTAGCTTGGTACAGAATATGCCAGTGTATACAAGAGGCGTCCAACTTGCTCCGTGGACTAAGTTATATGAAGTACAAGGCCCTGTCAAAACCCACGGGACAACGGCAACTGATATTCAGGTTATGTGTATTAAAATGACCATCATCGTGTCATTTTTAACACATTCCGTACCAATCTACCCCTTTAAAACCCCGTAATGTTTATTGAATTATTTATAGTTGCAAGACTTGCCGAAACCATGATATATGTTATTCTTGTAAACGGATAAGGATGTAAACGGATAGTCATGTAGTCAAGTCAATATATATCCATAATTCAGTCAAATCAAGTCATGTTGATATAGATAGTATTCTGGTATTCATGTTCAAGTTCCAGTATATATGGATTCATAATGTATTGGAGTTATATTTGAAATGTATTCATGTATTGAAATGTATACAGATTGACTGAGACTCGGATTGAGTCATACACTTAAACAGAATTGAATTCCTGAGTTAGGTTTTGGAGTTATCGGTAACTGCTGCACATGGACGGCAGAATTTATATCTTTTTCCAAGATAATTACCATTGATAATCCTGTTTTAGTTTTCTACCTTAAATAAGAAAGAACTCTCATTCTCCGACTCCCTGAGGCTCAAGAGAACGGATCCCGCTTAAACCTATATTTACTAAAGTCCTTATTGTAATTTAATATAACTTGAAGGGGTTTTATGAAAAATAGTTTTGATAAACTTTCAAAATAAACCTTAAGAATTTATTTATCATATTTAGGGTTTTCATGGATGTAATTTTTAAAAGTGAATTATTCTAATGATTATAAATCTAGATTGAATAGTATATGGTATTTTAGTGTAAAATTGGAATTGTATGAATTGTGATGGTATTTTCATGAAATTTGGGATTTCTTTATGTAGAAAACATGGAATTTTTATATGTATTTAAAATAGATAGTTTGATAATATTATATATAATTATTAAAAAATAACTTTATTTATTAAATAGAAATCGCGTTTTCTTAAAAATTGTAATAAAAATTCCATCAAGATCGTATGCTCCGTGAGGAGGTCTGCATCTCGCCCTACTAGTTCGATGGATGTGCGATAACCTGCACCAACCAAATCGGATTCCCCAAGAGTAGGTTGTAAGGACATAATCGTAAGGAATTTGAATTAAAACAATTTAAAGAATACGGTTTTTAATAGGTTAGGGTATTTTAATGTAAAATTGTATTAGCCACAAAAATATAGGTTTCTAGCCATCGTGCTATGTCATGATGAGTGTTGTGATAATGTAGGTCATTACCTTGTGGTGGTTTTCTAAAGGTAATAGGAGCAAATATGATAAAAAAAATGTCGTAGGTAAATTTTGTGGTATTTAACTGTAAAAGTGTAATCCAAGTTGCATAGCATGGTATTTTAAATTGAAGCTTGTTCTAAATGTTGGTTTATGGTTGCTAAACAATATATAAAGAAATGGTTGATTTGTTATTAAGAAAGTTGGGTTTTTAAATAAATTTAGAATCAGATGTCGGATTAACTCCACTTCCGACGAGTTTTAAAAAGAGAACTTTTTAGATTAGGAAGTGAGAGGAAGAGAGGGGACTTACTGGATGAAAAAAAAAGATAGGAGGTTGAGAAATGATTTGGAAGGTTCGTAGAGTCGCGGCGTCGCCGGAATCTTCCCGAATTGTTGCCGGAAAGTGACCTTGGGCTAACTCCACTTGTATACTTCTTTCACTTGGAAAAATTTGAGAATTTTTGATAATGGATTTCAGAATAGTGAGAGCTAGGGTATGAGGTGGTATTTATAGGAGAAATTAGGGTTTTGAGGATTGAAGAAAGGAATTAAAATGCATTAAAATTTTGGATTAATACCTCATTTTAATTCTCTGTTAAATTTTCAGAAAATCAAACAGTACTGGAGTTGAGGGGGGATGCGTAACGACTAGGGTTAAAAATTTGGAGGCATTACCTATGGTTTCAACCGGCGGCGCCGGCCCAGAGGAGATCTTCGCCGGCCATCTTGGAGGGGTTGGGGTCTGGATCAATGCCACGTGACCTAGTCTGTCTAAATACCCTTTTGCACTTGTTTATTTAATCTGTCTTTTCATTTTTACGTGTATTGCACGTGTAAACTTTTGGGCTTCTAAAAAGTTTAAAAGAAAAATTAGTAAAAATATGTGTGGCTGAGGGGATTCAAACACAGGGGCTACGTCACAGCAGTGCAAGGCTTTACCAATGAGCTACAAGTGCTTTCTTGCTGTCCTTAAACAAATTAAATACTTATAGCATACTCAGGGTTGCAAATACTCCATTTAGTACTTTAACTTTACACAAATTTCTATACATTGTCGTTATATTCTACCCTCCTTACAAAAATTTCATCCTCGAAATTTACAATTTATTTAAGGACTAATTTACAAATAAGAAAGGGTATCTTGCACGCATGTCGTCCTCATGTTCCCACGTTGATTCTCCTGGTGAATCCTTTCTCCACATCACTCGAACCAAGTTTACTTCCTTATTCCGAAGTGACTTTACCTTTCTGTCCAGGATTTCAACAAGTTGTTGCTCACAAGATAAGTCTGTCTGTACAGTGACATCGGAGCGATCAAGAATGTGACTGGGGTCACTTACATACCTTCGGAGTTGGGATATGTGGAACACATTTGCACTCTTTCTAATGAGGGTAGAAGTGCTAGACGATATGCCACTTCTCCGACTCGTTCGAGTATGTCGAACGGTCCAATGTATCTCGGACTGAGCTTACCCCTCATTCCAAAGCGAATTACTCCATGATTTAGAGAGATATTTCAGTTGGAACTCCAAGTGACGACGCTTTGCATCAGCCCAGTGCTTCTGTCGATCTTGGGCTATGCGCGTTCTTTCCCTGATCGTGCGAACTACGTCCACAGTCGCCACAATCATCTCTGGTCCAAGGAATTCCCTATCTCTAATGTCGTCCCAACTTAGTGGTGAAAGACACTTCCTTCCATATAGAGCTGCAAACGGTGTCATTCCAATACTCACTTGGTAGCTGTTGTTGTATGAAAACTCCACAAGATGGAGGTGATCTTCCTACGATCCGCCGATGTCTAGCATACAAGCTTTTAGCATGTCTTCAAGGATCTGAATCGTTCGCTCAGACTGTCCATCTGTTTTTGAATGGTAACCTGTGCTAAAGTTCAGACTTGTTCCCAAGCTAGCTTGCAGACTCTGCCAAAATTGCGATCGGAATCTGGTGTCACAATCGGAGACAATATAAACCGGTACTCGATGTAATCTCACAATCTCCTGCATGAGTTTATGGGTATCAGAAATAGTACAATATGATGATTTAAATCTTTACTTAGATTCAAACTTACTTCCATGTAATTCTTTGTCAGTGTTTCAGTAGATTGGCCAACTCGAAATGGGATGAAATGAGCTGATTTTGTGAGTCGATCCACAATAACCCACAGAGCATTGTTACCTTTCATGCTGCGAGGAAGTGCAGTCACGAAGTCCATGGTGATGTGTTGCCACTTCCATTCTGGAATAGGTAACGTTTGAAGTAAATCAGCAGTCCTATGATGTTCAGCTTTCACTTACTGACACACCAGGTATTTGGCAACGCTTCTGGCTACTCCACGCTTCATTCCATGCCACCAGTAATGTTGATGCAGATCTTTGTACATCTTTATACCGCCAGGGTGCACTGAGTATGGAGAGTCGTGAGCTTCTTTCATCAACTCTTCCCGAACAGAACCTTGTGGTACACACAATCTACTGCCATATCTCAAAGATCTGTCTGCGTGGATAATGAAGTTTGTTCTAAGTCCACTTTCTACTTGTTCTCTGATCTTTTGCAACTTGGCACTGTAAGTCCACGTTGCCCACCCCGGTGCTTGCGGGGAGGCGGAAACGGTATAAAAATCTGATTTTTATGGTACTAGGCAACATGGACTATCAAAAGGAGGATCTTTGCTAAACAAAAACTAACTACAAGCTAACTAGTTTTAGCTACATGGAAGAAAGGCTATACCTTGGGCTTTATGTCCTTCTCTCCTTGCTCCTTGGAGTGAACGGAAGTGATCTCCTTGTCGTCTTCTCTAGTCGAAGAAGGATCCACCCGAGAGCCTCAACCTTTGGCTTCAACTTCAAGCTAGAAGTAACTAAGATGCTAGAAGTGCTAATCCTAGAACCTTAGAAGAGAGTAGAGATTATTTTAGAGAGGTTTATCTCAAGATCATGTGTTTCTCAACTCATGAGAGGGGAGAGCTTGAGAGAGAGGAAGAGGAGGAGAGAGAATCTATATGATAGAATGAATAAGATAAAGAACCATTCTCACATATATGTGTGAATTATGTAAATTAGATAATTAGCAAGATAATTGTCATGGTTAATCAAGACTTGACCATTATCATTTCACATTAAATACAAATTGCAAGGATCAAAGAGCATCTTTTATATGGAATGATGATGGTCAACATGTCAACTTATGTCAACAAGTCAAGATAGTCAAATGGTCAACAACCCTAACCATGCACAATTATATTTAACTAATATCAATTAATCATAATACACACATAAGCAAGAAAATGACAATAGTCATAAACCCTAATCAAAGTCCTCTCCCTCTGTCTCGGTCAACTGTGCATACGCACCCGTATTCGTGATCCGAGGAACACGAATACAATGAGATAAAACCAATCCCAAATCATATACTAGGATCCGGTTTAAACCAAAGCCCGCTAGTATAAGCTGTCCGGACAGCAAACGTGCACAAGTGCGCGGATGTGAACGAACCCTGTCGCAAAACCATGCGACCTCTACTCATTTTGCCTAAAGGCGAATAACTCTCTGTGTGGGACTCTACAGACTCGACACTAAGCTGGCAGTGGGTTTAACCACAGACCGCAAGCGGCACTAGCTGTACGTAACGGTCTCCAGGTAGATGCCGATAAGAAGACTGACGAGGTGAACCCATCTGAACTCCTACTGAGCCTGAATGTGACAGTCTCCGTACAGTCCGGTCTGTTCGTCTGATACATCGCATGGCGGGCCTAGGGGGGCGGTAAACGTCAGTCCCCTAATAGCGGTACAAGTCGTGTCGGAGTGTAGCCCAGAACAGCCTGAGATAATACTGGAAACCTACCAGTATATCTCACTTGCCCTGGCCAGGGACTACTTGTGTAATGGATCTCCTAGACACAGCGCGATGTCAACCCCCAATACCGGGAGTGACGAATCATGTCTAACCGTCACTGCCTCCAAGTGCTTCGGGACTGCACCCAACTACTACCTGTTTGCACGACTCCTTTGAGCCATAGTAGGGTAGTAATCAAAGTACAGTGGGAACACACACGAGGCGAAGTGACAGTGTCAAGTCAGCGGACTAAGCTGTACTCATGTCACCTGGGAACTGATAACTGACGATAGGTATAATACCAACCAACAGTTCCCGACGAGTCCTTTCCAGTGTACTCGTAACCTAACGAGCACCCGCATACTATCTCAAGTACGACATACCGACGGCTGTGGCACAGACCGTCTCCCACGCTGGGATGAGAAGCGCATACGCTAGTCTACTCCGGAGTATCGATGCCCTGTCTCGATAGTCCTACGACTAGAGACCTGTATAAGGATGTGCTTATGGATTACCCAGCCCCCATGAGTGTGAGCGCCATCACAACGCTGGTAATCAAGCAAAGATCCTAAGGGTTCCACTAATGCGTATAGGTGATATAATAAAAGAAACACATGTACACATTAAAGCAGAGACAAACCAAGTAGCATACTACCATTTCGAGCAAGATTGTATATACAACTGTGAATATCCCAAGCTTCCATCAAGTAATATACATACTAGTATGATACAGTAATGGCCTCTAGGGCATATACACTAACAATCTCCCACTTGCACTAAGGCCATGTACTGGCGTATCGAAGACCTATCATCTCGATCAGCCGCTCGAACTGAGTCTGGGGTAAGGCCTTCGTGAATGGATCTGCAGTGTTATCTTCTGAAGCAACCCTCCGAACCTCAATCTCCTGGCGATCCACGATCTCCCTGATCAGGTGATGCCGCCTCAAGATGTGTCTGGATTTCTAATGGGACCTGGGTTCTGATTGAATGAAATTCTTGATGTGTAGTATGGAAATTGTAAAGAAATCACAACCAAAAATTATTTGACCGCAATCAACTACGGTGTCGGATGTAGATTGTTAGTGAGTGCGGATCTTCCACAGGGACAGTGTAATCGTTCGTCTTTTGAATTAGATGAGTCAAAACTTTAAAGAAAACAAAACAAAACAATTCATGATTTATATTTGAAGTTCAAGAATTAGAAAATATAGATTTAATAACAAGAAAAAGATAGAATCAAGAATTGATAGTTTGTTGATTTTTCCAAACCAAATATCAAGAATCGAAATGAGGCTCATAGAAATCGATCGGATCTATAGACGTGATGCAATCTCAAGATGACGTATTCTCATCCTTCGATGGATTGATACTAGATTTATGATGATCGACGAGAATTAGGGATTTCTAGTGAAACTAGGGTTTCATCATTTATCCCTTGTTCATTCGTCGATATCATTCACATGCTAGCCTCTAGTAATTTCAAGAAACGATCGTAGATCCCTAATTTCGAGCGATAACAATCAAGAAAGCATCGCAACGAAACTAGGTCATCGATTCTTGAACTTGCTAGGGTTTACAAAACTTGTAGGACTTAAAAATCGTTTTAAGATTTGTTACATCATCATTCTATTGATCGTCTCGGCTCTTTAACGAGCGGAGTTTTACTCAAACATCAAAACAAGAACAACAATTACAAATTGAGATCTAATCATGATGCAAGAATTAAAAGAAAGCAAGATAAAAGAATTTCACCTTTTATTTATATCAACAATTTCGTTACATTCGCTCAAGAACTACAAGAGGAAGAACTCGATCGTCGATTTGGCTTCGCTCGTCTCCGTGAGTCGCGGATCGGCTTGGATCACTTGCCCGATTGAAGATCGGCTCGGCTCCTAAAAGGTTGAAGGCTTCTCGCTTGATTTGGTACTCAAGATCTTGAATTTGGAGTGGAATTAGGGTTAGGGTTTCGCACAAGTCTTGTCACTAGACTTGTGGAAGAAGATGATGTAAGAGAGAATGAACTAATGAAAAGATTAACAACTAATGAAGAACTATTGATGAACAACCTAAAGATTGATTAGCCTTTAACCCTAGGTCTAGGTTCCTATTTATAGACATCTAAACCCTAGATCTAGGATTTCAAATTCTAAGTTTCCCTCCTAAAGTTTGTTGAGGAAATTTGAATTTCCCTCCAAAAGTTAGTTAGAGGAGAAGCTTCTAGATGTGATTAGTTAGGAGGGAGCTTCTAGAAGAGGTTAGTTAGGAGCTTAATTATGTTTAGCCTTGCTTAATGATCTTTGCTGATCTGGTAGTAGCTTCTAGGTCCTTCTGGAATTTGACATGTCATTATGAGCTTTGGCCACTGAGATAGAGATAACACAGTAAAATTGAGTCTCTGAAGCCATCAAGCCGCCGCGGAACCGCGGCGCAAGCGCGCTCCTGCCGCGTAACCGCGGCGCTTTTGGAGAGTTGGGGCTTGGGCACTCTGGTGCTTGCTTGGGCTGATGTATGGGCCTTTATTGTATATGTGGAATTTAATATATCCTTCTGAAATGCTACCAGATCTGAATTCATTGAGTTGGCGTAATTTTGATCAGCTCTTTGGTTTTTCTTCCGTATTTTCCTGCACAGACTCAAGACAAGTGTTGCGCAAATTCAGAAATGATGCGATGCCATGAAATGCGGTTAATTTCCCTTAAAGTGTCGGTTTAAAAGTCTAACACATGAAATCTGATATTTAACGACTGATTTGCTAATATGTGAAATATGAATACCGAACACTTCTAAATGAGTGCAAATGTTAAGGAAAATGCCGTGTTAGAAATACATTATTTTCGACTGATCAAATACCCCCAAACTTAATTTCGATCGTCTCGAGCGAATGTTTTATTAAAAAGAGAAGGAGAAAATAAAGAAAGAGAAAAACTAATTAGCACACTTTCATAGGCAGCACGATTGCACTGAGCACGTGCAACAAGCCTTTAAACCTCTAGGTGTCCCTAGTAGGAGGAGTGTTGTCTCCTGAGGGTTTTCAGCGGATTGCACCCACAAAATCCAATAATAAAAGGAAGATCATGAATATTACATTTAAAGAAAAGAATTGTAAAAGAAAAACTTTGAAAATTAGGGTTTCCAACTAAGCTAGCTTTTCGGTTGTCATGAGCCCTATCTTAATGGTCATGAAAAGATGTCAGAAATCACGTCCTCCCTCAATAAACATCGTCTTATTCTTCATTCCTATCTTTCTTCCAAACATCGATCATATCACCCTGCGTGTGTGTAAAGGACATCCCTACACCCGGAGAATTCAATTCAAGCTATCATACTCTTGCCCATCAGCCTCAGTACTTTTTAATTAATGAATATTTAGATGAGATTGCTCACACACTTTCATGCGACCGTTAATACTTCTTGAGGTACTAACCGACCGATTACTCCTGTGCTTGCTTACTTGGTGTATTTCCTCGTCTTGCACCACCTCAGGCATAGCAGTGACTCCCAGACCAGTTGGCCTCAGGGCACTAGGTGAAGAAGCACCCTCGCTATACATTTTTTTTATTTCCCTTGGTGATAACAAAACCAGTGTCCATTTTTCTCACCACTTTATATTTTCTTTATTCACTTTTTCTTTTAATTTCCTTCATACTTTTGGCTTTAAGACAAGAGCATTTCAAGGTATCCTCTACTATCCCAGGCTTTAAAACGTGTGTAAGTGCGAATAGCAAGGTATCAACGTTCAAAATGTTTGGCTTCCAGAATAGAAACTATTTTTCAGACTTATTTTTATCCTCAGATTAGTGACGTCTTTCATCTTACTAACCCTTGGGACAATGGCTCATAACTACTTATTACTAGTTCGTATAAGAAAACTTCTAATTTTCTTAGTTTTCTAAAATTTTTCTAATCTCATGGATGTAATTTTTCACTATCTAAACTTTTATTATCTTATTTATGTACAAAAATTATTTTTATAATTTTGAAATTTTTTAAATTTTTATAGGTTTTTCAAAAATGTTTTGTGCTTATGCAAATGATATGCAAATGATGCAAAAATAAGCACAAACCTCCCCCAAACTTGTTTTCAACAGTGTCCTCACTGTTGCCTTCTGCTAAATCTCGAAAAACCTGTAAGCTTGGGAGGAATTTATTAGTGGGGGCAAAATATATAAGTGAAGAATCTCCCCCAAACTTGCTTTTGGCTCAAAATTTTGTAAAAATTTTCTTTTCAAGAGCCAGAAAAATGTACCCCCCCAAACTTAAGCAATGTTAATCTTTGAAAATCATATAAGGGGGTCAAAAATCAGTGGTCGATGCCAAGCTTTGCAAAGACCGAATGTCAACACCAACCATTCAAAATTTTTATCTATGCAGTGCTCTGGTTGGTGGAAGAAGAAGTGGGGAAAGGTTAAGTGGTGGAAGAGAGTGTGTGTGCGTCTCATTTTGGAGAGACGATGCAGTGTATGTGATGGATTACTCGCATTCTTCTTACAGTTCAGAAGAAGGGGTGGAGGTTCAATTTCATTGATTGGGAGATGATTCATCTCAACACCCGTGTCATTCAAAAATGCGAGTTCATCAGCGAAGATCTCCTCAAAAGTTCCATCAATGCCCCGATGAATAATGTTATCACAAAGTGCGGGGTGATCTTCAGACTCTAAGAGCAGTTCATAATCAGTGTTAATTGTTGACCCGGACATCTCGATGGAAGAGTCCGTATGTGTATGATACATAGTTGGGTCAAACAATAACGTATGAAAAGAGTCTAGATCAATATCAGGAGGATCATCAAATTCGCTGCTGTCGACATCCATTAAGTCGACAGAACAGACCTGAGCAGTAGGTTCGGAGGGTACACTTCTCAACTTGTAAATGTTCAGTTCAATTGACATGTTCCCGAAAGATAGGGTCATAGAACCGTTACGACAGTTGATAATAGCATTGGAAGTGGCCAAAAAGGGGCGACCTAAAATCACCGGAATTTGATTCCGTGGGTTCGCTACAGGCTGTGTATCAATTACAATAAAGTCCACAGGGAATATAAATTCCCCGATTTTTATTAACACGTCCTCCAGTTCACCCCTAGGTTTGGTGATTGATCGGTCAGCCATCTGGAGAGTGCAATTGGTTGGCTTCAACTCTCCGATCCCTAGTTGCTCATATACCGAGTATGGAAGCAAGTTAACACTAGCGCCAAGGTCTAGTAGAGCACAGTTGATGTGTTTTTCCCCAATAGAAACGGAAATAGTAGGATATCCAGGATCCTTACGTTTCCTCGGTAATTGCTGGGGGAAAGCCGTGTCTATTGTTTTTTCCATGAAAATCTTCTTGGGCGCTTGAGTCTTCCTCTTCCTAGTGCATAAGTTCTTAAGAGTTTTCGCATAGGACGGAACTTGTTGGATGGCATCTAGGAGAGAGATGTTGGTGTTTACTTGCTTAAAAATGTTCATAATCTTCTCCATATGTGGACTCGGTGTGTTAGCCCTTAACCGATTTGGATAAGGTGCTTTAGCAAAAAGCGCTGGGTCCATCATAGGAGAAGGAAGTGTGTGTGGACCCGGTCCCAAAATAGAAGTGGGGATCGTCCGTGGAGGAGTAAAAGAGGTGGGCTGTAGTGGCGAGCCTTTTGGGAAACGAAGAATAGGCTCGGAAGAAGGTGATGGGGTAGAAGAACTGGGGTCAGAATTAAAAGTGTGTGTGTAAGGAAAGGACTCAGCCGGGGTGTTATTGATTGATTTATCAGTATCATCAAACTCTTCCCCAAGGTGATGGTCAAGCACTCTTCCAGATCTCAACGTAAGTGCATCCACATGATGTGAATAGCCAGGATTGGGTAAAGGTTGAGCTGGAAATTTCCCTTTCTCTCGTGCACTCATTTCGGCTTTTAGTTGTGCAATTTGTTCTTCCATCGATTTGATGTTCTCATTTTGAGAGACAATGATCTTCATCACATTCTCGATAGAAGATTGCAAACTTGCCGTCCCTTGGATGGATTGTTTCATGAAAGTATCCAAGGTTTGTGCTAGTGCAGAGGTATTATCTGTACCGGTCAATTGCAAAGGACTAGACGGTGCAAAAGTGTTGGCCGGATTTTGAAAGTTTTGTGCTTGGAAGGGGTGCTGACTCAATTGAAGTTGTGGGTGCTGTTGTGGTGGAGGGACCCTTTGGAAATGATTCATGTTTGGAACCGTGTTTTGAGATTGGGATTGGTTCCAAGCAAAGTTAGGGTGATTCCTCCAACCCTGATCATATGTGGAGGAAGAAAGATCGTTTCTAGGTCTTTGAAATGCGGCATTGGTATGCTCATGACCTTGAAACGGACATTCTTCCGTCAAGTGAGACGGATCAGAACAGCAGCCACATACAGTTTTGGAGAGTGACATTTGACTTAGGGCGGTAGCTAAAAATTTATTTTCCATAGCGTCAAATTTCTTGTGTAAAGCTGAAATTTCAGCTCTAATTCCTATGGAATAATCATTGCCATCCCTAAACGATTGACTCACACCCTCCCACTGTAAAGATTTTTCAGCGAAATCTTCTAGAAATTTCCAGGCTTCCCCATCATCTTTAGTCATGAAGTTGCCTTGACACATGGATTCAAGGGCCTGTCTTGTGTTAGGATTAATGCCCTCATATATGATTCGGCACAGATCCCATCTCGGGATGCCGTGATGAGGACATTGGACTAACAGATCCTTGAAGCGGTCAAGACATTTTGAAAATGTTTCATTTGGAAGCTGGGTGAATTGATAGATTTCGCTACGGACTCGAGCTGTCTTTTGATGTGGGTAGAATTTCTTAAGGAATGCTTTGACGAATTCGTCCCAATTTGAAATGGAATGTGCGGTAGTGTTATATAGCCACTTCTCGGCTAAATCGCACAAGGTAAATGGGAGAAGACGTAGATGTAAAGCATCCACAGAAAGCTGTGAAGTACCCATCATTGCGCATACATTTTCAAATTTCGTGATAAACACGTATGCGTCTTCAGACTCGAGACCGTGAAATTTTGGTAGAAGGTTGATGTATTGGGGTTTTATTTGAAAATTTTCCCCGTTGGCTGGTGGAATGGAAAGACAGGTGGAAAGTGGGCTTCGTGTTGGATAGCACCTCTCTTGGAGAGAGATGCGAGGTGGATTCTGCGCACCAACGGACGGCAGCAGAGTAGTGGAAAAGAAGTTCGATGGAGGTGGATCCATCGATGTGGGTGTGGTGGTGGGTAAAAGAGAGGGTAAATGTAGAAATACCGACTTTAGGGTCGATGAGGGAAACGCGGACTAACGGGCACTAGAATCCCATGTCCAGCCTATCTTGTACTAAAAAGGGTTAATACAAGTGGCAGCGTGAATTTATAATTAGGGGAATAATAAGAATGCAGTGTTTGTTTTGAAAATTGGACGGATTTTTGAAAATATGATGCAACACAACAAATGCAGCACACAAACCCTAGAATCTAGTGGTCACCTAGGTCCGGCTCTAGACCGCTCCTAACTGCCAAAAGACAAGTCGCAGGATAGAATCCTCCACTGCCTCTTTGTTCCCCTGTGGCCGGATAAGTGCCAGGTAAGTGGGAAGGTAATCCACTACGTAAGTAGTGGGCCTAATTAATAACCACTAGCCTTAGACACACTCTCCTTAGGCACCACAGGAAAACGCGGATAAGCAATGAATTACTCACGGCCTTCTTCTGTCCTAAGTGAGCGCGACGGTCCTTAGAGTCATCTCTAGATATTTTTTAGTTAATGTGGGTCAATGCGGATGCAAGTTTTGCGATTTTCGGGGCTTAGGAAGGGTAATGAACTCCCCACCTAATTTGGATTTGGTCGTGCCCCTTAATTTCCGTATTAATTATGCAAACAACCAAGAATCAAAACACGCACAAATTTTTATTTTGCTTTTGCGGCGCAGCGATTATTTGCAAAGAAACCTGCAGAAAAGTGTTATTTGGAGCAGATTTAGGAGAGAGATAAGAAAGTTAGAAGTTACTTTGAAAATTTTGTGCAGAGAAGCTTCCACAGAGGCGCGGAACCGCCGCAATAAGGCTCTAATGCCGCGGAAGGGCGGTGGTATGTTGGGATCAATGCACAGAAATTTGTGCACAAGCTCCTGTTCACCTACATAGCTCTCTGGATGTTTCAGAAAAAAATTTCCACAGCTCCAATGATTCCAGAATTCCTCGCAATCAAATCACAACACACGTATTAGTGTTTGCACGAATTTTGATCACAAAATTTAGATGGAATAAAATTTTCAACTCAAATTTCAAAATACGAACAACTAGCGCACTATCCCCGGCAACGGCGCCATTTGATTGTAATAAAATCTTGTTTGTGTAAATCGAATCAAATAGTCCCCGGCAACGGCGCCATTTGATTGAATGAAATTCTTGATGTGTAGTATGGAAATTGTAAAGAAATCACAACCAAAAATTATTTGACCGCAATCAACTACGGTGTCGGATGTAGATTGTTAGTGAGTGCGGATCGTCCATAGGGACAGTGTAATCGTTCGTCTTTTGAATTAGATGAGTCAAAATTTTAAAGAAAACAAAACAAAACAATTCATGATTTATATTTGAAGTTCATGAATTAGAAAATATAGATGTAATAACAAGAAAAAGATAGAATCAAGAATTGATAGTTTGTTGATTTTTCCAAACCAAATATCAAGAATCGAAATGAGGCTCGTAGAAATCGATCGGATCTATAGACGTGATGCAATCTCAAGATGACGTATTCTCATCCTTCGATGGATTGATACTAGATTGATGATGATCGATGAGAATTAGGGATTTCTAGTGAAACTAGGGTTTCATCATTTATCCCTTGTTCATTCGTCGATATCATTCACATGCTAGCCTCTAGTAATTTCAAGAAACGATCGTAGATCCCTAATTTCGAGCGATAACAATCAAGAAAGCATCGCAACGAAACTAGGTCATCGATTCTTGAACTTGCTAGGGTTTACAAAACTTGTAGGACTTAAAAATCATTTTAAGATTTGTTACATCATCATTCTATTGATCGTCTCGGCTCCTTAACGAGCGGAGTTTTACTCAAACATCACAACAAGAACAACAATTACAAATTGAGATCTAATCATGATGCAAGAATTAAAAGAAAGCAAGATAAAAGAATTTCACCTTTTATTTATATCAACAATTTCGTTACATTCGCTCAAGAACTACAAGAGGAAGAACTCGATCGTCGATTTGGCTTCGCTCGTCTCCGTGAGTCGCGGATCGGCTTGGATCACTTGCCCGATTGAAGATCGGCTCGGCTCCTAAAAGGTTGAAGGCTTCTCGCTTGATTTGGTACTCAAGATCTTGAACTTGGAGTGGAATTAGGGTTAGGGTTTCGCACAAGTCTTGTCACTAGACTTGTGGAAGAAGATGATGTAAGAGGGAATGAACTAATGAAAAGATTAACAACTAATGAAGAACTATTGATGAACAACCTAAAGATTGATTAGCCTTTAACCCTAGGTCTAGGTTCCTATTTATAGACATCTAAACCCTAGATCTAGGATTTCAAATTCTAAGTTTCCCTCCTAAAGTTTGTTGAGGAAATTTGAATTTCCCTCCAAAAGTTAGTTAGAGGAGAAGCTTCTAGATGTGATTAGTTAGGAGGGAGCTTCTAGAAGAGGTTAGTTAGGAGCTTAATTATGTTTAGCCTTGCTTAATGATCTTTGCTGATCTGGTAGTAGCTTCTAGGTCCTTCTGGAATTTGACATGTCATTATGAGCTTTGGCCACTGAGATAGAGATAACACAGTAAAATTGAGTCTCTGAAGCCATCAAGCCGCCGCGGAACCGCGGCGCAAGCGCACTCCTGCCGTGTAACCGCGGCGCTTTTGGAGAGTTGGGGCTTGGGCTCTCTGGTGCTTGCTTGGGCTGATGTATGGGCCTTTATTGTATATGTGGAATTTAATATATCCTTCTGAAATGCTACCAGATCTGAATTCATTGAGTTGGCGTAATTTTGATCAGCTCTTTGGTTTTTCTTCCGTATTTTCCTGCACAGACTCAAGACAAGTGTTGCGCAAATACAGAAATGATGCGATGCCATGAAATGCGGTTAATTTCCCTTAAAGTGTCGGTTTAAAAGTCTAACACATGAAATCTGATATTTAACGACTGATTTGCTAATATGTGAAATATGAATACCGAACACTTCTAAATGAGTGCAAATGTTAAGGAAAATGCCGTGTTAAAAATACATTATTTTCGACTGATCAGGTTCCTTCGCTAAAGCTATAGCCCCGCTGTTGTCGCAATACAGAGGTATTGGATCAACAATGGATGGAACCACCTGAATTTCTTTCAAGAACTTCCTCATCCAGACAGCTTCTTTTGCGGCATCAGATGCAGCGATGTATTCCGCTTCCATAGTCGAGTCAGCAACGGTTTCCTGTTTGGAGCTCTTCCAACACACCACCCCTCCATTGAGGGTAAAGACAAAACCCGACATGGACTTGGAATCATCCTTGTCACTCTGGAAGCTGGAGTCAGCAAAGGCCTCAATCTGGAGGTCTTTTCCGCCATACACCAAGAACATCTCCTTAGTCCTTCTCAGGTACTTGAGAATGTTCTTTACCGCTATCCAATGTTTCTCCCCAGGATTTGATTGATACCTGCTTACCACACTCAGTGCATAAGCCACATCTGGTCTGGTACACAACATCGCATACATTATAGAGCCTACTGCAGAAGCGTAGGGTATAATAGATATGCGATCCCTCTCCAAATCAGTCTTGGGAGACATCTCTTTGGAGAGGGTGATCCCGTGACAAGCCGGCAGATTACCGCGCTTGGAATCTTCCATACTGAATCTTTTCAGTATGGTGTCGATGTACCTGAACTGTGAGAGTCCTAAAATCCTCTTGGATCTGTCACGGTAGATCCGGATCCCCAGAATGTATGAGGCATCACCCAGGTCTTTCATGGAGAACCTGTGTGACAAGAACCCTTTGACAGATTGTAGCATAGGAATGTCATTTCCTATTAAGAGAATGCCATTCACGTATAAAACGAGGAAAACTACAGTTCTCGCTACAAATCTACAATAGATGCATGGTTCATCTGGATTTTTTATAAAGCCAAATTCCTTGACCGTCTCATCAAAACAGATGTTCCAACTCCGCGATGCCTGCTTTAGTCCATAAATGGACTTAAGCAATTTGCACACCTTTCCGCTGCTCCCACTCTGAATGAAACCCTCTGGCTGGTCCATATAGACACACTCCTCTAAATTTCCATTTAGAAAAGCAGTCTTTACGTCCATCTGCCAAATCTCATAATCGTGGAAGGCAGGAATGGCAAGAAGGATCCGAATGGATTTCAGCATGGCTACTGGAGAAAAGGTTTCGTCGTAGTCCAAACCAGGTCGCTGACGAAAACCCTTTGCAACCAGTCTAGCTTTATAGGTCTCAACCTGTCCATCAACACCAATCTTCCTTTTGAAGATCCACTTGCATCCTATGGGTTTTACCCCGTCTGGAGCAATGTCCAACGTCCATACTTTGTTGGTGTACATGGACTCCATTTCGGTCCGCATTGCATCCAGCCATTTTACCGAGTCAACGCTCTGAATGGCTTGCTGGAAGCTAGTAGGCTCATCACAATCTATGATGCAATCCTCTCTATCCCCGTCTATGAGAAAACCGTAGTATCTCTCGGGCGGATGAGACTGCCTACTACTCCTGCGGAGTGGCGTGGGAATGTCCTGATCTTTCGAACCCTCTGGTTCTACTAAGCTTTCAGTAATAGCTCATGGTTCTGGAATTTCTTCCAGTTCTATTGCGCCCCCACTAATTTCCTTTTCCAAGAACTGGTGTTCTAGAAAGTGGGCATGACGAGAAACAAAAACCTTTTGTTCCTCTTCGCAATAGAAGAAATATCCCTTAGAGTTCTTTGGATATCCCACAAACTTCCACTATACTGAGCGTGCCTCGAGCTTGTCCGCATGCTGCTTTTTGACAAAAGCTGGACATCCCCATGTCTTAATATGATTAAGATAGGGTCTCTTCCCACACCACATCTGATATGGTGTAGTAGGCACAGTCTTAGTTGGAACTCGGTTCAAAAGGTATGCAGCTGATTCTAGCGCATATCCCCAGAACGATCGCGGCAACTCAGCGTTACTCATCATGGACCGAACCATATCCAATAAGGTTCGGTTCCGTCTCTCCGATACACCGTTATGTTGCGGAGTGTATGGAGGAGTAAGCTGAGAGAGAATTCCATTCTCTTTTAAGTAACCCAGGAACTCGGCACTCAAGTATTCACCACCTCGATTAGATCTCAGTGCCTTGATACTTTTACCTATTTGTTTTTTCTACTTCATTCTTGTATTCCTGGAATTTTTCAAAGGCCTCGGATTTATGTTTCATTAAGAAGACATATCCGTACCTTGAAAAGTCATCCGTAAAAGTAATGGAGTAAGAATAACCGCTTCGTGCATGCGTAGACATTGGACCGCACACGTCGCTGTGTACAAGTCCTAAGAGCTCCCTCGCTCTTACTCCATGTCCAATGAACGGAGTCTTTGTCATCTTTCCTTTGAGACAGGATTGACAAGTTGCATATGATTGATATTCGAACGGATCCAAATATCCTTCAGTATGTAACTTAGTCAACCTTCTCTCATTGATATGACCCAGTCTACAATGCCATAAGAAAGTTTTATTGATTTCTGGAGACTTTCTTTTGTGTGTATTCTGAATATTGAAAATCTGTGGTTGGTTTAATACGTATATACCGTTGTTTAATGTACCTGACCCAATCAAAACTTGATTAAGGTGAATGTTCACTACATTACTTACAAATGCAAATTCTTAACCTTCTTTAGACAATAAAGATACAGAAATGATATTACAGGTTGCATTTGGTACAAAATAACAACTACGCAAAACCAAAAAGTGTCCATCTGACAATCCCAGGTGATAGTCCCCCACGGCCTCAGCATCCATGCTAGCTCCGTTTGCAACTCTGAGGGTCATATCACCTGCCTTCAAAACTCTACGCTTTCTCAACGCCTGCAAAGAATTACAGATATGAGATCCTGATCCGGTATCCAATACCCAGGAAGTAGAGTTTATTGATAGACAGTTTTCAATAACATACACACCTGAAGCTGAAGCCGCAACTCGCTTCAGATCCTGGGTTCTGGCCTTCCAAGCCTTGCAATCCTGTTTCCAGTGTCCACTTTTATGACAGTAGAAGCATTCTTCCTTTCCTACCAGCTTTCCCGCTACCTTTGTTGCCTTTCCCTTTCCCTTCGTATCCACTTTACCGACACCGCTCCTTGGTTTGGCGGGGGCTTTCTTCTTCTTTCCCTTGGCTTTCGCCCTGGACCTAGAAGAGGAAGATCCTCCTACAAACAAAGTGGATGTCTCCCTACCTTTCTGTAGGGTGCCCTCAGCACTCCTCAACATGTTCAGAAGTTCGGAAAGTTCAACCTCCTTTCCATGCATGTTGAAGTTTAGGACAAACTGGGCGTATGTGGAAGGAAGGGACTGGAGAATCAAATCAGTGTAGAGTTCATTCTCCATCGTGGTCCCAAGGTCCGCGAGCTCCTCTATGTAGCCAATCATCTTAAGCACGTGTTCCGCTACCGATGATCCGACGGCCAATCTTGCCGAAAATAGCTTCTTCGTTACTTCGTATCTTGCGATACGAGACTGCTCTCCATACAGTTCTTTTGTATGAAGAAATATGGATTCTAAGTCCATATTCTCGTGCCTCCTCTGATGTTCGTTGTCCATAGAGGCAAGCACGAGGCATTTGGCCTTCGCGCAATCAATCTCCCATGTCTTACGGATTTCTACATCCGCGACGCTGGAGGTGGGACCTGGGACAGGGGGAGCTTTGGTGGTAAGGACATACCCCAACTTGTTGTAAGTGATTGCCATCTTGACATTCCTGAGCCAATCTTTGTAGTTTGGCCATGTCAGTATGTTTTTATCTAGTAATAACTTAAGTCCGGTCATGTTGAATGGTCGCTGCAATTAGGAGAGAGAAAAGAAACGCTTTAGCATGATGCTCTTGCAAGTTTAGAGTGGTTTTTAGTTTGTCTAAACAGGATGGCTCCCACTGTCTCTCGAATCCCTCCTCAAACCATAAAGGAAGAATTAGTCGGGATCAATCTCACCGTACAATACTTTCTTAACCGTTCAGCCAGGCCAGTGTCGGTACTTCGAGGGAGGTTTTCCAACGCTTTCGCGAAATTCCTTAATTAAGTAACCTCTTTTCCCTGTGGGCGTAGCCCCGCTAACACCTTTCTAGACACCTACTAGGTTTATAGCATTGATCGTTAAGTGAGAGATTTCCCGAGGAGTAGCATATACTCACAGTAGGATCGGGATCCAAATATCATCGCGTGATAAAACCGAAGGAATCCTACCAGAATCATCACACTCCAAATGGTATGCAGCGCTAGAAAGTTTCAGTACTTATGAAACTCCCGATGTGGATTTTTGCCCCATGCTCTTATAACCTTGACTTTGGCCATAATATCATAAGTCACATGTCAAGTTCTACCCGTCATTCTCCTGGTTAATTTGGACCCACACGTACCTACCCTTGACTTTGGCCAAAATGGCAGCACGACTGTCCCAAACCAACGCATCTACCTATGCTGCACATGAATACCCAATAGCTACCAATCATTATGCCTTGACTTTGGCCAACATACATAACTTGAATACTTTTTGACCATTCATGTGGAATGACGGAGGGCTACGAATGGTTTTGGCGAAACCGTGAACGTAGTGAACTTGATATAATCGATGGAACGAGATAGCTTTTAAAAAAAAGGAGTGGTTCAAGCTCCGCATTTAAAAGTTTAGTTTTGAAAAGAACCGAGTGGTTTTCAAAGTGTTCCAATCCACTTTTACTTAGTTTATTTTCTTGCATTAATCTTAATGCGTCCCATCTTTTAATCCTACCATTGCAGAAAACAACCAAAATATGGTGTACGCTTATGCCATCCGTATTCGCCACGGGGCCCCGTCATCACCCGTTAGGTTACTTAACGAACGACAGAGCGGGGGCTGGACTAGCGCGGATGCAAAACATAAGCAACATCTAAATAGTTATCAGATATAAATATATAGCAATGATAGTCAATCCAGATCACAGATGAACACTTTGGATATACTAGGAATCCGCGATTCGTTCGAGCCTGCAACGAAAAGCGGATTACACGGTCGCGATGAATAGCCAATACCCCACCCAAGACCCCTACGGGTGCGGCAAACTACCCGCCAAGTATCCGAAGCGAAGCAACCTCCCTCAACGACGTGAGTAGGCCACTCGGCACTTCGAGATACCCGGTAGTTTGTGCACCCCACCATGGGTCTATCCTAGGAGCAAAAACAGTAAAAAAAAAATTATACAATGACGGCTACAATTCTGATCCGGTTGTGCGGCCAAATAAATAATATTACATCAATTTACATATTACATGAATGAAAGAAAAAGAAACTCTCATCTCACATCCACCCCGGCTATTCATCCACGACAATCCACCGAGTTCATATACACAAACCAATAAGCATTACAGATCACAGATATGTATAACCCCCACTAATCGACATATAGCGATTAGCAGACGTTAAATACATATAAACATCACAGATATAACCCAATAGTCAAAGTATAGTGAAGTTCGATCAAAAATACGGATTTATAGCTACCCCAAATACAAATTTCTATTCTGGAAAATCTGGGCAAAAATAAAATATCTTAAAAATCCCAAAACCATAAAATAAGAACACTACAAGAGAAACAAGCCGCGGCCGAGTCAACTCGGCCGCGGATCCGCGGCAGAATTCGCGGTTCATTTTTCTTGTGTGTACTGTAAAAACCCTGAGCCGATTTTTAAGGTGTGATTTATTATTTTTAAAGCAGATTTAAAATTCGGCAGAAACTAGGGTTTTTTGAAAAAGGTTTTGTGATTTTTACCGATCGAACTTCTATACACTTTACTAAATAGCTAGTTTATGTTTAGTTAGGCTCTGATACCACTGTAAGTCCACGTTACCCACCCCGGTGCTTGCGGGGAGGCGGAAACGGTATAAAAATCTGATTTTTATGGTACTAGGCAACATGGACTATCAAAAGGAGGATCTTTGCTAAACAAAAACTAACTACAAGCTAACTAGTTTTAGCTACATAGAAGAAAGGCTATACCTTGGGCTTTATGTCCTTCTCTCCTTGCTCCTTGGAGTGAACGGAAGTGATCTCCTTGTCGTCTTCTCTAGTCGAAGAAGGATCCACCCGAGAGCCTCAACCTTTGGCTTCAACTTCAAGCTAGAAGTAACTAAGATGCTAGAAGTGCTAATCCTAGAACCTTAGAAGAGAGTAGAGATTATTTTAGAGAGGTTTATCTCAAGCTCATGTGTTTCTCAACTCATGAGAGGGGAGAGCTTGAGAGAGAGGAAGAGGAGGAGAGAGAATCTATATGATAGAATGAATAAGATAAAGAACCATTCTCACATATATGTGTGAATTATGTAAATTAGATAATTAGGAAGATAATTGTCATGGTTAATCAAGACTTGACCATTATCATTTGACATTAAATGCAAATTACAAGGATCAAAGAGCATCTTTTATATGGAATGATGATGGTCAACATGTCAACTTATGTCAACAAGTCAAGATAGTCAAATGGTCAACAACCCTAACCATGCACAATTATATTTAACTAATATCAATTAATCATAATACACACATAAGCATTAGGGTTAAGAAAATGACAATAGTCATAAACCCTAATCAAAGTCCTCTACCTCTGTCTCAGTCAACTGTGCATACGCACCCGTATTCGTGATCCGAGGAATACGAATACAATGAGATAAAACCAATCCCAAATCATATACTAGGATCCGGCTTAAACCAAAGCCCGCTAGTATAAGCTGTCCGGACAGCAAACGTGCACAAGTGCGCGGATGTGAACGAACCCTATCGCAAAACCATGCGACCTCTACTCATTTTGCCTAAAGGAGAATAACTCTCTGTGTAGGACTCTAAAGACCCGACACTACGCTGGCAGTGGGTTTAACCACAGACCGCAAGCGGCACTAGCTGTACGTAACGGTCCTCAGGTAGATGCCGATAAGAAGACTGACGAGGTGAACCCATCTGAACTCCTACTGAGCCTGAATGTGACAGTCTCCGTACAGTCCGGCCTGTTCGTCTGATACATCGCATGGCGGGCCTAGGGGGGCGGTAAATGTCAGTCCCCTAATAGCGGTACAAGTCGTGTCGGAGTGTAGCCCAGAACACTCTGAGATAATACTGGAAACCTACCAGTATATCTCGCTTGCCCTGGCCAGGGACTACTTGTGTAATGACTCTCCTAGACACAGCGCGATGTTAACCCCCAATACTGGGAGAGACGAATCCTGTCTAACCGTCACTGCCTCCAAGTGCTTCGGGACTACACCCAACTACTACCTGTTTGCACGACTCCTTTGAGCCGTGGTAGGGTAGTAATCAAAGTACAGTGGGAACACACTCGAGGCGAAGTGACAGTGTCAAGTCAGCGGACTAAGCTGTACTCATGTCACCTGGGAACTGATAACTGACGATAGGTATAATACCAACCAACAGTTCCCGACGAGTCCTGTCCAGTGTACTCGTAACCTAACGAGCACCCGCATACTATCTCAAGTACGACGTACTGACGGCTGTGGGACAGACCGTCTCCCACGCTGGGATAAGAAGCGCATACGCTAGTCTACTCCGGAGTATCGATGCCCTGTCTCGATAGTCCTACGACTAGGGACCTGTATAAGGACGTGCTTATGGATTACCCAGCCCCCACGAGTGTGAGCGCCATCACAACGCTGGAAATCAAGCAAAGATCCTAAGGGCTCCACTAATGCGTATAGGTGATATAATAAAAGAAACACATGTACACATTAAAGCAGAGACAAACCAAGTAGCATACTACCATTTCGAGCAAGATTGTATATACAACTGTGAATATCCCAAGCTTCCATCAAGTAATATACATACTAGTATGATACAGTAATGGCCTCTAGGGCATATACACTAACAGGCACCACTTGCTTGAGCAGCTTTGATCTGATTGACAATGGTAGATTGAACTTGTAAATTCATCAACTTTGAAGCGTTACCTGGCATGACCACTTCAATCTCCATCTTGTGCAATTCTCGTTGAAGCTTCTATTGTGCGGTGAGATTCATAGATAACAGCTGGCGACTATGTGCATCAGGAACTACATTCACCTTCCCTAGATGATATTTTAGATTGATGTCAAAGTCCACCATAAGTTCTAACCATCTTCTCTGCCGCATATGTAGTTCTTTCTGAGTAAACACATACTTCAGACTCTTGTGGTCTGTGTATATATCTACCCGTTCTCCAAGAAGATAATAGTGCCAAATCTTGAGTGCAAAGATAATGGCTGTCAACTCCAGATTATTCGTCGGATAGTTGCGCTCATGGACTTTTAGCAGTCTTGATGCATAGGCTACAACTTTACCGTGCTGATATAGAACACATCCTAATCTCTTACCGGATGCATCGCAATGCACTATGAAAGCTCCATATTGGTCCGGTATTACGAGAATAGGCGTTGATGTTAATCTTGACTTGATTTCTACGAAAGCTTGTTCGCATGCTTCTGACCATATGAATTCTTCATCTTTGCGTGTGAGCTTGGTCAGGGATGCTGCAATCTTCGAAAATCCTTCAATAAATTTTCGGTAGTATCCTGCTAAACCCAAGAAACATTGAATGTACTTCACTGTCTTCGGTGTCGTCCATTCGCTTAATGCTGATACTTTAGCTGGATCTACAGAAATTCCTTCGCCTAAAACATATGTCCGAGAAATCCGACCTGATCTAGCCAAACTCGCACTTGCTGTGCTTGGCATAGAGGTGATGTTGTCACAAAGTCTCCAAGACAATTCGTAAGTGCTCGGCATGTTCTTCCCGACTCTAAGAATACACCAGGATGTCGTCTATGAAAATGACCATAAACCTGTCTAGGTATTCTCGGAAAACCTAGTTCATCAAATTCATGAATATAACTGGTGCATTGGTCACTCCAAATGGCATCACGAGATCCTCATAATGTCCATAGCGAGTTCTGAATGTCGTCTTAGGAATATCAGATTCTTTGACCTTCACCTGATGATAACCCGAACGAAGATCAAACTTGGAGAAAACGCAAGACCCACTTAGCTGATCGAATAGGTCGTCGATGCGCGGTAGTGGATACTTGTTCTTTATCGCGACTTCTTTCAGAGCTCTATAATCAATGCACATTCTTTATGAACCTTCCTTCTTCTTCACAAGCAAAACTGGAGATCCCTAACTTGAAGTGCTGGGACGAATCCATCCTTTCTTCAGAAGTTCATCCAACTGAGTTTGGATCTCATTCAAACCTTCTGGACTTAATCGATGCGGTACTTTGATCACCGGTTGTACACCAGGTACTAAATCAATTCCAAATTCAAGAGCTTGATCGTGAGGCAAACTTGATATGTTTTCAGGAAATAATCGTCGAACTCCCGAACTACCTCTGGCTTATCTTCTTCCGCCTGTAGAGTTGCAATCACTGCCTTCTTCGGTTTTGCCTTGTATGTGCTAGGTTTCAGAGTACGATCTCCACTTTTGAAATAAAAGATCGGATGGTCTAGAACCTTGAACAGTAACCTCCTTTGACGACGGTTGAGCATAGAAAGTTCCAAGCTAATCCATACCCAAAACTACGTCGAAGTTCGGTTGGTTCCATTATCATAAAGCCGCTCCAAAATTGGCAGCACCTTGAAATCAGCATAGAATTCTCTGCTGCAGACGACCACTGGACACAGGTCTTATCCCAAAGTTGCCTTTAGAGCGCCGTTCCCTGAACCATTACAGCTGGATACGAGTGGTGTGACTGGAATCGTATGAGTTCGGACGAATCGTTGCGGCATAAAGCAATAAGATGCTCCAGTATTGAAGAGTTCTAGTGCAGGGAGTGAGGCTACTAAGATCATACCTAAGTTGTGTCGGATAGGTTTAGGTATAAAAACAAAGATATGTGGATGTATACAAGTATTTGAAAAGGTTTGGAAAGATTGGGAGTTACCAGTAATGACTTGGCCAGTGGTTTCAGCTTCTTCCACAGTCATTGTGAATGTCTGACGCCTAGGTACGTTCCTCCTTACTTGGGGAGCATTCCTCTGTCCGTTCCTTGGTCCTTGAGGTAGGTTTCTTTGTGCATGATGGAACTGACGAGGAGGAGGTGCAGTAGGTCCACGAGGAGGTAAGGCTGGGAGAGCAAGACGTGGTGCAGGTGCCTGGATAGCTGGCCACTGCGGATAAGTGATTGCTGGTATGGACGCAGTGTTTGGATTGAGTCTATAAGGACAAGATCCAATATCATGTGTGGATGAGCCATAGACTAAGCAAAGGAGATTAGCACGCCTACATTCTTTCGCCAGATGTCCATTTCTTTTGCAGTAAAAGCAAAAATCTGGACTAGGCCGGTTGAAAGGTACTCCCGGTTTCTTGGGTACAAACGGTGACCTGGAAGAGGCTCCTCCTGCTATCTAAGTAGCAGGGCGCATTACACCGGCAGATTGGGGTCTGCCCTTCTTCTTCACTACTGCCTCGTATCGACGGGCAGCCTTCAGAGCTAGGTCATGGGTTGGAAAATCCCCTGTAGCTAGAGCAGCTTGGATCTCCGGGTCCAACCCCTGCTGAAATCGTCTGACCCTGATCTCAGCAATGGGTATGAGATGTGACACGAACCTGTTACAGACTTATATTAGTTGTTTAGTATGTGCTATTTGAAAATCGAATATTTAAGAAATATCTTACCTGCTCAACATGGTGAACTCGGCATCATACTCATCCATAGATTTGCTCTACATAGAGCCTTATTGTAAGTGGATGAATTGCTGCTCCATGTCAAATCGGGCAGTCTCTGGAAAATACTTCGCGTCGAACATGTCACGAAATGTCTTCCATTCGATCGGCTGTGCAAGACAACTTTCTCACGCCTTCCACCATACTCAAGCGTTATCGGTAAGTTGCAGCTTTGCAATTCTTACCCAAGCAATTTCTGGCACTTGTGTTGCTGCCAGATCATCTTCGATAGACTGAGCCCATTCCTCTGCCCCCAAAGGGCTCTCTTTCCCAGAGAATTGCTTCGGATGCAGTGCCCGGAATTGTTTTACTCAAGGTGCCTCAGCTTTTGGGCGGTTCATTAGGATAGCAGTCTGTTGTTGATGTCCCTCCAGGAGGCTCTTGATTGCCTCGAACAGTACCGTCTACTTATTGATCGGAGCTGCAACGGTAGGCGTAAGTGGAAGAGGTGGTGGTGTGTTTTCATTCACGTTGGTACTTGTGTTGTTTGGAGAATCCATAACCTTGAAAAAAAAATAGGGCTAGGATAGATTCAAGAAATAGGAAATGTAATGAATGTTTTGGTTACTGAGCCTTATAATTCTTGTGATTATATTACTTAAATTTTCATGTAGAACTGACCCGGCATGGTTATGTAGGTTTCCACGCAGAACTGACCTGCATGGGCTGCCAACAAAATCTGTCACGCCCCGCTTCCCAGTGTACGGGTAAGGAGGCGCGACGAGGCACGCGACGTATTTACTCAGAATTAAACACGTTAAGCGTAAATAAGCAATATAAAATAAATGTACACAAGAAAGACATGAGATGTAAATGAACAATAACTTTTTATTTATTAAACATTCTTTACAATACAACTGAAAATTAAATACAATGCGGAAAGCAATGCCTAAACAATGACATGAACATGAAAGTAAATATATATAAGTGAACTAGAGCTCTGGGTCCTCGATGAACTGCTCCAAATCTTCTAAGCTGAGCTCGATCTTCAGAGAGTTGTGTCCTCCTAACAACATTCTAAATAAAGAATAAAAAAGGAATGTTATCAACAAACAATCGCTCGGTAAGTCCCAAAGAGTGAATATGAATAGAATAGACGGATAAAAGAATATAACTGGTATAATGTTTGTTTGTTATACTAACATAGTTGTTTGTGGCTTGGTACAGAATGCCAGTGTATACGAGAGGAGTCCAACTTGCTCCGTGGACTAAGGTATATGGAGTACAAGGTCCCGTCAAAACCCACAGGACAACGGTAATGGATATTCAGGTTAGGTGTATTAAAATGACCATTATCGTGCCACTTTTAACACATTCCGTACCAATCTACCCCTTTAAAATCCCGTAATGTTTATTGTATTGTTTATAGTTGCAAGACTTATCGAAACCATGATATCAGTTGTTCTTGTAAACAGATAAGGATGTAAACGGATATTCATGTAGTCAAGTTAATGTATATCCATGGTTCGGTCAAATCAAATCATATTGATATAGATAGTATTCTTGTATTCATGTTCAAGTTCCAGTACATATGGATTCATGTTGTATTGGAGTTATATTTGAAATGTATTCATGTATTAAAATGTATACAGATTGACTGAGACTCAGATTGAGTCAGACACTTAAACAGAATTGAATTCCTGAGTTAGGTTTTGGAGTTATCGGTAACTGCTGCATATGGACGGCAGGATTTGTATCTTTTTCCAAGATAATTACCATTGATAATCCCGTTTTACTTTTCTACCTTAAATAGGCAAGCACTCTCATTCTCCGGCTCCCTGAGACTCAAGAGAACGGATTCCGCTTAAACCTATATTTACTAAGGTCCTTATTGTAATTTAATATAACTTGAGGGGTTTTATTTTGATAAACTTTCAGAATAAATCTCAAACATTTATTTATTGTATTTAGGCTTTTCATGGATATAATTTTTAAAAGTTAAGTATTCTAATAATTATAAACCTAGATTGAGTAGTATATGGTATTTAGTGTAAAATTGGAATTGTATGGATTGTGATAGTAATTTCATGAAATTTGGGATTTTTTTTGTTTAGAAAACATAGAATTTTTATATGTATTTAAAATAGATAGTTTGATAATATTATATATAATTATTAGAAAATAACTTTATTTATTAAATAGAAATCACGTTTTCTTAAAAATTGTAATAAAAATTCAATCGAGATCGTATACTCAGTGAGAAGGTCTGCATCCCGCTCTACTAGTCCAATGGATGTGCGATAACCCGGACCAACAAAATCGGATTATCCAAGAGTGGGTTGTAAGGACATAATCGTAAGGAATTTGAATTAAAACAATTTAAAGAATACAGTTTTTAATAGGTTAAGGTATTTTAATGTAAAATTGTATTGGCCACAAAAATATGGTTTTCAAATAATCGTGCTATGTCATGATTAGTGTTGTGATGATGTAGGTCATTGCCTCATGAGGGTTTTCTAAAGGTAATAGGAGCAAATATGATAAAAGAATGTCCTAGGTAAACTTTGTGGTACTGTAAAAGTGCAATACAAGTTACATATCATGGTATTTTAAATTGAAACTTGTTCTAAATGTTGGTTTCTTGTTACTAAACAATATATAAAGAAATGTTTGATTTTTTATTAAGAAAAGTTGGATTTTTTTAACAAATTTAGAATCGGATGTCGGATTAACTCTACTTCCGACGAGTTTTGAAAAGAGAACTTTTTAGAATAGAAAGAGAGAGGAAGAGAGAGGACTTACTGGATGAAAAGAAATAGAGGAGGTTGAGGAATAATTTGGAAGCTTCATGGAGACACGGCGTCGCCGGAATCTTCCCGAATCGTTGCCGGAAAGTGACCTTAGGCTAACTTCACTTGTATACTTCTTTGAATTGGAAAAATTTGAGAATTTTTTATAATGGATTTCAGAATAGAGAGAGCTAGGATGTGAGGTGGTAATTATAGGAGAAATTAGGATTTTGAGAATTGAAGAAAGAAAGTAAAATGCATTAAAATTTTGATTAATGCCTCATTTTAATTCTATGTTAAATTTTCAGAAAATCAAAAAAACTGGAGTTGAGGAGGGAGGCAAGCACGTCTAAACTTTTGGGTTTCTAAAAACTTTAAAAGAAAAATCAGTAAAAATATGTGGTTGGGAGGATTCAAAACACTGGGGCTACGTCACAACAGTACAAACCTTTACCAATGACCTATAAGTATTTTCTTGCTGTATTTAAACAAATTAAATACGGTATACTTAGAATTGCAAATACTCCATTTAGTATTTTAACTTTAAACAAATTTCTGTAAATTAAAAACAGAGTCGTTACACTATCCATTATTTAAAAAATGTTAATTATGTCGGCATAATGCAAGCAGAGTAATAGGATGTCCCTTAAATCAACATGTAATAACATAATAACATCAATGGACATGGACATGGATTTTGATGCCGAGTTGAAGAAATTACGATCACCCAACCAACACTTTAGTAGTGAAAGATGTATGAATAGTAAATGATAAGGGTGAGGATAGCACTAGAGACTTAGATAGTGGTGGAATACGGCTAGATACATGCTGGAATTAAAACGGTGAGGATATAAACATTAGGACAATGGCAATAATGATACAAGAACATCGATGGCAATGGAGATGATGCCAAGCAAGTGTAGATGGTTGCAACACAAAGGGGTTTGTGTGGGAGATGATCAGAGTATGGCGGTGATGACGGATAGGAAAAATGATAGTGATTAATTCATCATATGTTTCTTATGATAAAACACATTGCCTATCACTTCTATAAACTCATATTCAGAATAAATGTAATAGTGTATGAAAATTGGATATTTTTGAATTGAGCTATTCTATACTAATGGTTTTATCAACAACTGGAACTCTTCTGTATTCATCTATTACAATAGAATTTCTTATAATTGTAATCATTGGTCACCTCCAATATCTTAATTAACACATTTGAAAAATTTTGCTACAAATTTTCATATTGCCGAAATTACAAAATTATTATATTGAGGAGAATGTATGTCAACATTAAGCATATAGATTACATGCCATAAAAGCATTTGGTTTTCTTGGGTGGTTAAATTATTCAGCTTTATATCCTGATCATAACCAATTAATAATAATAACATTAGAGATGATTTTTCATAATAAGGATATGATTCCGTCATAGTAAACATGTGGATCATGATAGTAACATGACTTTTCATTTTATAATTTTGTACTCTTTCTAAGAAAGATGCAGTTGTCTCAAGCTAAAGAAATAGTAAAACATTAAAAGAACACAATGTTATAAAGTAGTAAAAAACTTAAGTCCATTTTATGATTTATGAGGGGAGAATTTAGATCACAACACCCACGTAATGAGTTTCATTAGAAAGTCCAAATCATGATATATACAAAACAAGAACATTTTAGGAGTATAAATGAAAACAGAATAATTGTTTTTAACTTAACATGATCATGACAAAAAAATATATTATATAAAATAGCATTTCTTAAGGTTATATGTAAATCCATCTTTCTATTTACAGTACTACTAAAAGAAAAATCAAGCTTATTTTCGTCCGGTCGTGATGTGAGAGTTTTGTTTTTTTTTGTTTTTTGAACTGGCCTGACCTCTAAACCTAACCCTCATACACAATCCAAACGCATCCAGAGGACCTATGTTATTGCCCCGAAAGCACCAAACTATAGAACCGCCATATCAAATCAACTGAGCTATTGTCTAAATATTTTCAGATCATGGTTTTTTGGGAGAAAAAAAAACAATGTTTAAAAATCCTGAAGGTGTTGAGGAAAAAAAATATAAGAATTAAGATATTAAAATGCAGAATCGGTGAAAAATTAAGAGATAATTAATCAATTTTAGAAACATCAAAATCAATCAAACAAAAGTTGTACCGTACCGTTTTCTAATTCTCTTGGCCGGCCTTCATTTTTTTTGTCTCTACTCTTTGAGAAACCCTCTTTCACTTATGAATCTCTCCATGACTTTTATACTTAAAATATTACAAGCAATCTGCAGTTTTGATGCAGTTGAAAAAAAAACGAAAAAAAAGCTCACTCTAAAAAATTCTTAATGGAGGATTGAGCCATTATGGACAACAACGTTACTTAATTTCGATGTCCAAAAATAATTTCAGGAATCCCAAATCTTTATTTCCTTAATTTCCATGGCTCCAGAATTTTATTTTTATTTTTACTATTTTCATATAACAAACTCGAGCCTAATACAATCAATCAAATTGCGCAAATAAATCGATAATCATTATTGTAACATTGGTTTACTAGAGCACTTTCAATTATAATGGCATCATCCGAAGTTATGTTAATTGTTGGAAACAAGTTGATCCACGGAACAATACTCACGATTAACCAATCACGCAATAATTAACAACCATGCAATTAACGAAAGACAAATTAATAAGTGCGAGAATAAATAAGAAATCAAAACGCAAATAAGAGATGATTTGTTAATGAGGTTCACCCACCGTATAGCTAGTCTCAGCAGAGCGGAATCTGCAAACGTCCACTAGAATTCTTGAATCAATTACAAGCACGAACAACACTGTGCAATTTCTCTCAAACCCCTCCAGATCTCACAAACCCTAGCTGTCACCCTCTCAATACAATGATCTCTCTCTCTACTAATTAATTTTGGCAGCATAAAATACATATGAAAGACCCTCTTTTATAGGCAAGCCCTAATACTATAAAAAAAAAGAGATAAATCTAAATTTACCAAAACAGATTCACTGCAGATTTATCGTCAACAGACGTCTGACCCACACATGGGTAGACGTCTGTCTCCAATCTGTATCCCTTCGTTTTCCTTATTCAGACGTTAGTCGTGCCTCCAGGCGTTTGGCCTAAAGTCTCGGATTGGGCTTCATTTACTTCACCAGACGTCTGAACCATACTTGTTCAGACGTCTAGCCATCAGTCTCGAGTTGGGGCTTGATCTTCTGCAGATGTCTGTCATTGCTCTTTTGCTATGACTTAGAAATTAAGACGTCTGTTGTTGTATTGGGCAGACGTCTGATCTGAAGGAAACTCCACAATTTCTAACAATCTCCCACTCGGAGATTCTTCAGTCTTGATTCTTAATGCTAGTGGACTTAACACAACTCCGCTCTACTCTCTCCTCATCAGATTTTCATGGAGAGGTTCACCAAATCGCAACAGAGCTCCAACTTGTCTTTGTCTACGACTTTGGTGAACATATCCGCCAGATCTTTTCTCCCACGATCTTTTGCAATGTCAACCCGCCTTCTTCCACCGCAATGAGAATGAAATGATAACGCACCTTAATGTGCTTCATCCGAGAGTGAAATTCTACGTTCTTCGCTAAATGTATCGCACTTTGGCCGTTGCTCCACAAGGTATTGAAGTCTTGCTTCTTGCCCAATTCTTCAAGTAACCCTTGCAATCATATCATCTCCTTGCTGGATTCCGTGATCGCCACGTATTCAGCCTTCGTAGTCAATAATGACATCACTTTTTGCAATTGAGAGACTCAACTCACCGCTGTTCTCCCAACAATAAACGCGTAACCATTGTGCTCTTCCCACTATCTCGATCACCCAAGTAGTCCGCATCAACAAAACCTTACACCTTTAGAGAGTCACCCCCAAAACATGAGTAGTGATTTGGCATACCCCTTAGATACCTTAACATCCACTTCACCACATTTCTATGCTCCTTGCCCGGGTTTTGCATAAACCTGCTAACAACTCCTATTGCATGTGCAATATCAGGTCTCGTACTCACCATCGCATATATCAAACTCCCCACTGCAGATGCATAAGGCACGCTCGCCATTTCATCTTTCTGCTCTTGAGTTGTCGGGCACAACTCCTTACTGAGTTTGAAATACTTCGCTAAGGACGTACTCACCGGATTTGACTTGTCCATATTGAACCGCTTCAAAGCCTTCTCAATGTAGTCCCTTTACGATAACCACAGATTCCGCTGCTTCCTATCTCTCACGATCTTCATACCTAAGATTTGCTTTGCCGCTCCCAAATCCTTCATGGAGAATTTTTCAGCCATCATCTCCTTCAAACTTTTAATTTTCTCGAAATTCGGACTCGCTACTATCATATCATCAACGTACAGTGAGAGAATAATAAAATTGCCTCCCTTAAAAGTTTAAACATAGACGCAATGATCTGATTCACAGCACAAAAATTCTATCTCCAACATAAACTGGCCGAACTTGAGATATCACTGCCTAAGAGCTTTCTTGAGGCCATACAAGATTTTCCGCAGTTTACACACCAAAGATTCTTTCCCCTTCACTTTGTATCCCGGTGGCTGCATCATATAGATATCCTCCTCCAAGTCTCCATGAAGGAACATTGTCTTGACATCCAGCTCCTCTAAGTGCAAGTCCTCCACCACCAGATACTAAAAAATACCTGAATAGATGTCATCTTTACAACAGGGAAAAATATTTCTTGATAATCAATACCTTACTTTTGTGCATAATCCTTGACTACTAAACGAGTCTTGTACCCCTTCACACCATCAGTCTTATCTTTAATTCTGTACACCCATCTGTTTAGCAATGCCTTACAGACCTTGGGTAGGTTTACTAGTTCCCACGTACGGTTCTTTTTCAAAGAATCCATCTCCATATCTATACCATGCTCCCAATGCTTTCTAGCACCGTCGCTTGTTGCTTCTTCAAGGGATTCATGCTTTCCCGAATCTATGTACATCACAAAGTCGGTAAAAAGTCTATCAAGTAACCTCCTATCTCGTGTAGATCTTCTCAGAACCGGTACATCTGGTTGCTGAATATGGTCATCATCCTGTTCTTGAACCTGATCCTGCACTACGGCATCCTCCAAATTCCGATATTCGCTTGTAGGCACCTGATTTCTCTCTTGAGTTCCATCTAGCTCGACGAACTCATGTACTGCACCTTCTTTGGCTTGTTTATTTTCTTTGTACAAGTTTTGCTCATCAAAGACGACGTTCTGACTTTGTATTACCTTCTTGTAGGATTACCTAGTACGACAGCAAGGTTTCGGGAGGTATCGTCCATACCATTTTCAAAAATTTGCCATGCTAAACAACCCTAACCCTAGAATCTTAACTAGAGAATTAGACAATTCAACATGTAAACAACTTTACATCTAAGTGAACATGGAATACAACCTTTGTAGTGTAGGGTTGCTAGGCACATGTACAAGGGTCTACGAGGCATCAACCATGCCCGATTAAAATTTTAGCCGCGCCGAACAACCCAAAACCGGATCTTTAAACTAGAGTTTATGCGAAAACAAGTATGTTAAACACTTTAACACTAAGTGAGAGGGATTACAACCTTTGTAGATCCGGTCCTTCACTTCATAAGCTCCGTGTTGTGGTCCTTTCACTGCGATCATCGTGTTCCGGACTCTCGAGAGGCTCCGCGAAGAGAAAGATGCAGTCTTGCTTCCGATCTTCGATAACATAGATGATCTACCATGAAGTTTCAATAACACAAGCTAACACTCACTAAATGAAGTGAACACCCTCATCTAAATGGCAAGGATAGATGAGGATGATGAAGTAGGATTTTTTCTCTCATTTGTTTTCTATTTCTCACTCACTTTCATCACAAATATCAAAGCACGAACGCTTTGCAAAGGAGGAAGAAGAAGAAGAATGAATGAAAAAACCATTTGTGATGAATAATGAAATGTTGATAATGATGAATCATGCAACCATGTTTAACCAAACCATTGTAGAGATTTAACTAGGGCTAGGGTTTGGGTTGGGTTAAGAGTGAGTCATACAAAAATATCAAGCATAATATCTCATTCATGACAAAAAGAAACCTTCTAGAATCTACTAGAAGTCTTAACCATAATCCAAACCCTAATCATGTTTAAACTCCACTAAACATATTGCATTAGTTATCATATCATGTTACAATATTATATATTACATATATAATATTTATCGTAACAAAATAAAATAATACAATTAACATATATCGCATATATATCAATATATTATCCGAGTGAGAAAAAAAATCTTTTAGTGAGCTAATATTAGTTAATGTAATTTAATATATCATATATATATTATTATACATTAAATTATCGAATCAACACTTAATCCGACAATCCGGCTATATCGCATATAACCGACTAATACGATGATCCGGCGATATCACATATACCCGGCCGATATCTCATATCGCGAGAATCCAATACGGTATCACATACCGCATTATCCTCGGTCCCGCACATATCACATATGTGCTCCTACTCCGTTTTGCCTGAGCCAAGAAACCTCTGTGTAGGACTCTAAAGAATCGTCAATACGCCGGCAGTAGGTGATGATCATATCAAACACCCACAAGCTGCAAGCGGTCAGCTAAACGTAACAGTCACCCAGGTATTGAGCGCTCAGAAGATCAACAAGCAAGCCTGTACATTCTTCCGTGAATCCAAACAGTAACACTCCTGTACAGTCCGGTCTCGTCGTCTGATATGTCGCATATCTCGCCTAGGGGTGGTAAACGTCAGACCCCAGTAGCTCGATAAGTCGTGTCGATATGAGGTCTATAACTGTTCGAGAAACTACTGATAACACTTACCAGTAAATCTCAGCAACCCTGGCCAGGGATTTCTGGTTATAGCCAATCGAACACAGCACAACATCAACTCCCTATACCGAGAGAGACGAATCCCCTCCTATCGCTCATTGCCTCCATGTGGTTCGGGACTGTACCCAAAAGCCACCTTTTTGCACACCCTCTTGGACGTGGTATGATGGAAATCAAAGCATAGTGGGAATCACACAAGACTCTATGACGATCTCGGGTCAACAGACTACTCTGTACCAATGTCACCAGAGAACTGCCATCTGACGTGAGGTATAATACCATCTGGGAGTTCTCGGCTAGTCCGTCCAGTGTACCCAGTCTCCACTGAGCACCCGTACACCATCCTTGATGTCAAACATCGATGGATATGGGATCATCCATCGCCCATCATATGGGTCAATATGCGTATACGCTAGTCTACTCTGGTGCATCGATGCCCTGTCTCGATACACCCTCGACTAGGAACAGTTAAAGAATGTACTCATCGACTACCGTGGCCCCACTAGTATCATCTCATCATAGTCCCAGTAGTCGAGTACATATCCTAAGGGCTTTATCAACATGTAACATAGAGACAATCAGAGTACATGTTAAAATAAAGTACAACCAGATAGCATACTATCATGTCGAGCAAGAAAGTCCTCCCTATATATGTCCTAACATCCACTACAATATACATCGTATGTACAGTAATGGCCTCTAGGGCATACATATAACTAACAATCTCCCACTTGCACTAGGGCCATCTGTTGTGGTATCGCATACCCAACAATTAGCCGCGGTTGAAGTATCTCATACTCAACCATCCCATAAAAGTATCTACTGGGAAAAAGGCCTTTGTGAGTGGATTCGCGCTGTTGTCCTCTGTGTCTACTCTCCTAACCTCGATCTCCATGGAGATCAACCATCTCCATGATCAGGTGATACTGCCTAAGAATTATATCTGGATTTCTGATGGGATGTTAGTTCCTTGGCTAAAGCCACAACTCCATTGTCATACAATGGTAGGAATGAAGTTCATCTCATGAACTTATATGTATATGTACTGTCTCTTTGGTAGGATCTTTGGTAACGATGTATCTTGACTTTAATTTTCTAGTAAGTCACGGTATCTAACTTGGAACTCTTCCAACATACCGTCCCTCCACTGAGGGTAAAGACAATACCTGCGACTGACGTTCAGTCGTCCTTATCACTCTGGAACATTTCCAGTGATTCTCCCCAGGATCGATTGATACCATCTCACTACAACTAGTGAGAATCCTAACATCCAATTAGATCTATCTCATAGATCCAAAACCCAGGATTTAGGAGGTATCACTTTGATCCTATATGGAGAATCTTTGTGATAAGCGGAGATTGACCGAGCGTAGCATAGGAAATTCCTTCCCTATCAAGAGTTTGTCATCCACGTACTCTACGAGGATCACCACCATACTCCCTACTATCTTTTTATATATACAATATTCATCTACCATTTTTATGAAGTCAAACTCTTTGACTACCACATCAAAACAGACGTTCCAACTCCGCGATGCCTGCTTTATCGCATAAAACAACTTGCACATGTTTCCGCTGCTCCCACTGTCTACGAAGCCCTCTGGCTGTGTACTTATAGACGCTCTCTTCCAAATCATCATTTAGAAAAGCAGTCATGACACCCAACCACCAGATATCGTAGTCATAGTATGTAGCAGTGGCAAGTAGGATCTGGATGGACTTAAGCATAGCTTTGAAAGTCTTAACTTTTCCATGTACACCAAGTAATCTTCTCAAGATATACTTGCTCCTGATGGGGATTTAACCCTTTAGATAAAGAAACCAAAGTCCATACTTTGTTGGTGTATAAGGATTCCATCTCAGATCGCTAAGCATCCAGCCATTCTTACAGAGTCCCACTCCTGATGGCCAGCTCGAAACTAGTTGGGTCATCATTTCATGATGCAATTCTCGCTCCCACTGTCATAGAGAAACCGAAGTATCTCTCAGGTGGGTGAGGAACCCTACTAGATCGGCGGAGAGGCTGAGGTTCATTGGAAACTATTGAATCCTTTGGTTCTACCAAATCATCAGGTGCAGTTTGTATAGCTGGAACATTTCCAGTTTTACATAACAGACCTTGCCTCGAGCTTGTCTGGATTTTGCTTTTAGACATAGGCCGGACAACCCCAAATCTTAACAAACTTAAGATATGGGCTCTTCTCTTTCCATATCACATATGAAGTGGTAGGCAACTGATTTAATTTGAACCCTATTCAATAGGTATGCAGCTTCTCAAGTGCATAGCTCCCAAAAGGAAATAGGAAACTCAGTAGTACTCATCATAGAGCACACCATATCAAATAGGGTTCTATTGCTCCGCCCCGATATACCATCGTTCTATGGTGTATACGGAGGAGTAATGCTGAGAGAGAATCTCATTCTCCTTTAGAATAGTCCAGGAATTCCGTGCTCAAGTATTCTCCTCCCTGATCTCATCAAAGGACATAATACTTATACCCGTTTTTGGTTCTCTACTTCTAACTTATATTCTGTGAATATCTCAAAAGCTTCGGACTTGTGTTTCAACAGGAACATATGTCTGAATCTTGAGAGATCATCAGAGAATGTAATGAAGTACAAAGAACCGGTCTTGGCATGTGTAGACAAGAGACCTTCATACATCAGCATGTATCAATCCCAAGAGTTCACTAATTCTTTCTCTGTTTCCAATAAACGGAGCTGTGGTCATCTTATCTCTGTGACATGACCGGCAAGTTTCACAAGATGTAAATTCAAACTAATTTAAATATGCATCTTTATGTAACTTCAGCTAGTCGGGTCGCATTGATATGACCTAGTCTACAATGCCTCAAGAAGGATTCGTTCATTTCTGAACTCTTCCACTTGTGTGTGTTCTGTATACTAAGAACTGTAGTTTGATTTAGAACGTCTATGCTTTTAGATAACGTGCCTGAACCGATCAACTCTTGATATAGGAAATGTTCAAAACATTATCCAACAATACAAAATTATATCCTTTCTTTACTAATAAAGAGACTGATATGATATTGTATATCAGGTTCGGTATCTAATAACATTCGTTCAGAATCAATGTATTCTGGTAATACAGGGTGATAGTGACCAACAGACTTGGCTGCAACACTTGCACCGTTTCTATCTCATGAAACTTATCATCCGTTCTCAGTTCTCTATCTATCTGTAACCCATGTAACATATTGCATATGCGGGATCTTGATCCGGTATCACATACCCAGGACATAAAGGATACTGAGAAACAGTTCTCTGTAATGAATACACCCGAAGATGATGCATCAACATGCACTTTCTTCGTTTGGGCGGCACGGGAAATATGGTATTCCCTAATTTCCTGCTCTGTCTTATAACAATTATAAGTTGGAGCGGGACCAACGTTCCCCAGCTCAGTATAACAAGCGGGTTCGGTCAATTCATCCATATTATTATCTTGATTAAGGTGTGATATGGTCGCTACCTGGAGAGAGAGAGAAGAAAACACTCAGCGTATGCTCTTGCAAGATTAGATTGGTTATCTAATATATCTAATCAGGATGTCTCCTACTGTTTTAATCAAATCTTCCTTCAAACCCTAAAAGGAAAGACTAGCCGGGATTAATTACATGCTACAAATTCACCAATCTTTCAGCCAGGCCAGTGTCGGTACTTTGAGGGAGGTCCCCCGTGCTTTCGCACGAACCTAATTAAAGTAAACCTCATTTTTCCAGGGACGTAACCTCGTTAACACCTTTCTAGACACCTACTTGATCGGCTAATTGTAATGTGTAAAACTCTCCCAGAAGTAACTCTTACTCGCAGCGGGTATCGGGATCCAACTATCTCATAGAAGGCATGCAATCTCATTGCAAATTTCAACACTTGAAATTCCCAATAATATTTTACCCCTAGCGTGCTATGACCTTGACGCATGCCAAACAACCCATAGTCCGCTAGTCAAGTTCAACCCGTACATTTCTTGATTGAATTAAACCCACCCGCACGACCCTTGACGCATGCCAAACAACGTCGTACGAATACCCTAATCCAATCGCATCGTATGCTAGCAGATAAGCACTAGTTAGCTACCGTACACTACGCCTTGACGCATGCCAAACTACCGCAGCATGAATAGTAAGTAGTACTTATCTGAAATGACGGAGGGCTACGCAGGTTTTTAAGAAAACCATGAGCGTAATGAACTTGATATCGTTGTAGAAAACCTCGCATGCCTAGAATTGAGACCGGGTCTCCCAAGGCGGAGGGCACAAGTAACCGGGTTCTAGGCTCCACAAGTGTAAAACTACAACAGTTGGAATCCGCAACCTCCTTAGACATCGCATGCCTAACCAAATGAATTCCTTAGACATCGCATGCCTAACAATTATAAACCTCGCATTTTAGTCTCATTATCGAAAACTCTTTTCAATATCAAGTCGGGTAATTCAACAAGATTCCCGACATCCTGATCGAATGCTCGTCGCAAACTTTAGTAGACGGCCGCACCCCTAGATGCCGTCGACGAAGTGCACTAAGGCGGAACACCGCTGCCGCGAGCACCCGAACGGATGCTTTTGGCGACGGGGTTCTCCTACAGTCACTTGGTCGGGGCTATGGGGCATGGCTGTCTGTTAAGTTTACCCGACGAGTATCCGCGTATGCTATGTGATTGCGACGGACTTTTGATCACATCAAAATTCCGTGGCAACCGATCATCTGGGACTGAACTGCTAGATTTATAACATTCAAATTAGTTATTTCATAACTACTTGTGGATTCCAAATATTGTATCACATTCCAGATAAATAGACAATGTTAAACTTTCCGATCGAATAATCAAACACCCAAGATTTCCCCAATATATCTCAACACTTGAAATCAGTTTAAAAACATCCATCACATGCTACAGTACAAATGGTCCAGCCGTAGAAGGGTCAAGCCAACGCCTCACATGTGGCACGCCGTACTGCCACAAACCCTAAGATTTAGAAGCAGTTCAAGACGGTCACATAATCGAGTTAAGGTTTGTTGTCTTCTAGAGGGTCCACCGCGTTACTTGCACGACTTAGAACGTTCTTAAACTCGAGAAAAAATCCAACTTTTGAAAAAATTTCTAACAGGGGAAAAAGTGAGTTATTGATATCCGTTCGAACTTTTTAACAGTTTCTAAAAATTATCCGGACAAAACTAAACAAAGTTAAACTATCTGATCGAATCAACGAGTCCCCAATACAACCCTAGAAAACTCAACACTTGAGTGGAATTAAAAAAATTCCCAGAAAAAAATAACAAGAAAGGTCTTAAGAATAAATATGTGAAATTCCAGGGACTAAGCCCAAATTTTGGCCGCCGAACCGCCGCCAAACCCTTGGTTTGGCTGCGGTTCCGCGGTCAAATAATTGACTTAGTGGACCGTACTTCACAGTAATTCTTACTTTTTCCTGCTTGTTTTTCTGAGCATTTTTAATTTATAAAAAATCACATTTTTGAAAAATATCCAGAGAGGGATAAACATCGGGGTTTCCGGGTTCGATCGGACTTTAAACTTCGCTCAGACTTCGCCTAAAGCTCTACCTTGGCTCTGATACCACTGTAGGGTTGCTAGGCACATGTACAAGGGTCTACGAGGCATCAACCATGCCCGATTAAAATTTTAGTCGTGCCGAACAACCCAAAGCCGGATCTTTAAACTAGAGTTTATGCGAAAACAAGTATGTTAAACACTTTAACACTAAGTGAGAGGGATTACAACCTTTGTAGATCCGGTCCTTCACTTCATAAGCTCCGTGTTGTGGTCCCTTCGCTGCGATCATCGTGTTCCGGACTCTCGAGAGGCTCCGCGAAGAGAAAGATGCAGTCTTGCTTCCGATCTTCGATAACATAGATGATCTACCTTGAAGTTTCAATAACACAAGATAACACTCACTAAATGAAGTGAACACCCTCATCTAAATGGCAAGGATAGATGAGGATGATGAAGTAGGATTTTTGCTCTCATTTGTTTTCTATTTCTCACTCACTTTCATTACAAATATCAAAGCAAGAAAGCTTTGCAAAGGAGGAAGAAGAAGAAGAATGAATGAAAAAACCATTTGTGATGAATAATGAAATGTTGATAATGATGAATTATGCAACCATGGTTAACCAAACCATTGTAGAGATTTAACTAGGGCTAGGGTTTGGGTTGGGTTAAGAGCGAGTCACACAAAAATATCAAGCATAATATCTCATTCATGACAAAAAGAAACCTTCTAGAATATACTAGAAGTCTTAACCCTAATCCAAACCCTAATCTTGTTTAAAATCCACTAAACATGTTGCATTAGTTATCATATCATGTTACAATATTATATATCACATATATAATATTTATCGTAACAAAATAAAATAATACAATTAACATATATCGCATATATATCAATGTATTACCCGAGTGAGAAAAAGAATCTTTTAGTGAGCTAATATTAGTTAATGTAATTTAATATATCATAAATATATAATTATATATTAAATTATCGAATCAACACTTGATCCGACAATCCGGCTATATCGCATATAACCGACTAATACGATGACCCGGCTATATCACATATACCCGGCCGATATCTCATATCGCAAGAATCCAATACGGTATCACATACCGCATTATCCTCGGTCCCGCACATATCACATATGTGCTCCTACTCCGTTTTGCCTGAGCCAAGAAACCTCTGTGTAGGACTCTAAAGAATCGTCAATACGCCGGCAGTAGGTGATGATCATATCAAACACCCAAAAGCTGCAAGCGGTCAGCTAAACGTAACAGTCACCCATGTATTGAGCGCTCAGAAGATCAACAAGCAAGCCTGTATATTCTCCTGTGAATCCAAATAGTAACACTCCCGTACAGTCCGGTCTCGTCGTCTGATATGTCACATTTCTCGCCTAGGGGTGGTAAACGTCAGACCCCCAGTAGCTCGATAAGTCGTGTCTGTAAGTGCACGGCGGCGTCCCGGCCGTCAATCCGACGGCCAAATGCGGAAGCGGTGATAAACTTTAATTTTTACTTGAACTGGCAAACCGCCGCGCACTAATACCCGGATCGAACCATTAATTAGTTCTAGCTAACTACAAGATGGGGAAGAGAGATATACCGACTGATCCGTGTCCTCCGGTCTTCTCGTCGTCGTCCCGATCTCCTGCGGAAGCTCCGGTCTCCACCTCGTCGCCGGAAGTGCACCACATCGCCTACTTCTTTTACGGGCTCCCACCTCAATGCCGAGGCAACTCGGGCACGAAGCTGGCTAGTTGACGTGCCCAAGATTTGTTGTAGAATGTGTAGTAGAACTTGTGTCTCAATTTGGGGTTGTAGGATGTTGCCTTTTTGAGATGGTGGAGGAATTGATTTTTTGAGATGAACTAGAGAGCTTTTCTTAGCACTCTTAGAAAGCCAAAATGCCACACATGAAAATGAAATCCCTCATCCTTCAATAGTGGCCGGCCCCCCCTTTTTGTGTGATTGGAGAGAGAGAGCAAAAACAAGGGGGTGGGTGGAAAGCAAATGATGATGATAAAAAAACAAATGATCATAACAATTCCAACACTCAATCAACAACCATGATAGCAAAAGTCAAGCCATGATCAACTAAAGAAAGTCAAGGTATGGTGCAATAATCATGATGTCACAAAGTGCAAAGACCCCCTCCACAAATGCTTATTTGCAACAATGCAAATAAGCCCTCCTCCACCAATCTTCGGCCAATGAACGATACAAAGGAAATCGGCCAAAACGAAAAGCAAACTGGCAACTCCATAAAACTGGTTCCGTAATAAATTACAGGAAAACCCCGATACTGTGCATACACACCCGCATTTGTATTTCGACCGAAATACAAATGCAATGAGACAAAATCTCCACTGTACTATACTAGGATCCGGCTTATACCAAAGCCGGCTAGTAAAATCCGTTCGATCCTGATCCGTGCAATACCGCACGTATCTGATCGAACCCTGCCATATATCCATACGGCCAGTAGTACAAACTGTCCGATCCTGATCCGTGCAATACCGCACGTATCTGATCGGACCCTGCCATATCTCCATACGGCCTCTACAACTTTTCGCCCGAAAGCTGAGTAACAGAATGTGGGGGACTCTAAAGACTCGTCAACACCTTGGTTGTGGATTTAACCACTAGCACGTCAGAGGTATAAGCTAATACGTAACGGGCTACCAGGTATTGACTAAAAGGGACGTCTGTGAGCGAACTCAGCCTGACAACCCTACTGAGCCTGTCAGTGACAATATCCGTACAGTCCGGTCCGTTCGTCTATGAGTATCGCATGGCGGGCCTAGGGGGTTGGTAAAAGTCAGACCCCCAAAAGCGGTACAAGTCGTGTCGGAGTGTAGCCCAGAACACCCTGAGATACTACTGGAATACCTACCAGTAAATCTCCTGCCTTGGCCAAGGACTTCGTGTAATGGCTCTCCTAGACACAGCGCGACCTCACCCCTAATACCGGGAGAGACGAACCCCTGAAGATACGCTCACTGCCTCCATGTGGCTCGGGACTGTACCCAACTAAAACCTGTTTGCACGACTCCTTTGAGCCGTGGTAGGGTAGTAATCAAAGTACAGTGGGAACTCACACGAGAAAAATGACGATCCCCAGGTCGATGAACTAACCTGCACACATGTCACCAGGGAACTGCCATCTGACGTCTGGTATATGACCAACTAGCATGTCCCCGGCGAGTCCTGTCCGGTGTACTCATAACCCAATGAGCACCTGTATACATCTTAGGTGAACCAACTGACACCAATGGCTTGTGAGACTGGCCACCGCCCCTCGTCGGGGTCTCGACTGTATACACTAGTCTACTCTGGAGTATCGATGCCCTGTCTCGAAACTCACACGACTAGGGACCATTTAAGGATATACTTATAGACCCCAGCTCCCACTTATATGATCGCCCTCATACTGCTGGTGGTCAAGCAAGAATCCTAGGGGCTCTACCAACGTGTAATAGCGACCTGTAAGATCACTTAAAGCAGTACACGATGATAAAGGTGAACCAAATAGCATACTATCATCTCGAGTAAGACTGTCCTACCGGGATAGGTCCTCCATCAATCATTGCAATCACGTACCTGTGACCTAATAATTGACTCTGAGGGCACTATCTCCAACAATCTCCCACTTGCACTCAAGGCTAATTATTGCGATGTCGCATACTCACACCCCGTGTGATACCGAACACCTAACTCCTCTACTTGTCAGCCTCACAAAGCTCGTTTGCGAAACTATTGCGTTCGAGGAATAGCCTTAGTGAGTGGATCCGCTTTGTTGTTTCTTTCTATGTCTCTCTATATCTCAAGTTCGCGGAGAAACCCATCTCCCGAAATGAGCAATACCTGTCTTAGAATGTGTCTGGATGTCTGATGGGACATAGCTCATAAATGAACTCCAAATCCAAACTTCTTAGACTGTATCGTCAACTGAACTTAATCAGTATCCTGCGCCATGCCACCCTCAGTATTGCCTTGGACCACCTGTCCAAAATACTGCCCCTCATCAGAAGGAAAAATATAACTCTGACAACCTCCTTGTCGTCCATGTCACCTTGGAAGCCTGGAATGATAACTGTTTCCCGAATGAGGCTGTCGTTATCATATCCCTAGAACATCCACTTATGTTCTAAAACTGCTTCCGACTGTTTCTCCAGGATTGGATCAATGTCAACTTATTGCATCTAGTGCAAGAACAACATCTGGTGTGGTACTTGACATCTCATTATTGACTCAATTGCCTGAGCAAGTGATCTGCCAACCATGCACATCCCTCTCCCCTTTAGTCTGTAAGACACCTTTAGAGAGGGTGACTCCATCACCTGCAGGTACACTACCGTGCCAGGAGTCGTCCATTCTAAATACCCTTAGAATGCTGTCTAAGTACCCAGATTGGGAAACCACCCAAATCTAGATCTAAAACCAAAGATCTAGTAACCAGTATGTCTGATATGATGTCCAAGTCCCATGTGGAGAAACTACTGTGTGACGACCAAAGTATAACCGATCGTAGTATAGGAGTTTCTTTTCCTATTCTGTGTATGTCATCCAAATACCATGACATCACACCCTACTACCTTCTCAACAGATCCATCCCTTATTCTGATGAAGTCAAACCTATGACTGTCACGTCAGAAATAGATGATCTATCTCCGCTACATCTGCTTTAGTCTATAAATAGACATAAGCCAACTGTCCACCAATGCTTCCGCTGCTCCCACTGACTACGACAACCCTCTGGCAGAGTCATATACACATACACTTCTAAAGCTAGTTTAGAATGACTCTATACCCATCCTCCCGCCGGGTCTCGCAACCTGGAACAACAGCAATGGCAAGTGTGGGTAAACAAGAACTTCCCTGTCACCGTCCTTGAGGCTACCGTAGTACCTCTCGGGTGCCTGAAGTTGCCCACCGTATCTGTGGAGTGGTCAATGGAATGTCAATCCAGATTGAATCTTTAGGTTCCTTATCAAATCTTCAGTAATCGTTTGTGGTTCTGGAATCACTTCCAATTCTACCATACTCCCACTACTGTTTTTCTGAAAAAATCCATTTTTAATAAAACTGTGGCGAGTCTAGAACAATATCGCTATTGTTCATCCAGATGGTAGAAAGTCAACCCTCGTCATAGCCTGGGTCAACCCACAAACAGCCATTACAGAAACGTGCCTTGAGTTGTCCAGTGTCTGGTTTTAATCATAAGCCGGATAACTCCCGGTACCTTAACATCGTTAATATATGAACTGTTCTATATCCAATATAGAACCAGAGGCACTGATTTAATTGAACCAGATTCAAATCATGCAGCTGTCTCCAGTGCATGTCAACTAAATGGAAAGAGGCCGATCAGCGTTACTCAACTTAGGAATGCTTCCAATTATGAGTAACCTGAAAGAGAAGCAAGTTCTCTTAACCATTACTATCAACTGAATACCATATACAAGTATCTACATCTTCGATCACTTTGAAGAATCCCGACACTTGCAATACCTGGTTCTCTACTTTATTCAAATACCTATAACTTCTCAAAATTCGGACCCTGTGTTTCTACGAAACACCTGTCCAAAAACTAGAGAAGTCATAAGTAAACCGAATATAGTACGAGGACCAACCCCTCTGTCCTGATGGACCCTGGACAACATACAATACTCTGTATAATTCCCTTTAGTTTGATAACTCATTCACTGTGTGTCGTAGGTTGGAAACTGTACTTATGGTTAAGAAGAATTACACCGCTGTTTAATGCTCCTTACCTAACCATCCACTGATATAGGTAAATGTTGTAGACATAATTTCAGAAAGGTATATCTCACTCTATGAAAATAGACGTACAGATATATCAATTTGAAATTGGTGCATAACAGCGGATATTCAAAACCAAATATTTGCCGACCGGCAAACAGCCCAGGTGATTTCCTCAAATATCACCGATTACAACGAATCCTGATATAATAAGGATGATCACCCAATTCCCAATAACTTACTCCCACTCATCATCTGTAAAACCATACAGATGTGAGAATCAAACCTGGTAAATACATACCCTGGAGTAAGTATCTAATCGGGAAATCAGTTTTCTTTTAACATTACACAGTGAGACTGAAACATTGAAATGTTCCGATGGGGTATCCTGGTATTCCTAGTAATGCCTCTTCTAGATTCACGACTGTAACCGTATAATTCTTTGTCACCTCTCCAAATCCCTTCATATGTCTTTAGTCTTTACCTTCTGTACACCCCTTTAGGCCAAATGGTTTTCTTCCTTCCCTACCGTTCGGCACCAGCCTATGGTTTGGAAGAAGACTATCCAATAAGCATAATGGGTGTACTGTCCTAATCCTAGGAGCACTCGCAATGCGAGAGAAGGTGAAGATAAAAGACAACCGAATAAGCCTTATTCCTATTTCTCCTGAACCAGAATCCATCCCCGAACTGGAACAAGTTCCTTTCGAGTTCGTATATAACCATACGATGGAGTATCCAATAAACTGTGGATCTTCGTAGTGATACGGAGTGTTCTGGAGAAATACAAAGGTGATTTTAGGATTGGCGAAGAAATACTTGGTTTGGTCGTGAATAGCAGTCGCAGTTTACTTTGCCCTCTTACTAATCCCTTGATTTGTCTTAACTTAATACCTTCTGTACACCATCATTAGGCTAATTGGTTTTCTTCATTCCCTACCGGTCGACACCAGCCTAAGGTTTGGAAGAAGACTATCCAATTTGCGTAATAGGTGTACTACTCCTAAACCAAGGAGTACTCGCAACCTGAGAGAAGGTAAAAGGAAAAGACAGCTGAATAGTCCTATCTGTTTCCTCCAGAACCTGAAACCATCCTCGAATAAAATCTTTCGAGTTCGTATCTAACCATACGATGGTTTTGTCCAATGGAAGTGGACGTTCGTAATAATACGGGGTGTCCTGGAGAAAGGGGTAAAAGTAGGAGTGGCAATGAGGTTTGCAATTCTGACAATCCAAAAGCCAGTGTTAAGAAGGTTCGGTTAACTTGGTCACTGAGTCATAGTCTTAGGGTCGGGTCAATGGTCGCTGTCAAAGAGAGAGAGAAAAGAAACACTCAGCGTGCACTCTAACCTAGATCAGAACGGTTACCAATTTATCTAATCCGGAAACCTCCCACTGTACCGTCAAATTCTCCTCCAAACCTAAAAGAAGAATTAGTCGGGATCACCCGAGGAGTAAACCAACTCATCAGTGGGAATCGGGATCCAACTATCATCGTATGATAACGTGACGGAATCCGCTCACGGTGTCACACTCCAGAAGGTATGCGCATATCTGGCAAGTTTCAGTTCTTTTGAAACTCCCGATGTGGATTTTTACCCCATGCTCTTATGACCTTGACTAAGGCCAACAAATCATAAGTCACATGTCAAGTTCTGCCCGTCATTATCCAGGTTGATTTGAACCCACCCGTACAAGCCCTTGACTAGGGCCAACAAGGCTATACGACTGTCCCAAACCAACGCATCTATCTATGCAGCATATGAACACCCAATAGCTACCAAACACTGTGCCTTGACTAAGGCCAACAAACACAGCTTGAATACTATTGACTACCCATATGAAACGACGGAGGGCTACGAATGGTTTCTGGCGAAAACCTTTAACATAAAGAACTTGATATCGTTGAAGGAACGGATAGCTTTTAAAATATAGTGACGAAAACCATTGCTAAAGAGGTCACTCCCGGTGAAGGTATCTCGGCTCTTTCCCCGTAGAATGAGGTGCAGGATATTCCAAATGAATACCACGATGCAAAGCAAAAGTAATCGGCTATAGTGAAGTTAATGCCCTGACGCAAACTTTTTGTCCAAGGGGTCACTCCCGGTAAAGGGATCTCGGCCCTTGCCTCGTCGACTGAGGAGCAGGATATTTCAACTGAATACCACGATGCAAAACAAAAGAGAACGTCCTTGCAATAACAGCTTTTTGAAAAGTGTTCCAACAACATCAGATTAGGTTTGTTTTTAACTTGCATTGATCCGAATCAACGCAGTCCCATCAATGGATCACACCACAAAGAACGAAAATATACTGATGTACGTATATGCCATCCGCATTCGCCACTGGGTCCCGTCATTACCCGTTAGGTTAGCTAACTAACGACAGAGCGGGGACTGGACTAGCGCGGATGCAAAACATATACTACATCTACTAATATATATATACCAATATATTATATTCGCTCAAGGCGTGATAAAATGCAACATCACAGAAATGTACAGCATCACAGAAACAATACAGATATCTGGGATCCCCGGGTTTCACAGAGCCACTACTGAAACCCGGCGTTCCCCTGGTCGTGTGGATAGCCTGTGCAATGAAATCCTAGACCCCTACGGGCGCGGCAAGTCACCCGCCAAAACCTGAAGCGAGGCAGCCCCCTTCAGCAACGTGAATGGACCACCCAGCACTTCACGGAATCCGGTAACTTGGGCACCCCTCCTGGGTCAACCTGTACCCCCTACGAGTGCGGCGAATAGCCCGCCAATCCTAGAGTAAAGCCCCCTCCGTCTCAATGCCATGAGATGCGGGCTTGTTGCCCTCTAGAACCCGGCTATCCGTGCACCCCTCCGCGGGGTAATCCTAGTACAGAAAGTAAAATATACATACAACGGGTACATCGACCGCAACCTGACCGTGCCCTAAAATAATAATACAATCAGGCAGTGACGGCAGTCCACATGTCAGACGCTCGCCCCGCAATATCAAATGTACATGATACAACCACAACTGTACTAGCATTGCAACCAGGCTATCCCCCACGACCGATCCGCAACATCACAGCAAAAACAGAATATCAACGTGAAAGTCACGTTCGCAAATCCGTCTAACCGGGCTATAGCAGTTAGACCGGATTTACCGATCAAGTGACATTCACGGTCGCAGATATAATGTAAATACTGTGAAATAATGTGTTTAAAATATCCGATCGATCAAACTTTAACAAGTGGGCCCCCAAGCATTATTATAGCAGATCAAGAAATTCTGGGCCCAATATTAATATTCCAAAACCCCAATTTTAACCCCAGAAAGCCTCTGTAAAAAATTGGTGCAGCGAACCCAAAGTAGTGCGGCGGAACTGCGACCCAAAGGGGTGTTTGGCCGTGGTTCCGCGCTCCTACAGTGGAGTCACTTCATCGAATTTTTACAGAGCTCTTAGACTTTCCAGTACATCAATGTTTTACAACCTGAAAAAATTTTCGAGACCAAAAATTTTCAACAGAAACTGATGCTAGTGAAAATGTAGATTTTGGAATTTTGGTCGATCGGAAATGCAAAACACATTAAACCAAGCTAGACTAAGTTAATGGCGAGGCTCTGATACCACTGTAAGTGCACGGCGGCGCCCCGGCCGTCAATCCGACGGCCAAATGCGGAAGCGGTGATAAACTTTAATTTTTACTTGAACTGGCAAACCGCCGCGCACTAATACCCGGATCGAACCATTAATTAGTCCTAGCTAACTACAAGATGGGGAAGAGAGATATACCGACTGATCCGTGTCCTCCGGTCTTCTCGTCGTCGTCCCGATCTCCTGCGGAAGCTCCGGTCTCCACCTCGTCGCCGGAAGTGCACCACATCGCCTACTTCTTTTACGGGCTCCCACCTCAAGGCCGAGGCAACTCGGGCACGAAGCTGGCTAGTCGACGTGCCCAAGATTTGCTGTAGAATGTGTAGTAGAACTTGTGTCTCAATTTGGGGTTGTAGGATGTTGCCTTTTTGAGATGGTGGAGGAATTGATTTTTTGAGATGAACTAGAGAGCTTTTCTTAGCACTCTTAGAAAGCCAAAATGCTACACATGAAAATGAAATCCCTCATCCTTCAATAGTGGCCGGTCCCCCCTTTTTGTGTGATTGGAGAGAGAGAGCAAAAACAAGGGGGTGGGTGGAAAGCAAATGATGATGAGAAAAAAACAAATGATCACAACAATTCCAACACTCAATCAACAACCATGATAGCAAAAGTAAAACCATGATCAACTAAAGAAAGTCAAGGTATGGTGCAATAATCATGATGTCACAAAGTGCAAAGACCCCCTCCACAAATGCTTATTTGCAACAATGCAAATAAGCCCTCCTCCACCAATCTTATGCCAATGAACGATACAAAGGAAATCGGCCAAAACGAAAAGCAAACTGGCAACTCCATAAAACTGGTCCCGTAATAAATTACAGGGACACCCCGATACTGTGCATACACACACGCATTTGTATTTCGACCGAAATACAAATGCAATGAGACAAAATCTCCACTGTACTATACTAGGATCCGGCTTATACCAAAGCCGGCTAGTAAAATCCGTTCGATCCCGATCCGTGCAATACCGCACGTATCTGATCGAACCCTGCCATATATCCATACGGCCAGTAGTACAAACTGTCCGATCCTGATCCGTGCAATACCGCACGTATCTGATCGGTCCCTGCCATATCTCCATACGGTCTCTACAACTTTTCGCCCGAAAGCTGAGTAACAGAATGTGGGGGACTCTAAAGACTCGTCAACACCTTGGTTGTGGATTTAACCACTAGCACGTCAGAGGTATAAGCCAATACGTAACGGGCTACCAGGTATTGACTAAAAGGGACGTCTGTGAGCGAACTCAGCCTGACAACCCTACTGAGCCTGTCAGTGACAATATCCGTACAGTCCGGTCCGTTCGTCTATGAGTATCGCATGGCGGGCCTAGGGGGTTGGTAAAAGTCAGACCCCCAAAATTGGTACAAGTCGTGTCGGAGTGTAGCCCAGAACACCCTGAGATACTACTGGAATACCTACCAGTAAATCTCCTGCCTTGGCCAAGGACTTCGTGTAATGGCTCTCCTAGACACAGCGCGACCTCACCCCCAATACCGGGAGAGACGAACCCCTGAAGATACGCTCACTGCCTCCATGTGGCTCGGGACTGTACCCAACTAAAACCTGTTTGCACGACTCCTTTGAGCCGTGGTAGGGTAGTAATCAAAGTACAGTAGGAACTCACACGAGACAAATGACGATCCCCAGGTCGATGAACTAACCTGCACACATGTCACCAGGGAACTGCCATCTGACGTCTGGTATATGACCAACTAGCATGTCCCCGGCGAGTCTTGTCCGGTGTACTCATAACCCAATGAGCACCTGTGTACATCTTAGGTGAACCAACTGACACCAGTGGCTTGTGAGACCGGCCACCGCCCCTCGTCGGGGTCTCTACTGTATACACTAGTCTACTCTGGAGTATCGATGCCCTGTCTCGAAACTCACACGACTAGGGACCATTTAAGGATATGCTTATAGACCCCAGCTCCCACTTATATGATCGCCCTCATACTGCTGGTGGTCAAGAAAGAATCCTAGGGGCTCTACCAACGTGTAATAGCGACCTGTAAGGTCACTTAAAGCAGTACACGATGATAAAGGTGAACCAGATAGCATACTATCATCTCGAGTAAGACTGTCCTACCGGGATAGGTCCTCCATCAATCATTGCAATCACGTACCTGTGACCTAATAATTGACTCTGAGGGCACTATCTCCAACAGTGTCGATATGAGGTCTATAACTGTTCGAGAAACTACTGATAACACTTACCAGTAAATCTCAGCAACCCTGGCCAAGGATTTCCGGTTATAGCCAATCGAACACAGCACAACATCAACTCCCTATACCGGGAGAGACGAATCCCCTCCTATCGCTCATTGCCTCCATGTGATTCGGGACTGTACCCAAAAGCCACCTTTTTGCACGCCCTCTTGGACGTGGTATGATGGAAATCAAAGCACAGTGGGAATCACACAAGACTCTATGACGATATCGGGTCAACAGACTACTCTGTACCAGTGTCACCGGAGAACTGCCATCTGACGTGAGGTATAATACCATCTGGGAGTTCTCGGCAAGTCCGTCCAGTGTACCCAGTCTCCACTGAGCACCCTTACACCATCCTTGATGTCAAACACCGATGGATATGGGATCATCCATCGCCCATCATATGGGTCAAGATGCGTATACGTTAGTCTACTCTGGTGCATCGATGCCCTGTCTCGATACACCCTCGACTAGGAACAGTTAAAGGATGTACTCGTCGACTACCGTGGCCCCACTAGTATGATCTCATCATAGTCCCAGTAGTCGAGTACATATCCTAAGGGCTTTATCAACATGTAATATAGAGACAATCAGAGTACATGTTAAGATAAAGTACAACCAGATAGCATACTATCATGTCGAGCAAGAAAGTCCTCCCTATATATGTCCTAGTATCCACTACAATATACATCGTATGTACAGTAATGGCCTCTAGGGCATACATATAACTAACATGTAGACCGGTCCTTCACTTCAATAGCTCCGTGTAGTAGTCTTTTCGCTCCAAGTAGTGATCTTCCGGACTCTAGAATGGCTCCACAATATGAAAGGAACAAGCTTACACGAAGTCTTCTAGGCCGTAGATGGTCTACGTCGAAAAGACACCAACCCAAACTACCTCTTCACTAATTAGGGATTAATGAAGCTAACACCATAAACTAAATGGCTAGTCTAGTAGAGGATGATGAAGTAGGAATTTTGCTCAATTTAGAAATATTTTTCTCACTAATTTTCCTCACCTCTTCAAAAGCTAGAGAGCTCACTCTTGATGAAGAGATGATGAAGAGAATAGAATGAGTGAGAATAGCAACCATGGGTGAGAAAATATATCATATAACTCTTGTAGAGACTTAACCATGGCTAATGACAATGGTTGGGTTAATAAATATCTAATGTAAGACAAAATTAGTGGACCAAGTCAATGGGTTCTACAAGCTTCCACTAAGCATCAACCGTGACTAAATTCCATCTAATTTTGATTTACTTTAAGTAAATAATCCTCATATTATCATAAGCATGGTATGAGTCTCATACACCCATGTTGCATGTAGTAACAAGCAAGACACAATAATATATATCGCATATATATTAAGTGTACACATGTGAGAAAAAGAAATGCTTAAGTGGGCTAATATTAGTTAATGTATATTAGTATATCAAATATACAATTATACATTAAATTATTAGGTCAACACTTAATTTAATAATTCGGCTATATCACATATAATCGACTAGTATCATATGTATCAACTTATGAAATCAGCACTTGATTCGATAACCCGGTTATATCACATATAACCGACCGATATCATAAATCGCGAGAATAGAATATGGTATCACATACTCTTATTAATCTCGGTCCCGCACATATCATATATGTGCTCCTACTTCATTTCTCATGAGCCAGGAAACCTCTGTGTAAGACTGTAAAGACTCGTCAATACGCCGGCAGTAGGTGATGATCATATCAAGCACTCACAAGCCGTCAGCGGTACTAGCTAGACGTAACGGCTACCAGGGTATTACGCGATCAGAATATCAACAAGCAAGCCTGCTCATACTCTTGTAAAGCCTGTCAGTAACACTACCGTACAGTCCGATCTCTTCATCTGATATGTCGCATATCTAGTCTAGGAGTGGTAAACGTCAGACCCCAGTAACCGATAAGTCGTGCCGATATGAGGCTCATAACGGATCGAGAAACTACTGATAACATTTACCATTAAATCTCCGTATCAGCCCTGGCCAGGGACTTCCTGTTATAGCCAATCGAGCACAGCGCAACATCAACCCCCAATACCGGGTTTTCCGACTAATTCTCTTTCTTATTCTTCATTTAGGCAGCATGAGAATCCGGATATACCCCTATTTCCTACTTGGACTTATAACAATTATAAGTTGGAGCGGAACCAACGTTCCCCAGCTCAGTAAAATAAGCGGGTTCGGTCAATACATCCATATTATTATCTTGATTAAGGCCTGACATGGTCGCTATTTGAAGAGAGAGAGAAGAAAACACTTAGCGTATGCTCTTACAAGATTAGATTGGTTATTATCTTATCTAATCAGGACGGCTCTCACTGTTTTTATCAAATCTTACTTCAAACTCTAAAAGGTAAGACTGGCCGGGATTAATTACACCCTACAGTGGTATTAGAGCCAGGCTAAAGAATTAGACGATATTTGTAGAATTACGAAACCGAAACAATTCCGAAATATCGAAACACAAAACCTAGTTTCTTTCGATTTTTAAAAGTCCTCGAAATTTTTTTAAGCAACTGCAAAATGTTACATGAGATGTAATATGAACACCAAACGAATACGAACCCCATCCGCCGGATTTGACCCGGCGACATGCTTTAAAATTCTGGCCTGGCCGGCCCAATGAAGTCTTCTCGGGTTCGTTTTGGTTTGGTGTTCTGGTCTCTGGGTTTTGGTGTTTCAGGTGTTGCTTGTTTTTGCTAAGATTGCGTGTGATGTTATTTTTCTGTAAAGGCAATTCAGAGTGTTTTGTAGTCGTAATTCTAACATCGTTTCAGGTATTTTAGACGGCGTTAAAAAGTTCGAACGTATATCAATAACCCATTTTCTCCCTCACAGGAAATTTTCCAAAAGTTGGATTTTTCCAAAGTTGAAAATATTCAAAAATCATGCAAGTAATTCTATGGACCCTCTAGAAGAACGAAACCGTAACTCGATTCTATAACCGTTGGAACCACCATCAAACCCAAGGGTTTGCGGTAGTTCCGCGATGCCATAGGTGAGGCAAGGGTTGACCCTTCTATGGTTGGTCCATTGGTACTGTGGCATATTCTGAGTATTTCTTAACTGTGCTCAAGTGTTGAGCTCTTTGGGAAATTTTAGGTGTTTATTGATTCGATCGGAATGTGTAACATCGTCTAGCAATCTATGGAATGTGATACAATATTTGGAATCTACACTAATTAGTTTTGTGAAAATTGATTAGTTGCTTATAAATTTAATATTTCGGTCTCGAGAGGAATCGGGAATCTTATTGAATTACCCGATTTCTTTTGAAAAGGTGTTTTTATGAGTTGGACCCAAATGTAAGATTTACAATGTTAGGCTAGAAATCCGAAGTATGTGATATTCCGGGTTCATGATGTCGATTCCAAATGTTGTAGTTTGACATTTTCTTTTCTGCGACCGTAAGTGTAATATGTGGTGTATCTCCGGTTTCGTTGCTATATGTCAACGACAATTGGGATACGCATATTTACTTATGTTGATGACATGTGATGTTATGTGTTGCTGGGATATGTTATATTGGATCGTCGTGTTTTGAATAGCCGAGGATTTTTATATGAGATGAGAGTTTTTCATTTTCATTTATGTAAAAACTTGTATGTAATATTCTTTTATTGGGGCACTTCCGGGTTGAGGATGATGTCACCCTTGTTGTATATTATTTACTTTTCCGCATTAGGATAGACCCAAGGTGGGGAGCACAAGTAACCGAATTCTAGAGTCCAGTGGGATACCATCTCGAGGAGTCAAGTCCGGGTCTCCTAACTCTAGAATTGGTAGGATTGCTTTCCGCTCTCATAAGGGTCTAGGGATGTGGGTTTGACTATTCATCGGGACCGTGGAATCCGTATTTTTTACTGGCTTAATTTAAAACACGGAAATCCTAGTATCATATGTTGTCTTCTGCTGCTGATATTCTGTGATGTGATCACTTTATATGCTTGAGACGAATGCTTTATTATTATATATATGATATATAATAAACGTTTCTTATGTTTTGCACCCGCGCTAGCCCCGTCCCGCTATGCCGTTAGTTAAGTAACCTAACGGTGCATAACGGGACACTGTGGCGAATGCAGATGGCATAAGCATATGTTGTATTTTCGTTTCTTCTGTGATGCTTAGGAAGAATAAATGATGGGACTTCATTAATGAGATTAATGAAAAGAAAAGAAACCTAAATACGTTGTAGAATCAAATTTTCAAAAAGGGTAGCTCTAGTTTTTGCTTTGCATAGCGGTATTCCTTGTAGAATATCCAACACCTCATTCGATGAGAAAAGAGCCGAGATCTCTTCACCGGGAGTGACCTCTTTAGGAAAAGCTAGCAGATGCTACAACCCACTCGGTTTTGTTTTTTGATTGCTTCTATAGTTCTTGCTTTGCATAGCGGTATTCTTTGTAGAATATCCAGCACCTCATTCGATGAGGAAAGAGCCGAGATCCCTTCACCGCGAGTGACCTCTTTAGCAAAACTAGTAAAAGCCTCAAAAACACTCCTTTTCAAAATCACTCGATTCTACAACGATATCAAGTTCATTACGCAAAAGGTTTTCTCAAAAACCTGTCGTAGCCCTCCGTCATTTCAGATAAGTGCTACTTAGTATTCGTGCTACGTTTGTTGACCCCCGTCAAGGCGTAGTGTGCGGTAGCTGATTAGCGCTTATCTGTTGCATATGATGCGATTGGATTAGGCTAGTCGTACGGCCTTGTTGACCTCCGTCAAGGGTCATGCGGGTGAGTTTAATTCAATCATGAAATGTACGGGTTGAACTTGACTAGTAGCCTATAGTTTGTTGACCTCCGTCAAGGTCATAGGACGCTAGGGGCAAAATGTTATCGGGAATTTCAGGTGTTGAAATTTGCAATGAGATTGCATACCTTCTATGAGATAGTTGGATCCTGATATCCATTGCGAGTAAGAGTTACTCCTGGGAGAATTTTCACATCATAATTAACCGATCAAGTAGGTGTCTAGAAAGCTGTTAACGGAGTTACGCCCCTGGGAAAACGAGGTTTATTTTAATTAGGTACGTACGAAAGCACGGGAAACCTCTCTCAAAGTACCGACACTGGCCTAGCTGAAAAATTGGTGAACTTGTAGGGTGTAATTAATCCCGGCTAGTCTTCCCTTTTAGGGGTTGAAAGAAGATTTGATAAAAACAGTGGGAGCCATCCTGATTAGATAAGATAATAACCAATCTAATCTTGCAAGAGCATACGCTAAGTGTTTTCTTCTCTCTCTCTCAACAGGTAGCGACCATGTCAGACCTTAATCAAGATAATAATATGGATGTATTGACCGAACCCGCTTGTTTTACTGAGCCGGGGAACGTTGGTTCCGCTCCAACTTATAATTGTTATAAGTCCGAGCAGGAAATAGGGGTATATTCGGATTCCCACGCTGCCCAAATGAAGAATAAGCATGTTGATGTATCTTCTTCGGGTGTGTTAGTTACCGAGAACTATTTCTTAGTACACTCTACTTCCTGGGTATTAGATACCGGATCGGGATCCCACATATGTAATATGTTGCATGGGCTAAGGAAAGGAAAAGAATGTGCAAAACGGTGGATTTTGGGTATAGTCCCGAATTACATGGAGGAAATGAGCGATAGGAGGGGATTCGTCATTCCCGGTATTAGGGGTTTATGTTGCGCTGTGCTCGATTGGCTATAACAGGAAGTCCCTGGCCAGGGATGATACGGAGATTTACTGATAACACTTACCAGTAAATCTCCGCATCAGCTCTGGCCAGGGACTTCCTGTTATAGCCACCACAGCGCAACATCAACCCCCAATACCGGGAGAGACGAATCCCCGAGATCGTCATAGAGTCTTGTGTGATTCCCACTATGCTTTGATTTCCACCTTACCACGTTCAAGAGAACGTGCAAAACTGTGGATTTTGGGTACAGTCCCGAGTCACATGGAGGCAATGAGCGATAGGAGGGGATTCGTCTCTCCCGGTATTAGGGGTTGATATTGCGTTGTGCTCGATTGGCTATAATAGGAAGTCCGTGGCCAGGGCTGATACGGAGATTTACTGGTAAGTGTTATCAGTAGTTTCTCGACCCGTTATGAGCCTCATATCGGCACGACTTATTGGTTACCGGGGTCTAACGTTTACCACCCCTAGACTAGATATGCGACATATTAGACGAAGAGACCGGACTGTACGGTAGTGTTACTGACAGGCTTTACAGGAGTATGAGCAGACTCTAAAGACTCGTCAATACGCTGGTAGTAGGTGATGATCATATTAAGCACCCACAAGCCGTCGGCGGTACTAGCTGGACGTAACGGCTACCCGGGTATTGAGCGGTTACACAGAGGTTTCCTGGCTCAGGCAAAACGAAGTAGGAGCGCATATGTGATATGTCTGGGACCGAGATTAATACGAGTATGTGATACCGTTTTCTATTCTTGCGATATGTGATATCGGTCGGTTATATGTGATATAACCGGGTTATCGAATCAAGTGCTGATTCGATAAGTTGATACATATGATATTAGTTGGTTATATGTGGGTCTACAGACTAACCTGTACCAGTGTCACCAGAGAACTGCTATCTGACGCTAGGTATAATATCATTTAGGAGTTCTCGGCGAGTCCGTTCAGTGTACCCAGTCTCCACTGAGCACCCGTATACCATCTTTGATTTCAAACACCAATGGATGTGGGATCATCCATCGCCCATCATATGGGTCAAGAAGCGTATACGCTAGTCTACTCTGGAATATCGATGCCCTGTCTCGATACACCCTCGACTAGGAACAATTAAAGGATGAACTTGTGGACTACCATGGCCCCACTAATATGATCTCCATCATAGTCTTGGTAGTCAAGTACACATCCTAAGGGCTTTATCAACATGTGAGAGCAAGACAGTATCACAATACAAGTCTACATGTTAAGAAAAAGAGCAACCAGATAGTATACCATCATGTCGAGCAAGAAAGTCCTCTCTATATATGTCTAAGCATCCGCTATAATATACATCATATGTACAATAATGGCCTCTAGGGCATACATATAACTAACAATCTCCCACTTGCACTAAGGTCAGTTGTTGTAGTATCTCATACCCAACATCCCGAAGAGTCTCTCAAATTGTATTTGGGGTATGGCCTTTGTGAGTGGATCCGCCGTGTTGTTCTTAGTGTCAACTCTCCTGACCTCGATCTCCTGGCAATCAACTATCTCCCGGATCAGGTAATACCGCCTCAGAATATGCCTGCATCGCTGATGGGACCTGGGTTCCTTGGCCAAAGCCACTGCTCCATTGTTATAACAATAGAAAGGTATTGGATACTCGTTGGACAGAACCGCTCCAAGTTCATTTATTAACTTCTTCATCCAGACAGCCTCTTTGGCAGCATTGTTGGCAGCGATGTATTCAGCCTCCATCGTCGAGTCTGCCACGGTTTCTTGCTTGGAACTCTTCCAACAAACTGGCCCTCCATTGAGGGTAAAGACAAATCCTGAGACCGACTTAGAATCGTCCTTATCACTCTGGAAGCTCGAATCGGTAAAAGACTCCACTTGGAGTTCACCGTTACCATACACCGAGAACATCTCCTTAGTCCTTCTTAAGTACTTGAGAATGTTCTTCACAGCTATCCAGTGATTCTCTCCTGGATCTGCTTGATACCTACTCACTACACTCATTGAGTATGCTACATCGGGTTTGGTACATAATATCGCGTACATGATAAAGCTTACTTCCGAAGTATAGGGCATCCCTTGCATGCGAGCTCTCTCCAAATCGGTCTTGGGAGACATCTCTTTGGAGAGAGTGAGTCCTGAGATCGTGGGTAAATTCCCACGCTTGGAATCTTCCATACTAAACATCTTTAGTATGGTGAGTTATATGTATGCCCTAGAGGCCATTACTGTACATTGGATGTATATTGTAGTGGATGCTGGGACATATATAGGAAGGACTTTCTTGCTCGACATGATAGTACGCTATCTGGTTGCTCTTTATCTTAACATGTATACTTTCTGTCTCTCTGATTACATGTTGATAAAGCCCTTAGGATGTGTACTCGACTTCCAGGACTATGATGTAGATCATACTAGTGGGGCCTGGGTAATCCATGAGTACATCCTTGAATTGTTCCTAGTCGATGGAATATCGAGACGGGGCATCGATATTCCAGAGTAGACTAGCGCATATCTTCTCGACCCATGCGATGGGCGATGGATGATCCCATATCCATTGGTGTTTGACATCGAAGATGGTATGCGGGTGCTCAGTGGAGACTGGGTACACTGAACGGACTCGCCGAGAACTCCCAGATGGTATTATACCTCACGTCAGATGGCAGTTCTCTGGTGACACTGGTACAGCTTAGTCTGTAGACCCGAGATCGTCATAGAGTCTTGTGTGTCTCCCACTGTGCTTTGATTTCCACCCTACCACGGCTCTACTGAGTTGTGCAAACAGGTGGTTTTTGGGTACAGTCCCGATTCACATGGAGGCAATGAGCGATAGGAGGGGATTCGTCTCTCCCGGTATTGGGGGTTGATGTTGTGCTATGCTCGACTGGCCATAACAGGAAATCCCTGGCCAGGGTTGCAGTGATATACTGGTAAGAGTTATCAGTAGTTTCACGAATGTTATGGACCTCAAGTCGGCATGACTTATCGAGCTATTGGGGTCTGACGTTTACCACCCCTAGGCGAGATATGCGACATATCAGACGAACAGACCGGACTATACGGTAAGTGTTACTGGTCGGATTCACTGGAGTGTGAGCGGGCTTGCTCGTCGATCTTCAGATCGCTCAATACCCGGGTGGCCGTTACGTTTAGCAGACCGCTTGCGGCTTGTGGATGTTTGATATGATCATCATCCGCTGCCGGCGTATTGACGAGTCTTTAGAGTCCTACACAGAGGTTTCCTGGCTCAAGCGAAACGAAATAGGAGCGCATATGAGATATGTGCGGGACCGAGAATAATACGAGTATGTGATACTGTATTCGATTCTCGCGATGTGACATTGACCGGTTATATGAGATATAGCCGGGTTGTTGGATCAAGTGTTGATTCGATAAGATGTTACTAAAGATACCAGTCGGTTATGTGCGCATGACCGGATCATTGAATCAAGTGTTGATTTAATGATTTAATGCATAATTATATATTTGATATATTACTTTGCATTAACTAGTATCGGTTCACTTTAGACGGATTTTCTCACTTGGTTCGTGCGCATTGCATATGCGATATGTTTTTGTGCACTTGTATGTATCATGTTTGATGATGCATGCTAACTTGAGTTTGTGTAAAGATTAAACCATGGTTATTCAAATGGTTAGGGTTTTGTTTTTTCATATCTATTTATTTATTTATTTTCTTTTTGGAAATTGATATGAGAAGAATGGAGGCTTTCTTTGTTTTTTTCATGAAGATTCATGAACCTTTGACTTTGTCCACCATTCTTATCTCATGCTTAACCTAACCATTTGATTTAACCCTAGTTCAATCTCTACACATAACCATGGTTAAAATTATGATAAGAATTCATTTTCTTTTCTTATTCTTTTAACTTATCATAACAATTTCCTTCTTCTTCTTCCTTGCTTCAAGTGAAGAAGCTTGAGGTCATCAATGGTGATTGATGTTTTAGAGTGAGAAATCCAAATCTAAAGTCTACCCACTTCCTATCTCTTCATCCTCTACCTCTTGCCAAGTAGTAGAGTGTGTTTCCTTCACAAGATTTTAGGGTTTGGTGAAGGTCGAGCTTGATTTAGCGATGCCTCGACGTAGATCATCTTCGGCATGGACATCGACGACCTAGCTCGCTTTCTCTCCGACGAAGCCGACTCTAGAGCCCAGATTTGTTTTGGACAGCGGAGAGCACTTCGTTGCGGAGCTATGGAGGTGGACAAACGGATCTACAAAGGTTGTAATTCCGTATTCTCATTAGCTAAGTTGTTAGCTTGTTTTTGTTTCGCCTAGATATCTAGCAAACGATCCGTACACTAGGGTTTGTAGGCACCATATTTTTTTTGAAATTGCCATGGTTGATGGCTTGGGAGACCTCACTAGGGTGCCTAGGAACCCTACAGTGGTATCAGAGCCTAGCTAGAGCATTAGGCGATCCCCGGACGGAATTAGAAACCCGATCGAACCAAAATCCCATTGCAAAATTGCTCTCTGTACTTTTTTCAAAACTGTTGATTTTTGGCAACTAAAAATATCCAGAAAAACAAGCAGGCTTTTCTGAGAATAACTGTGAAATTTGAGCACACGATTCCACCAAAGCGCGGCGGAAGCGCCGCACAAAGGGGGTTTGTGAGTGGTATCAGAGCCTAGCTAGAGCATTAGGCGATCCCCGGACGGAATTAGAAACCCGATCGAACCAAAATCCCATTGCAAAATTGCTCTCTGTACTTTTTTCAAAACTGTTGATTTTTGGCAACTAAAAATATCCAGAAAAACAAGCAGGCTTTTCTGAGAATAACTGTGAAATTTGAGCACACGATTCCACCAAAGCGCGGCGGAAGCGCCGCACAAAGGGGGTTTGTGCGGCGGAAGGGCCGCCAATAAGATCGCGACACGTGTCAAATTTCACAGTAACTCGTAAAATTCAATGCTCATTTTCCTGGAATATTTAAACTGAACTCAAGAGTTGAGTTGTTCTGAGTTGTTTTGGGAATCATTGTTTCGATCGGAAAGTCTAATTCTGTCCATGTGTTTTCCGGATAAATTTTAGAATATGTTAAAAAGTTCGACCGGATATAAATACCCGATTTTTCCCCTGTCGGGAAATTTCCAAGTGTTGGATTTTTCCGTAGTTTAACGACGTTCTAAGTAGTGCAAGTAACGCGATGGACCCTCTAGAAGACAACAAACCTTAACTCGATTATGTGACCGTCTTGAACTGCCCTTTGAACCTTCGGGTTTGGGGCAGTACGGCGTGCCACATGTGAGGCGTTGGCTTGACCCTTCTACGGCTGGACCGTTGGTACTGAGACACGAACGGAATGTTGTTAGACTTGTTTCATGTGTTGATCTGTATCGGGAAAACTTGGGTGTTCGATTGTTCGATCGAAAAGTTTAACATTTTCTGTTTATCTGGAATGGGATACAATAATTGGAATTCACAATAGTTATATGATAACTGAATGAATGTTATAAACATAGCAGTTTAGTCTCACTTGATCGGTTACCACGGAATTTTGATGTGATCAGAAGTCCGTCGCAATCACGTAGCGTACGCGGATACTCGCCGGGTAAACTTAATAGACAGCCTCACTCCATAGCCCCGACCAAGTGACTGTAGGAGAACCCCGTCGCCGAAAGCATCCGTTCGGGTGCTCGCGGTAGCGGTGTTCCGCCTTGGTGCACTTTGTCGACGGTGTCGGGGGTGCGGCCGCCTACTAAAGTTTGCGACGAGTATTCGATCAGGATGTCGGGAATCTTGTTGAATTGCCCGACTTGGTATTGAAAAGTGTTTTCGATTTTGAGACTAAAATGCGGGGTTTATAATTGTTAGGCATGCGATGTCTAAGGTATTCATTTGGTCAGGCATGCGATGTCTGAGGTGGTTGCGGATTCCAACTGTTGTAGTTTTACATTTTCTTTTCTGTGACCGTAAGTGTAATATGTGATATCGCCGGTTTCGTTGCTATATGTCAACGACAATTGGGATGGGCATATTTACTTACGTTGATGACATGAGATGTTATGTGTTGCTGGATATGTTATATTGGATCGTCGTGTTTGAATAGCCGGGGGGTTTTTATGTGAGATGAGTGTTTTTCATTTTCATTCATGTAAAAACTTGTATGTAATATTCTTTTATTGGGGCACTTCCAGGTTGCGGAAGTTGTCACCGTTGATGTATATTATTTTCTTTTCTGCACTAGGATAGACCCAAGGAGGGGAGCACAAGTAACCGGGTTCTGGGGTCCAGTGGGAGACCAACTCGAGGAGTCGAGTCCGGGTCTCCTAACCCTAGAATTGGCAGGGTTGCTTGCCGCTCTCGTAGGGGTCTAGGGGTGTGGGATTGGCTATTCATCACGACCGTGGAATCCGTGTTTTATACTGGCTCGTATTGAAAACACGGACGTCCTAGTATATCCAATATTTCATATGTTTCTTCTGCTGTGATTTATCTGTGATCATGTGATGTTCTGTGACAGGTATTATATATAGTATATATGATATATTATATAGACGTTACTTATGTTTTACACCCGCGCTAGCCCTGCCCCGCTCTGCCGTTAGTTACCTAACCTAACGGTGCACGAGGGGACATCGAGGCGAATGCGGATGGCATAAGTGTACGTCATATCTATCTGTAATGGTTAGGTGGACTTAAATGATGGGATATTCATTAATGAGATTAATGATAGAAAATAAACCTAATTGATGTTGTGGAATCGAATTTCAAAATAAAACAGGTAGCTACAGTTCTTGCTTTGCATCGTGGTGTTCCTTGTAGAACATCCTGCACCTTATTCGATAGGGAAAGGACCGAGATCCCTTCACCGGGAGTGACTCCTTTAGCAATAACCGGCAGATGCTACAACCCTCGGTTTGTCATTTGATCGCTTCTATAGTTTCTGCTTTGCACAGTGATATATATGATATATCCCGCACCTCATTCGACGAGGAAAGGGCCGACGATCCCTTCACCGGGAGTGACCCCTTTAGCAAAACTAGAAAAGCTTCGAAAAACATTCCATTTAAAAACCATTTGATTCCGCAACGAGATCAAGTTCAAAGCGTTAAAGGTTTTCACAAAAACCATTCGCAACCCTCCGTCATTTTAGGAAGTAGAGTACTTAGTATTCGTGCTACGTTTGTCGACCATAGCCGAGGCGTAGTGTGCGGTAGCTAAGTGATGTCTTCCTACACCGCATATGATGCGATTAGTTAGGACAGTCATGTGGCTTTGTTGACCTTAGCCAAGGGTCATGTGGGTGGGTCTAATTAATCACGAAATGACGGGTAGAACTTGACTAGTACCTATGATTTGTTGACCTTAGCCAAGGTCATAGGTGCTAGGGGTAAAAACCTTTATCGGGAGTTTCAAGTGTTGAAATTTGCAATGAGATTGCATACCTTCTATATGATAGTTGGATCCCGATACCCACTGCGAGTAATTGTTACTCCTGGGAGAGTTTTGCACTTTGCAATTAGCCGATCAAGTAGGTGTCTAGAAAGGTGTCAACGGGGTTACGCCTCTGGGAAAACGAGGTTTACAGTAATTAGGTCCGTGCGAAAGCACGGGGAACCTCCCTCAAAGTACCGACACTGGCCTGGCTGAAAGATTGGCGAACTTGTAGAGTGTAATTAATCCCGGCTAGTTTTTCCTTTTAAGGTTTGAAGGAAGATTTGATAAAAACAGTGGGAGCCATCCTGATTAGATAAAATATATAACCAATCTGATCTTGCAAGAGCGCACGCAGAGTGTTTTCTTCTCTCTCTCCTGGTAGCGACCATATCACGCCTTAATCAAGATAAAAATACGGAATATTGACCGAACCCGCTTGTTATACTAAGCTGGGGAACGTTGGTCCTGCTCCAACTTATAATTGTTATAAGACAGAGCAGGAAATTGGGGAATACCAGATTTCCCGTGCCGCCCAAACGAAGAGAGTGCATGCTGATGCATCATCTTCGGGTGTGTTCATTATACAGAACTGTTTCTCTGTATCCTCTGCATCCTTGGTATATGATACCGGATCAGGATCCCAGATATGTAAGATGTTACATAGGGCTACAAAAGGGTAGAAAAACTGAGAACGGGTGATAAGTTTCATGAGGCAGAAAACGGGGCAAGTGTTGCAGCCAAGTCTGTTGGTCACTGTCACCCTGTATTGTAATACATTGATTCTGAACAAATGTTATTATATACCGAACCTGATATACAAAATCATATCTGTCTCTTTATTAGTAAAGAAAGGATATAATTTTGTATTGTTGGATAATGTTTTGAACATTTTCTATATCAAAAGTTGATCGGTTCAGGCACGTTATCTAAAAGCATTAATGTTCTAAATCAAACTACAGTTCCTAGTATACAGAACACACACGAGAAGAAGAGTTCAGAAATGAACGAATCCTTTTTGAGGCATTATAGACTAGGTCACATCAATGCGACCCGACTGGCTGAAGTTACATTTTAGATGCATATTTAAATCAGTTTGAATTTACATCTTGTGAAACTTGCCAGTCATGTCACAAAGATAAGATGACCATAGCTCTATTTATTAGAAACAGAGAAAGAGTTAGTAAACTCTTGGGACTGATACATGATGATGTATGTAAAGTCTCCTGTCTACACATGCCAAGACTGATTCTTTATACTTCATTACGTTCTCTGATGATCTCTTTAGATTCAGACATATGTTCTTGTTGAAACACAAGTCCGAACCTTTTGAGATATTCACAGAATATAAGTTAGAAGTAGAGAACCAAAATGCGGGTATAAGTATTATGTCCTATGATGAGATCAGGGAGGAGAATACTTGTGCATAGCATTCCTGGACTATTCTAAAAGAAAATGAGTTTCTCTCTCAGCATTACTCCTCCGTATAAACCATAGCACGATGGTATATCGGGGCGGAGCAATCACACCCTATATGATAAGGTGTGCTCTATGATGAGTACTACTGAGTTACCTATTTCCTTTTTGGGGGTTATACACTTGAGAAGCTGCATACCTATTGAATAGGGTCCCGATCAAATCAGTAGCCTACCACTTCATATGTGATATGGAAAGGGAAGAGCCCATATCTTAAGTTAGTTAAGATTTGGGGTTGTCCGGCCTATGTCTAAAAGCAAAGTCCGGACAAGCTCGAGGCAAGGTCTGTAATGTAGAACTGGAAAGGTTCCAGCTATACAAACTGCAGCTGATGATTTGATAGAACCAAAGGATTCAGTAGATTCCAACGAACCTCCGCCTCTCCGCCGATCTAGTAGGGTTCCTCACCCACCTGAGAGATACTTCGGTTTCTCTATGACAGTGGGAGCGAGGAATGCATCATGAGATGATGACCCAACTAGTTTCGAGCTGGCCATCAGGAGTATGACTCTGTAAGAATGGCTGGATGCTTAGCGATCTGAGATGGAATCCTTATACACCAACAAAGTATGGACTTTAGTTGCTATATCTGAAGGGTTAAATCCCCATCAGGAGCAAGTATATCTTGAGAAGATTACTTGGTGTAGATGGAAAAGTTGAGACTTTCAAAGCTAGACTTGTTAAAAGTTTGCATCATTTACCAGGTTTGGATCATGATGAAACCTTTTTCCAAGTAGCTATGCTTAAGTCCATCCAGATCCTACTTGCCACGGCTACATACCATGACTACGATATCTGGCGGTTGGGTGCCATGACTGCTTTTCTAAATACTGATTTAGAAGAGAACGTCTATAAGTACACAGCCAGAGGGCTTCGTAGACAGTGGGAGCAGCGGAAACGTGTGCAAGATGTTTTATATGATAAAGCAGGCATCGCGGAGTTGGAACGTCTGTTTTGATGTGATAGTCAAAGTGTTTGACTTCATCAAAATGGTAGACGAACCTTGTATATACAAAAGGGTAGTAGAGAGTAAGGTGGTCATCTTCGTATTGTACGTAGACAACATACTCTTGATAGGAAAAGAGTTTCCTATACTACGATCGGTCAGTCTCCTATTATCACTAGAATTCTCCAAATAGGATCAAAGTGATACCTCCTAAATCCTGAGTTTTCATCTATGAGATAGATGTAATTGGATGCTAGGATTCTCACTAGATGTAGTGAGATGGTATCAATCGATCCTGGGGAGAATCACTGGAAGAGTTCCAGGGTGATAAAGACGACTGAATGTCAGTCACAGGCACTGTCTTTACCCTCAGTAAAGGGACGGTATGTTGGAAGAGTTCCAAGCTAGATACCGTGGCAAACTAGACGATAAAGGCTGGTAACATCGCTATTAAAGATACTACCAAAGAGGCAGTTTGGGTGTATATTGGTTCAAGAGATGAACTAGGTTCCTGCCATTGTATGACAATGGAAGCGTGGTTTCGACCCTGGAACCCTGGTCCCATCAGTGACCCAGACATATTCTGAGGCAGCGTCACCTGATCATGGAGATAGTTGATCTCCAGGATGATCGAGGCTAGGAGAGAAGACTCAGAGGACAACACGGCGGATCCACTCACGAAGGCCCTTTTCCCAAAAGAGAGACTTTTAAGGGATGGTTGAGTATGTGATACTGCAACCACTGCTACAGATGGCCCTAGTGCAAGTGGGAGATTGTTAGTTATATGTATGCCCTAGAGGCCATTACTGTACATTGGATGTATATTGTAGTGGATGCTGGGACATATATAGGAAGGACTTTCTTGCTCGACATGATAGTACGCTATCTGGTTGCTCTTTATCTTAACATGTATACTTTCTGTCTCTCTGATTACATGTTGATAAAGCCCTTAGGATGTGTACTCGACTTCCAGGACTATGATGTAGATCATACTAGTGGGGCCTGGGTAATCCATGAGTACATCCTTGAATTGTTCCTAGTCGATGGAATATCGAGACGGGGCATCGATATTCCAGAGTAGACTAGCGCATATCTTCTCGACCCATGCGATGGGCGATGGATGATCCCATATCCATTGGTGTTTGACATCGAAGATGGTATGCGGGTGCTCAGTGGAGACTGGGTACACTGAACGGACTCGCCGAGAACTCCCAGATGGTATTATACCTCACGTCAGATGGCAGTTCTCTGGTGACACTGGTACAGCTTAGTCTGTAGACCCGAGATCGTCATAGAGTCTTGTGTGTCTCCCACTGTGCTTTGATTTCCACCCTACCACGGCTCTACTGAGTTGTGCAAACAGGTGGTTTTTGGGTACAGTCCCGATTCACATGGAGGCAATGAGCGATAGGAGGGGATTCGTCTCTCCCGGTATTGGGGGTTGATGTTGTGCTATGCTCGACTGGCCATAACAGGAAATCCCTGGCCAGGGTTGCAGTGATATACTGGTAAGAGTTATCAGTAGTTTCACGAATGTTATGGACCTCAAGTCGGCATGACTTATCGAGCTATTGGGGTCTGACGTTTACCACCCCTAGGCGAGATATGCGACATATCAGACGAACAGACCGGACTATACGGTAAGTGTTACTGGTCGGATTCACTGGAGTGTGAGCGGGCTTGCTCGTCGATCTTCAGATCGCTCAATACCCGGGTGGCCGTTACGTTTAGCAGACCGCTTGCGGCTTGTGGATGTTTGATATGATCATCATCCGCTGCCGGCGTATTGACGAGTCTTTAGAGTCCTACACAGAGGTTTCCTGGCTCAAGCGAAACGAAATAGGAGCGCATATGAGATATGTGCGGGACCGAGAATAATACGAGTATGTGATACTGTATTCGATTCTCGCGATGTGACATTGACCGGTTATATGAGATATAGCCGGGTTGTTGGATCAAGTGTTGATTCGATAAGATGTTACTAAAGATACCAGTCGGTTATGTGCGCATGACCGGATCATTGAATCAAGTGTTGATTTAATGATTTAATGCATAATTATATATTTGATATATTACTTTGCATTAACTAGTATCGGTTCACTTTAGACGGATTTTCTCACTTGGTTCGTGCGCATTGCATATGCGATATGTTTTTGTGCACTTGTATGTATCATGTTTGATGATGCATGCTAACTTGAGTTTGTGTAAAGATTAAACCATGGTTATTCAAATGGTTAGGGTTTTGTTTTTTCATATCTATTTATTTATTTATTTTCTTTTTGGAAATTGATATGAGAAGAATGGAGGCTTTCTTTGTTTTTTTCATGAAGATTCATGAACCTTTGACTTTGTCCACCATTCTTATCTCATGCTTAACCTAACCATTTGATTTAACCCTAGTTCAATCTCTACACATAACCATGGTTAAAATTATGATAAGAATTCATTTTCTTTTCTTATTCTTTTAACTTATCATAACAATTTCCTTCTTCTTCTTCCTTGCTTCAAGTGAAGAAGCTTGAGGTCATCAATGGTGATTGATGTTTTAGAGTGAGAAATCCAAATCTAAAGTCTACCCACTTCCTATCTCTTCATCCTCTACCTCTTGCCAAGTAGTAGAGTGTGTTTCCTTCACAAGATTTTAGGGTTTGGTGAAGGTCGAGCTTGATTTAGCGATGCCTCGACGTAGATCATCTTCGGCATGGACATCGACGACCTAGCTCGCTTTCTCTCCGACGAAGCCGACTCTAGAGCCCAGATTTGTTTTGGACAGCGGAGAGCACTTCGTTGCGGAGCTATGGAGGTGGACAAACGGATCTACAAAGGTTGTAATTCCGTATTCTCATTAGCTAAGTTGTTAGCTTGTTTTTGTTTCGCCTAGATATCTAGCAAACGATCCGTACACTAGGGTTTGTAGGCACCATATTTTTTTTGAAATTGCCATGGTTGATGGCTTGGGAGACCTCACTAGGGTGCCTAGGAACCCTACAGTCTATGTACCTAGATTGGAACAATCCTAGTATCCGTTTAGATCTATCTCTGTAGATCTTAATCCCCAAGATGTAGGAGGCATCACCTAGATCTTTCATTGAGAATTTTTGTAATAAGAAGAGCTTGACCGAGTGCAGTATAGGAACATCATTTCCTATCAAGAGTATGTCATCCACATACAATACGAGGAAGACAACCTTAGTCTCTGCCACCTTCTTGTATATACAAGGTTCATCTACGTTTTTTATGAAGTCAAACTCTTTGACTACCACATCAAAACAGATGTTCCAACTCCGTGATGTCTGCTTTAACCCGTAAATGAATTTAAGCAGCTTGCACACCTTTCCGCTGCTCCCACTGTCCACGAAGCCCTCTGGCTGAGTCATGTACACACTCTCTTCTAAATCACCATTTAGAAAGGCGGTCTTAACATCCATTTGCCAGATTTCATAGTCATGGTATGCAGCAATGGCAAGTAGGATCCGGATGGACTTAAGCATAGCCACTGGAGAAAATGTTTCTGTAACATTTTAAAAATAATTAAATAAATAAAATCGTTTAAGTGAATTTTATAATTTTTGGTAAAGTAAAACGTAGTTTTCATAAAACTAAACCGTAATTATTTTTCACTATAAATTTAAAAATACCTATTTTAATTATGTTATTACTAGTAAATTGTGTTTATTTAGCCACTTATAAATTTTTAGTTCAACTAAATATTTTTCCTAAATTAATTATTTTAAATATTAACATAAGCTTTATTTATACACTAAATTGGTGTAAATTACAAATTTGAATGGGTTTAATTTGCAAAAATGAACCATTGCATATTAGAATCTAGTGTGTTTCATGCAAAATTTATTTTCAAATTTATCCATGGTTCTAGACCATTCTAGGTTAAATTAAGTGGGGAAAATAAAGAATTTTTATTAATTTCATGAAAAGACATAAAGAAGTTGATATTTTGGGTGAAGTTTCTACACTTTTCTTCACTTTTCTCACTCTCCTCTCTTTTCCTCACCTCATGGCCGGCCTCACCTCCATGGGCAGCCCCAAAACTTTTCCCCCATCATTTTTGAATTAAAAATCATCAAAATTCATCAAAAATTCAATAAAAAATCCACAAAATCCTAATAAATTCCTACCCTCTATTCTTTGCTCATCTTTACATGGATTTTGGAGATGGAAAGCATTCATTTTGGAGGCTTATTTTCATGTTTGGATTTCATGTTGTGGAGGTATAAATCTTCTTCTTTTGATTTATTGTTATTAGATGTTTCATTTAAGCATAATTAGATTTAATAAATAATTTCTATCTACAAGTTTTAAAATTCAAGTTAGGATTTATAAAATTAAGTTATGATTTTTATTAATTAAGTAGGGTTATAATAACTAGTTTAACATTTTTATAAGTGGAAAATCTTGTATAGATGATATATTGTAAATTGTTTATCCAAAATTGTTTAAATTAATCCATTTTGGAAACTAGATTTCTATATATTGTATATATTGGTGAAATAAAATTCCAATTAATATTTGTAACACTAGATTGGGGTTTTAAAGAGGACATTAACTTGTTAGTGGAATGAAAAACTTAATTTGGTTACTAGTTTTATTTATAATTGAAAAATAGTGATAAAACATTCTATTTTGCTAACTAGATTTTAGAAAATTCTTAAATAAATGAGATTAAAATCTAAATTATGATTTCGTTATATTATTATCATCATGAATTGTAGTTTAATACATTAATTCATGCAAAATCCAGTTTAGTTGTGATATTGTGAAATTTTGCTTAAAAAGATCGAAATCGGGCAAGTTTGCAAACTAGAATTTTCCAATTAATACAATTAGGGCGTTAAAAATATGGTAATGGTTTCTATAATCTAGTTATGCTATTTAATGAGTTTTATGACCATTAGTTTCATTTAAATGTCAAGCTTTGAAGTAAAACGGTAAATTGACGTTTTCGGGTTTTTCGAAATCGGACGATTTGATTGATTTTTAGGGTTTTGATGGATTAAATCATGTTCTATATTATAAGTAACGAGTTTTAAACTACAAGTTGTTTGTTGATGCTTATCTCGATCAATCGGCGTTTGTACGCCGATATCGAGCGATATTTGGTCCGTTTGCATGAGCGGGACATAGGTTTTAAGCTATGCGCGTTTCGTGGTTCGTTTTGACTTTTGTCCGTGATTCAGTTTACGATACTATATATGTTTGCGTATAGGTACCCCTCACGTAGACTGCGGGCGATAAAGAGGAGGATGGCGACATCATTTTCGGCAGTAAAGGACCAGGTGAGTAGATGTATATCTACGGGGGGAAGTCGGGTGGATGGCGTTTAGCACCCCCGCAAACGTAGAATAGGGATAGTACTTATTGTCATTAGGAAGCCAGACGTGACCTTAGATTCTTGATGAGTAGGACCCTAGTAATGACCCTAGGTTAGACTAGACTGATTTAGAAAGACCATACCAGAGGATGAATACCTTGGAAGAGATTCGTAAGTTTCAGGTAGATACACACACGCACACACTGAGACTCGACATAGGGTATACGTGTATATATGTATATATATATATATAGGATTAGGTGTAGGTATATATATATATACACACACACACACAATACGTATATGTGATACAAGGATGTGATATGATACACGGGGATGAAACAATATAACTGGGCTGATGCCGGGATTCTTGGCTATACAGTCGTGTTATGATGTTAGCGGATCATTAGAAAATGAGATAATGGATTTGTATACTTGAACAATAATTAAGGGTGGTGATGATATTGAACTATATGGGACTCTAAAATAGAACCCGGACCGTAACCTGTGCCTGAAATTCTGATATGATATCATATAGGTGTGACTTGATTACGACATCAAATAGGTGTGACTTGATTTCGATATCATATATGTGTGACTTGATTACGATATCATATAGGTGTGACTTGATTACGATATGATCTAAGTGTGACTTAATCACAATATGATACATATGACATGATATTTCTGAGGATAAATTAACGATGTATATTTATGCTGACAATGATATATGATTGATATATGCGATTACAGTATAGCACCTTGATCTTGACGTGTGTTGATGATGATATTATATGAATGATGAGACACGTAGGTGATACTTGACCCGTACCCCGATATTGGGATGCCGTACGATGGATTTTACCGTATGAGGCATAGATATGATGATTGATCCGCACTCTTGATTCGAGGAAGCCGTACTACGTACGTGACACCATTACCGATGATGCGCATATTCCACGCACACTTATTTGCCGACTCACACACATCATCATCGGTAATTGCTATGTCACGTACACTTTAGATTATATTATCTTTTATTGATACAATCAGCTAACAGCTAGATCGATATAATATTGTGATTACTCTCTGGTGTTAGTATAGACATGGTATTTATTACTTAGACATTTCATACATTCACATTTTCATGTTATCATGCAGTATTATGGGGCATATGCCGACACTTATCATATACTTGCTCATGATTTTCGGATTTTGGATTTCTATGAGATTTCTGGATTTTTGGGGAAAACCGAATATATAAAAACTTCTCTCTCTCTCTCCTCCTCTCTTTTTAAAACATAAGATGCGGTTTTCTCGTGATGTATGTGTCATCCACCATGAGATTTCATATTTTCTGTTGGATTTCGAGACCCGATTCGAGTAGTGGATGAACCGTCTCGGCTACATGGTGGGTCCGGTATGGTACCCCGGGGCAAGAAGATCGAGTTGTAGACGATGAGCCTGGCAGGGGAAGACTACCTACCAGTGATGTCTGGCGCGGCGGATATCCGGAGGATACCGACCGTTGTCGTGAGATTCGATGATATGGGCCGATCCGGACTGACGGAGCCCGAGATATTGAGACTATGAGACATTGAGATTATGAGGTATTGAGACTTGAGATTTACATGTTTTGTGTCGATGCTTGACACGGATTTCCATGGATTTCATCGTTGATATTTCAGATTTCTATACACATTTTACCATGATAAAAGCTAAAGATTTCTTATACAGATATATCCAGATTTCAGGATTGATTGTTTTACATTCATGGTGCATGCATACTCATTCACATGACATATTACTATTTGAGGCACTGACACGGGCATGGAGCTTTTGGACTACACGTAGTTTATTATCCTGCCATTACTAGAGGATTAGTATTATATTAGTATATTATTATGACCTTGGACAGCGTCGTGCATTTGATTTCTTTTCGCAGATATCTTCTACTCACGAGTTGGCAACTCACCCCCGTTGTGCCAAATTCTATTACAGGTTTGATGTACAGGTTTTCCTGGCTGCTTGCTGGCACATCTTTTCATTCAGGGTGATTTGCACGGTAAGTTGGTTCACTTGTATCTGGACCGCCATTGTACTTTTATTATTTCATTTGTATCTAGAAAACTCTATCAACCAAACTTGTATTATTTGATAGTTTACTGGACCAGTTATTTATTTCGACCTTAGAGTCGCGCTTGTATTATTATGATATCTGGTGGTTTTGTTTTCTTTTGAGTTTTGAGCCTCTTCCTTTGGCGTTGTATACTATTGTGCATTGATGTGGTTGTTTCTGCCTTTTGGCGTAGAGCTAGCTCCCGTTTGGGGATGTTTTTTATTGTTTGTATATATATTATTCTTGTTTGTACCCGTTTGGGGCCAGTTTTTACAAAGGAGACTCTGCCAAAATTTTTGAGAAAATTGGATGTTGCTTTTAAACTTGTTTTCTACATGTTTTCCTTTATATCTTCTTCTTTTTATGGTTTAGATTTCTGGGCTTCGGCTTACTTAGGTTACGTTGCGCCTCTAGACGCTTCGTAATCTAAGTGCCGGTCACGTTCCGTACTTTCGGGTCGTGACAAGTTGGTATCAGAGCACTAGGTTTAACCTTGTATAAGTCTAGGTGACCCTTGGTTGATGGAGTAGGCGACTTAGGTAGAGTAACGTACCGTGGGTATGATCCGCGGCATACTTACGATACGCTACTCTGCTTAAGGAGCCTTACGATGTACATATCTTTGCACCGTATTTCATTCGTTCCTTTGATCTATCTTCGTCGATGTCGGAGGGTGGTTTCTGTTACCACGGTCGCACGGGCAGAGGGAGCTGCGGATCGTATGTGATGACCAGTAGGGTATCGTTTATTCTTGAAGATTGAAGCATTGTTTAGCGTGCGGACGAAGGGTATTCACATGCCGTCCAGACGAAGTTAAAGGGTTCGAACGATTATCAGAAAACCCATTTTCCCAAGTTTAAGGTATTCGGAAGAACATGCAGGTATTTCGATGGACCCTCTAGAAGAATGAAACCCTAACTCGATATAATGACCACGAGAATGCCCTTGAACCTTAGGGTTTACGGCAGTTTCACGGTGCCATTAGTGAGCTTGGGTTCGCCCTTCTACGGCTGGACCATCGATGCTGGAGTATGTACCGGATATTTTTAAACTGTACTTGAGTGTTGAGCTCTCGGGGAATTATGGGATTTTGATGGATCGATCGAAAAGTTTAATGTAGTCCGGATATCAGGTGAAGGGATCGACTACGTGGGAGACTTTAGATATGAGTATTGCCGTTGGTAGTGCAGTCAGCACACCTATGAAGAGACAAGTTCGAAGCAGTCGACACCAGAGGAAAGGGGGAAAGAGGCGCACATTGACGATAGTGTTTACGATTGTGATTTGGTGATTTGAATTTCATATTTCCGTTGATTGGATTTTGGTATTTTGAGGACTTTGTTCTACGATTGGTATTTCTTATGTGTACCTTCGTTACATTCTATTTGTGTTTCATATATCAGTTGTATTGATGTTGTTTAGTACATACCCAGTGCACTTGATTTGGTTTTAATACATTTTGAGATTTTGACTTGATTTCGTGCATATGGTTACACATGATTTTGACATATGCTTCGACCTAGTTTTCATGCATTTTCGTACTGTGATTTCGATTTTGATATTCGGTGTATGTTTTCGTGCACCATGTGCACCTGATTGAGATTCTTGCGCACACTTGGCGCACTTGATGCGATTTTGTGCACACCAGATGCACTAAATCGGGGTTTTGTGTATATTAGATGCACCTGATATTGTATCGTACACGCCCGTTGCACTTGAAAGATTTTTTTGGTGCACACCTGTTGCACTTAATTTTGTTTTTGTGTGTATTCGTGGTATTTATATTTGGTTTCGATTTCAGTGCGCACCGGACGCACATGATATTTTTATGATGTGATTGGGATAAATTTCAGTTTGAGCAGTATGTTTTTATAATCATTACTATTTGATTTAATAACCAGACATGACGTGTATGTTAAATAAAAGATACATATATATATATAGTTATTTTTTTTAAAATAAACGTCCGCTACTTATACCGTGGCACGTGTATCACACGGCGATTTTCAAAAGGGGTTCTTGCATGCTTCTTTATCCAGATGTTTGGATGATTTTACTATGATGCGCACAATATATAAGTTGTAGTTTTGATGTATATTATGTTGGTTTTCGTATTGGGTTTTGGTATTTTATTTTTGCCATAACTCCGATAATTGTGTTATGCTTGACGGAGTTGATTTTAGTTATGTATTGATGATTTCGGAGCCCCGACGATTTGAGTGTTTTGGCTGAATGTTTTAGTAATTGGGCGGAGTTTTAATTTAAATTCGGGGACCGAATTTCTTAAAGGGGGGAAGATTGTAACATTTTAAAAATAATTAAATAATTAATTAAATAAATAAAATCGTTTAAGTGAATTTTATAATTTTCGGTAAAGTAAAACGTAGTTTTCATAAAACTAAACCGTAATTATTTTTCACTATAAATTTAAAAATACCTATTTTAATTATGTTATTACTATTAAATGGTGTTTATTTAGCCACTTATAAATTTTTAGTTCAATTAAATATTTTTCCTAAATTAATTACTTTAAATATTAACATAAGCTTTATTTATACACTAAATTAGTGTAAATTACAAATTTGAATGGGTTTAATTTGCAAAAATGAACCATTGCATATTAGAATCTAGTGTGTTTCATGCAAAATTTATTTTCAAATTTATCCATGGTTCTAGACCATTCTAGGTTAAATTAAGTGAGGAAAATAATTTTTTTTTATTAATTTCATGAAAAGACATAAAGAAGTTGATATTTTGGGTGAAGTTTCTACACTTTTCTTCACTTTTCTCACTCTCCTCTCTTTTTCTCACCTCATGGCCGGCCTCACCTCCATGGGTAGCCCCAAAACTTTTCCCCCATCATTTTTGCATTAAAAATCATCAAAATTCATCAAAAATTCAATAAAAAATCCACAAAATCCTAATAAATTCCTACCCTCTATTCTTTGCTCATCTTTACATGGATTTTGGAGATGGAAAGTATTCATTTTGGAGACTTATTTTCATGTTTGGATTTCATGTTGTGGAGGTATAAATCTTCTTCTTTTGATTTATTGTTATTAGATGTTTCATTTAAGCATAATTAGATTTAATAAATAATTTCTATCTACAAGTTTTAAAATTCAAGTTAGGGTTTATAAAATTAAGTTATGGTTTTTATTAATTAAGTAGGGTTATAATAATTAGTTTAACAATTTTAGAAGTGGAAAATCTTGTATAGATGATATATTGTAAATTGTTTATTCAAAATTGTTTAAATTAATCCATTTTTTAAACTAGATTTCTATATATTGTATGTATTGGTGAAATAAAATTCCAATTAATGTTTGTAACACTAGATTGTGGTTTTAAAGAGGATATTAACTTGTTAGTGGAATGAAAAACTTAATTTGGTTACTAGTTTTATTTATAATTGAAAAATAGAGATAAAACATGCTATTTTGCTAACTAGATTTCAGAAAATTCTTAAATAAATGAGATTAAAATCTAAATTATGATTTCATTATATTATTATCATCATGAATTGTAGTTTAATACATTAATTCATGCAAAATCTAGTTTAGTTGTGATATTGTGAAATTTTGCTTAAAAAGATCGAAATCGGACAAGTTTGCAAACTAGAATTTTCCAATTAATACAATTGGGGCGTTAAAAATATGGTAATGGTTTCTATAATCTAGTTATGCTATTTAATGAGTTTTATGACCATTAGTTTCATTTAAATGTCAAGTTTTGAAGTAAAACGGTAAATTGGCGTTTTCGGGTTTTTCGAAATCGGACGATTTGATTGATTTTTAGGGTTTTGATGGATTAAATCATGTTTTATATTATAAGTAACGAGTTTTAAACTACAAGTTGTTTGTTGATGCTTATCTCGATCAATCGGCGTTTGTACGCCGATATTGAGCGATATTTGGTCCTTTTGCATGAGCGGGACATAGGTTTTAACCTATGCGCGTTTCGTGCGTCGTTTTGACTTTTGTCCGTGATTCAGTTTACGATACTATATATGTTTGCGTATAGGTACCCCTCACGTGGACTGCGGGCGATAAAGAGGAGGATGGCGACATCATTTTCGGCAGAAAAGGACCAGGTGAGTAGATGTATATCTACGGGGGGAAGTCGGGTGGATGGCGTTTAGCACCCCCACAAACGTAGAATAGGGACAGTACTTATTGTCATTAGGAAGCCAGACGTGACCTTAGATTCTTGATGAGTAGGACCCTAGTAATGACCCTAAGTTGGACTAGACTGATTTAGAAAGACGATACCAGAAGATGAATACCTTGGAAGAAATTCGTAGGTTTCAGGTAGATACACACACACGCACACACTGAGACTCGACATAGGGTATACGTGTATGTGTGTGTGTGTGTGTATATATATATATATATATGACTAGGTGTAGGTATATATATATATACACACAATACATATATGTGATACAAGGATGTGATATGATACACGGGGATGAAACAATATAATTGGGCTGATGCCGTGATTCTTGGCTATACAGTCGTGTTATGATGTTAGCGGATCATTAGAAAATGAGATAATGGATTTGTATACTTGAACAATAATTAAGGGTGGTGATGATATTGAACTATATGGGACTCTAAAATAGAACCCGGACCGTAACCTGTGCCTGAAATTCTGATATGATATCATATAGGTGTGACTTGATTACGACATCAAATAGGTGTGACTTGATTTCGATATCATATATGTGTGACTTGATTACGATATCATATAGGTGTGACTTGATTACGATATGATCTAAGTGTGACTTAATCACAATATGATACATATGACATGATATTTCTGAGAATAAATTAACGATGTATATTTATGCTGACAATGATATATGATTGATATATGCGATTACAGTATAGCACCTTGATCTTGACGTGTGTTGATGATGATATTATATGAATGATGAGACACGTAGGTGATACTTGACCCGTTCCCCGATATTGGGATGTCGTACGATGGATTTTACCGTATGAGGCATAGATATGATGATTGATCCGCACTCTTGATTCGAGGAAGCCGTACTACGTACGTGACACTATTGAGCCTGGATCGCCGACTATTAGAGATATGGATTCAGACCTTAGGTGGAATCTTATTTCTTATTGACTAGTTTCTTAGGTTTAGTTCCTTAGGAGGTTAGATGGACACTAGTTTAGGCTCGAGTCATATAGTTGTAGTTATACTTGTATATCACAAATGAGTGGTGATTACACATCCGTCTTTACATTCATACCGTAATCATAATGTTGCATGTTCATACGTATGTTTCTATAATCAGTATAAAACTCCGCCTGTTAGGACACCGGCACCATTACCGATGATGTGCATATTCCACGCACACTTATTTGCCGGCTCACATACATCATCATCGGTAATTGCTATGTCACGTACACTTTAGATCATATTATCTTTTATTGATACAATCAGCTAACAGCTAGATCGATATAATATTGTGATTACTCTCTGGTGTTAGTATAGACATGGTATTTATTACTTAGACATTTCATGCATTCACATTTTCATGTTATCATGCAGTATTATGAGGTATATGCCGACACTTATCATATACTTACTCATGATTTTGGGATTTTGGATTTCTATGAGATTTCTGGATTTTTGGGGAAAACTGAATATATAAAAACTTCTCTCTCTCTCCTCCTCTCTTTTTAAAATATAAGATGCGGTTTTCTCGTGATGTATGTGTCGTCCACCACGAGATTTCATGTTTTCTGTTGGATTTCGAGACCCGATTCGAGGAGTGGATGAACCGTCTCGGGTACATGGTGGGCCCGGTATGGTACCCCGGGGCAAGAAGATCGAGTTGAGACGATGAGCCTGGCAGGGGAAGACTACCTACCGGTGATGTCTGGCGCGGCGGATATCCGGAGGATACCGACCGTTGTCGTGAGATTTGATGATATGGGCCGATCCGGACTGACGGCGCCCGAGATATTGAGACTATGAGACATTGAGATTATGAGGTATTGAGACTTGAGATTTACATGTTTTGTGTCGATGCTTGACACGGATTTCCATGGATTTCATCGTTGATATTTCAGATTTCTATACACATTTTACCATGATAAAAGCTAAAGATTTCTTATACAGATATATCCAGGTTTCAGGATTGATTGTTTTACATTCAAGGTGCATGCATACTCATTCACATGACATATTACTATTTGAGGCACTGACACGGGCACAGAGCTTTTGCACTACACGTAGCTTATTACCCTGCCATTACTAGAGGATTAGTATTATATCAGTATATTATTAGGACCTAGGACAGCGTCGTGCATTTGATTTCTTTTCGCAGATATCTTCTACTCACGAGTTGGCAACTCACCCCCGTTGTGACAAATTCTATTACAGGTTTGATGTATAGGTTTTTCTGGCAGCTTGCTGGCACATCTTTTCATTCAGGGTGATTTGCACGGTAAGTTGGTTCACTTGTATCTGGACCGCCATTGTACTTTTATTATTTCATTTGTATCTAGAAAACTCCATCAACCAAACTTGTATTATTTGATAGTTTACTGGACCAGTTATTTATTTCGACCTTAGAGTCGCGCTTGTATTATTATGATATCTGGTGGTTTTGTTTTGTTTTGAGTTTTGAGCCTCGCCCTTTGGCGTTGTATACTATTGTGCATTGATGTGGTTGTTTCCGCCTTTTGGCGTAGAGCTAGCTCCCGTTTGGGGATACTTTTTATTGTTTGTATATATATTATTCTTGTTTGTACCCGTTTGGGGCCAGTTTTTACAAAGGAGACTCTGCCGAAATTTTTGAGAAAATTGGATGTTGCTTTTAAACTTGTTTTCTACATGTTTTCCTTTACTTCTTCTTATTTTTATGGTTTAGATTTCTGGGCTTCGTCTTACTTAGGTTACGTTGCGCCTCTAGACGTTTCGTAATCTAAGTGCCAGTCACGTTCCGTACTTTCGGGTCATGACAGTTTCATCATAATCCATACCTGGTCGTTGACGATAACCTTTTGCAACAAGTCTAGCTTTGAAAGTCTCAACTTTTCCATCTACACCAAGTTTCTTCTTAAAGATCCATTTGCTCCCAATGGGTTTTACCCCTTCGGGAGCAACTTCTAAAGTCTATACTTTGTTGGTGTACATAGATTCTATCTCAGATCGCATTGCATCCAGCCATTTCATAGAGTCCCCACTCGTGATGGCCTGCTCGAAACTAGTTGGGTCATCATCTTCTATGATGCAATCCTCGCTCCCACCATCAATGAGAAAACCGTAGTATCTTTCAGGTGGATGAGGAACCCTACCAGATCGGCGGAGAAGCTGAGGTTAGTTGGGTACTATCGAATCCTCTGGTTCTACCAAATCTTTTGTCGTAGTTTGTATAGCTGGAACTTCTTCCAGTTCTACCTCCTTGCCACTAATTTCCTTTGCAAGAAATTCCTTTTCTAAAAAGGTGGCACGCTGAGCAACAAATACCTTTTGTTCTTCAGGGTGGTAGAAGATATGTCCTCGTGAATGCTTAGGATATCCTACATACTTACACAAAACTGACATTGCCTCGAGCTTGTCCGGATTTTTCTTTTTAACATAGGCCGAGCAACCCCATATCTTAACAAAATTAAGACACGGTCTCTTCCCCTCCCGTATCTCATATGGAGTGGTAGGCACTTATATGATTGGAACTCTATTCAATAGTTATGTTGCTGTCTCAAGCGCATAACCACAAAAGGAAATAGGTAACTCAGCGGTGTTCATCATAGAGCGCACCATATCCAATAGGGTGCGATTTTTCCGCTCTGATACACCGTTGTGCTGTGGTGTATACGGAAGAGTAAGCTGAGAGAGAATCCCATTCTCTTTTAAATAGTCTAGGAACTCATTGCTCAAGTATTCTCCTCCCCGATCAGATCGAAGGATTTTAATACTTTTACCCGTTTGGTTCTCGACTTCATGCTAATATTCTTTGAATTTCTCAAAAGCTTCAGACTTGTGTTTCAACAGGAACACATGTCAGTATCTTGAGAGATCGTCAGTGAATGTAATGAAGTACGAGAAACCATTCCTAGCATGTATAGACATAGGATCACATATATCACTATGTATCAGTCCTAAGAGTTCCGTAACTCTTTCTCTGTGTCCAGTAAACGGAGTTTTGGTCATCTTGCCTTTGAGACATGACTGGAAAGTTTCATAAGATGATAATTCGAACGGATTCAGATATCCATCCTTATGTAACTTAGCTAGTCGTGTCGCATTGATATGACCTAGTCTACAATGCCACAAGAAGGATTCGTTCATTTCAGAACTCTTCCTCTTGTGTGCGTTTTGTACGTTAAGAACTGTGTTTTGATTTAAAACATATAAACCGTTACATAATGCACCAAACCCAATCAACACTTGAATTAGGTAAATGTTCATAATATTATTCTCTACTATAAAGTTATATCCTTCTTTATCTAATAAAGAAATTGATATTAAATTGCATATCATAGAGGTCACGCAATAACATTCGTTCAAGATCAAAGTATTGTCATTTGGTAATGCAAGGTGATATTCACCAACTGCTTTGGCTGCAACACTTGCACCATTCCCTACTTGTAGAGATTGATCACCTATACCCAGTTCTCTACCTTTCCTTAGCCCATGCAACATATTATATATGTGGGATCCCGATCCGGTATCTAATACCCAGGACGTAGAGTGTACTGAGAAACAGTTCTCGGTAACTAACACACCCGAAGAAGATGAATCAACCATTATTATACATATGATGTATATTATAGTGGATGCTTGGACATATATAGAGAGGAATTTCTTGCTCGACATGATAGTATGCTATCCGGTTGCTCTTTGTCTTAACATGTAGACTTGTATTGTGATACGGTCTTGCACTCTCATGTTGACAAGGCCCTTAGGATGTGTACTTGACTACCAGGACTATGATGGAGATCATACTAGTGGGGCCAGGGTAGTCCACAAGTTCATTCTTTAATTGTTCCTAGTCGAGGGTGTATCGAGACAGGGTATCGATATTCCAGAGTAGGGTGTAATTAATCCCGGCTAGTTTTACCTTTCAGGGTTTGAAGGGAAGGCTCTGGCCATGGCTGATATGGAGATTTACTAGTAAGTGTTATCAGTAGTTTCTCGACCTGTTATAGCCAATCGAGCACAATGCAACATCAACCCCCAATACCGAGAGAGAAGAATCCCCTCCTATCGCTCACCTCCATATGACTCGGGACTGTACCCAAAAACCACCGTTTTGCACGTTCTCTTGAACAAGGTAAGGTGGAAATCAAAGCACAGTGGGAATCACACAAGACTCTATGACGATCTCGGGTCTACAGACTAACCTGTACCAGTGTCACCAGAGAACTGCTATCTGACGCTAGGTATAATATCATCTAGGAGTTCTCGGCGAGTACGTTCAGTGTACCTAGTCTCCACTGAGCACCCGTATACCATCTTTGATTTCAAACACCAATGGATGTGGGATCATCCATCGCCCATCATATGGGTCAAGAAGCGTATACGCTAGTCTACTATGGAATATCGATGCCCTGTCTTGATACACCCTCGACTAGGAACAATTAAAAAATGAACTTGTGGACTACCTTGGCCCCACTAGTATGATCTCCATCATAATCCTGAAAGTCAAGTACACATCCTAAGGGCTTTATCAACATATGAGAGCAAGACAATATCACAATACAAGTCTACATATTAAAACAAAGAACAACCAGATAGCATACTATTATGTCGAGCAAGAAAGTCCTCTCTATATATGTCCAAGCATCCACTATAATATACATCATATGTATAATAATGGCCTCTAGGGTGTACATATAACTAACACTTCTTACCTGCATAATCCTAGAGCCGATATCCGAACTCGTCTCCACCATAGCCGATAAAAGCACACTTCTTAGACTTTGAGTCAAACTTACTCCTTTCTGTCTTATCAATCAAAGAATAAGTAATGCAACCAAAATTTTTAAGGTGCGTATAATTAACCGGTTTACCTGACCAAATTTCTTCTGAAGTGCTTCCATCGTGCGCACTCGTCGGGCTTCTGTTGATCAAATACACAGCAGTATCGACCGCTGCTGACCATAGGAACTTTGGCACATCCGCATCCAAGATCATACATCGCACTCGCTCTAGAATCGTTCTATTCATCCTTTCAGCGATACTGTAAGTCGATATCGCACACCTCATGCACTTTTGGGGGGGCGGAATTTTCAAAAAATGATTTTCTTGACTTACAACACCGACCTAAACTCCAGGATCTTTACGGAAGCCTTAACTAGCTATACTACTTGGAGGTTTTAACTACTCGGTAAGAGTTTTATACCTCCTATATACCTGTCCTTCGGGTATTCTTCTCCTTTCCTTGAGCTCCTCGAAGGTCCGGATCGCGCTTGATCGTTGGTCTCCTCGTGTCAAAGACGATCCACCCGAAAGTCTATGGTTTAAACTCCAACCTCTAAACCGAATAACTAAGGTATCTAGTTCACTAATCTAGATAGCTTAGGAGATGTAGAGTGTTAATTAGACTATTTAATCTTAAGTGACTCTATATTTTATAACTTATGTGAGGGTTAGGGCCATGAGGAAGAAGGAGAGGAAAAATGGAAAGAGAAAGGAAATGAACAAATGAACAAGTGTAGACTCAAGTGAAGAATGGCTTATCATTATTTTCTCATAAAGCATGGATTATTTTCAATAGAAAATAACAACCATACTTCAATAGTAAACCCAAACACATAAACAAATGAACAAGCCATGCTTTACTCCATACCTCAAATATCTCCATTTTCCACCTCATTAATCTATTTCCATAAATAGACAAATCCAAATAATGAGGTGTCCCCTTCTAGAAGTATCTCTTGTGAAATTACAAGAATGCCCTCACCGTATATACATACCCGTATTCGAACTGCAAAAATACGAATACAATGAGATAATAATAATTCAATAATATAATACTAGAATCCGGCTTAAACCAAACCCCACTTGTATTATCCGTCTGACATCCGTGCAGCTAGTACATGTATATGATCGGAACCCTGCACGTAAAACCATATGGCCTCTTCATCGTTTCTCCTGAACCAGGAAAACCTTCTATGTGGGACTCTAAAGACTCGACAGTATGCTGGCTGGCAGTGGGTTTAACCACAAGTCCGTCAGTGGCACTAGCTGTACGTATCGGCTACCCAGGTATCTGTCGATAAGAAGGCCGACGAGTAAACTCATCTGAACTCCTACTGAGCCTATCTGTGACAATCTACGTGCAGTCCGGTCTATTCGTCTAAGAGTATCATATATCGGGCCTAGGGGTGGTAACCGTCAGACCCCTAATAGCGCAATAAGTCATGTCGGTGTAGAGCCCAATACACCCTGAGATACTACTGGTGTACCTACCAGTAAATGATGCTTGCCCTGGCCAGGGACTTTGTTTAATGGCTATCCGAACACAGCGTGATATCAACCACCAATACTGGGAGAGACGAATCCTTCCTATCCACTGCTGCCTCCAAGTGCTTCGGGACTGCACCTAACTACTACCTGTTTGCACGACTCATTTGAGCCGTGGTAGGGTTGTAATCTAAGTACAGTGGGAACATACTTGAGACAAATAGTGATGTCAAGTCAACGGACTAACCTATACTCATGTCACTCGGGAACTGCTAACTAACGATAGGTATAATACCAACCGGCAGTTCCCATCAAGTTCGTCCAGTGTAACTCATAACCCAATGAGCACCTGTATACTATCTCCGGTATCGCATACCAATGGCTGCGGGATAGGCCATCTCCCAGATTGGGATAAGAAGCGTATATACTAGTTTACTCTGGAGTATCGATACCCTGTCTCGATAATCCTATGACTATGGACAAGTATAAGGATGTGCTTATAGACTACCCAGTCGTCCACTAGTGTGACTGCCATCACAACACTGGTAGTCAAGCAAAGATCCTAAGGGCTCTATCAATATGTATTAGAGATATGCTAAAAGAAACATATAAACATATTAAGATAGAATCAATCCAGATAGCATACTATCATATTGAGCAAGACTGTTATTATATCCGTGTATATCCCAAGCTTTCAAAATATAATATACAATCCAGTACTATACAATAATGGCCTCTAGGGCATATATCACTAACAATTTCCTACTTGCACTAAGGCTATGTATTGGTATATCGCAGACCTATCATCTCGAATAGCCTTTCGAACCGCGTCTGAGAGATGGCCTTTGTGAGTGGATCTGCAGTGTTGTTCTCCATATCTACTCTCTGCACCTCGATCTTCCGGCGATCCATGATCTCCTTGATCAGGTGATACCCCCTCAAGATATGTCTGGACTTCTGATGGGACCTTGGTTCCATCGCCAAAGCTATAACCCCGTTGTTGTCACAATACAAACATATTGTATCAACAATGGACGGAACCACCTGAAGTTCAGTAATGAACTTCTTCATCCAAACTGCTTCTTTTGCAGCGTCACATGCAGCGATATATTCCGCTTCCATCATTGAGTCAGCAATAGTGTCCTGCTTGGAGCTCTTCTAACAGACTGCCCTCCATTAAGGGTAAAGACATAACCCGTCATGGACTTGGAGTCATCCTTGTCACTCTGGAAGCTGGAGTCAGCGAAGGCCTCGATCTGGAGGTCTTTACTGCCGTACACCAAGAACATCTCCTTAGTCCTTCTCAGGTACTTGAGAATGTTATTAACTGCTATCCAGTGCTTCTCCCCAGGGTTTGACTGATACCTGCTTACCACGCTCAGTGCGTAAGCAACATATGGTCTGGTACATAATATCGCATACATTATAGAGCCTACCGCAAAAGCATAGGGTATAATACTCATGCGATCCCTTTCCAAATCAGTCTTGGGAGATATCTATTTGGAGAGGGTGATTCCGTGACAAGCCGGTAGATTACCGCGCTTGGAATCTTCCATACTAAATCTTTTCAGTATAGTGTCGATGTATCTGGACTGTATAAATCTCAACATCCTCTTAGATCTATCACGATAGATCTGGATCCCCAGAATGTAGGAGGCATCACCCAAGTCTTTCATGGAGAACTTCTGTGACAAGAATCCTTTGACTGATTGTAGCATAGAAATGTCATTTCCTATAAGGAGAATGGCATCCATGTACAAGACGAGGAATACTACAGTTCTCGCTACAATCTTACTATAAATACATGGTTCATCTGGATTTTTGATAAAGTCGAATTCTTTGACCGTCTCATCAAAGCAGATGTTCCAACTCCGCGATACCTGTTTTAATCCATAAATGGACTTAAGCAACTTGCACACTCTTTCGCTGCTCCCACTCTCTATGAAACTCTCTGGCTGATTCATATAAACATACTCTTCCAAATTTCCATTCAGAAAAGCGGTCTTTACATCCATCTGCCAAATTTCATAATCTTGAAAGGCAGCAATGGCAAGTAGGATCCGAATGGATTTAAACATAGTCACTGGAGAAAAGGTTTTATCATAGTCCAAAGCAGGTCTTTGACGAAAACCTTTTGCAACAAGTCTAGCCTTATAGGTTTCAACATGTCCATCTGCACCAATCTTCTTTCTGAAGCTCCATTTGCAGCCTACGGATTTTACCCCTTGAGGTGCAATGTCCAAAGTCCATACTTTGTTGGTGTACATGGATTCCATTTCGGTCCGCATTGCATCCATCCATTTTACCGAGTCTCTGCTCCTAATGGCCTGCTGGAAACTAGTTGGCTCATCATCATCGATGATGCAATCCTCTCTATCCCCGTCTATGAAAATACCGTAGTATCTCTCGGGAAGATGAGACTGCCTACTACATCTTCGGAGTGGCGCAGGGACGTCCGGTTCTTTCGAAACTTCTAGTTCCACCATACTTTCAGTAATAGTTTGTGGTTCTGGAATTTTTTCCAGTTCTATTGCGCTCCCACTTATTTCTTTTTTAAGAAATTGAGTCTCCATAAAGTGGGCATGTTGAAAAACAAAAACCTTTTGTTCCTCCGCGTAATATTAAAGATTCCCCTGGAGTTCCTTGGGTATCCTACAAACTTACACAGTACTAATCATGTCTCAAGCTTGTCCGCATGCTTCTTTTTGACAAAAGCCGGACATCCCCATATCTTTAAATACTTAAGATAAGGTTTCTTCCAACTCCACATTTCATATGGTATAGTAGGCACAGACTTAGTAGGAACCTTGTTCAAAAGATATGCAGCAGATTCCAGTACATAACCCCAGAAGGATAGCGGTAACTCAGTGTTGCTCATCATGGAACGTACCATATCCAATAAGATGCGGTTCCACCTTTCCGATACACTGTTGTGTTGAGGTGTGTATGGAGGAGTAAGCTGAGAGAGAATTCCATTCTCTTTTAACTAATCTAGGAACTCGACACTTAAGTATTCACCATCATAATCAAATTGAAGTGTCTTGATACTTTTGCCTGTTTTTTTCCACTTCATTCTTGTATTTCTGGAATTTCTCAAAGGTCTCGGTTTTATGTTTCATCAATAATATATGACCATACCTTGAGAAATCATGTGTAAAAATAATGAAGTAGGAATAACCACTTCTTCATATGTAGACATTGGACCACACACGTCGCTGTGTATGAGTCCCAAGAGCTCGGTGGCTCTTACTCCGTGTCCAGTGAACAGAGTCTTTGTCATCTTTCTTTTGAGACATGATTGACAAGTTGTATAAGACAGATATTCAAACGGATCCAAATATCTCTCTTTATGTAACTTCATCAACCGTGTTTCATTGATGTGACCCAGTCTACAATGCCATAAGAAATCTTGATTTAATTTTGGAGACTTTCTTTTAAGTATGTTTTGGACATTGAAAACTTGGTGTTGATTTAATACGTATATACCGTTATCTAGTGTACCAGACCCAATCAAATCATGATTAAGGTGGATATTCACTACATCGCTTACAAATGTAAAATCATAACCTTATTTAGATAGTAAAGATACAGAGATGATATTACATGCCAAACTAAGTACACAAAAACAGTTACGCAAAATCAAAATGTGTTCACTTGTCAATCCTAGGTGATATTTCCCTACGGATACGGCATCCACGCTCGTTCCGTTAGCAACCCTGAGGGTCATATCACCTGCCTTGATAACTCTACAGTTTCTCAGAGCCTGCAATGAATTATAGATATGAGATCCTGATCTGGTATCCAATACCCAGGAAGTAAAGTTAATTGACAGACAGTTTTCAATCATAAACGCACTTGAAACCGAAGCCACAACGTGCTTCGAATTCGGGTTGCTGTCTCTCCAAGCCCTGTAGTCCTTCTTCCAATGGCCTTTTCTATGACAATAGAAACGTTCCTCGTTCCTTGCTATTGGCCCCAAAACTTTTGCTTTGCCATTTCCCTATACCTTGCTGACACCGCCTTTCGGCTTGGTTGGGGCCTTCTTCTTCTTCCCCTTGGCTTTTGCCTTAGATATAGAGGAGGAAGGTTCCCCAATACGTAGAGCGGGTGTCTTCCTGGTTTTTTATAGGGTGCCCTATGCACTCCTCAATATATTGAGGAGTTCTGGAAGTGTAACTTCCTTCTCTTGACTATTGAAATTCAAGATAAACTGGGCGTAGGTAGAGGGGAGGGACTGTAAAACCAAGTCTGTATATAACTCGTTCTCCAACGTGGTCCGAAGGTCCACGAGCTCTTCAATATAACTAATCATCTTAAGGACGTGGTCCCCTACAGATGACCCGATAGCCAATCTCGCCTGAAACAATTTCTTCGAGCTCTCATATCTTGCGATATGAGATTGCTCTCCATATAATTCTTTGGTATGAAGGAAGATGGAAGCTAAGTCCATCTTTTTATGCCGCCTTGAAGGGTTCCTCAGCACCACCACGGGGTTTCGGGAGGTATCGACCATGCCGTTTTTAAAAAAAATTGTCACGCTAAAGAACACTAACCTAGAATCTTAACTAGAGAATTAGACGAAACTAGAATGTAAACATCTTTACATCTAAGTGAACAAGGAATACAACCTTTGTAGACCGGTCCTTCACTTCAAAAGCTCCGTGTAGTAGTCCCTTTGCCCCAAGTAGTGAACTCCCGGACTGTAGAAAGGCTCCACAAGATGAAAGGAACAAGCTTGCTTTAAGTCTTCGTGGCCGAAGATGATCTACGTCGAGGAGACACTAACCCAAGCTACCTCTTCACTAAGTGATGAACTAGTGAAGAAACAACCCAATCTAAATGGCTAGACTAGAAGAGATTGATGAAGTAGGAATTTTGCTCACTTTAGAAATTATTTTCTCACTCATTTTCTTCACCTCCCAAAAAGCTAGAGAGCTTGAGGAAGGAGATGAAGAAAACAACCATGGAGAGAAACAAGTGAAGAATGAATCAAGTGGTGAGAATAGCAACCATGGGTGAGATAATATCTCATACTAACTCATGTAAAGACTTAACCATGATTTAAGATAATGGTTGGGTTAATAAATATCTAATGTAAAACAAAATTAATGGACTAAGTCAATGGTCACTGCAAGCTTCTCCAAGCTTCTAACCATATGACTAATTTCCAACTAATTTTGATTTACTTTAAATAAATAAAATCCATCATTATGATCAGCATGGTGTGAGTCTCATACACCCATGTCTCATGTATCATCTAGCATGACACAAAAGAATGTACATTAATATATAACACATATATACTAAGCGTACACACGTGAGAAAAAGAAATCTTAAGTCGGCTAATATTAGCTAATGTAAGATGATATATCAAATATATAATTATACATTAAATTATTAAATCAACACTTGATTTAATAATCCGGCTATATCACATACAACCGACTAATATCAAATGTATCAACTTTTCAAATCAACACTTGATTCAACAACCCGGCTATATCATATATAACCGACCGATATCACATATTGCAAGAATAGAATACGGTATCACATACATGTATTAATCTCGGTCCCGCACATATCATATATGTGCTCCTACTTCGTTTCACTTGAGCCAGGAAACCTCTGTGTAAGACTCTAAAGACTTGTCAATACGTCGGCAGTAGGTGGTGATCATATCAGTCACCCACAAGCCGTCAGCGGTCTGCTAAACGTAACGGCCACCCAGATATTGAGCGATCAGAAGATCAACAAGCAAACCTGCTCATACTCCTGCGAATCCAATAAGTAACACTACCGTATAGTCCGGTCTCTTCGTCAGATATGTCGCATATCTCAGCCGGGGGTGGTAAACATCAGACCCCAATAGCCTGATAAGTCATGCCGATGTGAGGCTCATAACGGTTCGAGAAACTACTAATAACACTTACCAGTAGATCTCAGGAACCCTGGCCAGGGATTTCCTGTTATGTCCAATCAAGCATAGCGCAACATCAACCCCCAATACCAGGAGAGAAGAAATCCCCTCTTATCGCTCATTGCCTTCATGTGACTCGAGACTGTACCCATAAACCACCATATTGCACGATCTCTTGAACTTGGTAAGGTGAAAATCAAAGCACAGTGGGAATAACACAAGAATCTATGACGATCTTGGGTCGACAGACTAACCTGTACTAGTGTCACCAGAGAACTGCTATCTGACGATAGGTATAATACCATCTAGAAGTTCTCGGCGAGTCCATTCAGTGTACCCAGTCTCTATTGAGCACCCGTATACCTTCTCTGATTTCAAACACCAATGGATATGGGATCATCCATCGCCCATCACATGGGTCGAGAAGCGTATTCGCTAGTCTACTCTGGAATATCGATGCCTCGTCTCGATACTCCCACAACTAGGAACAATTGAAGGATGTACTTACCGACTATCTCTGCCCCACTAGTATAATCTGCATCATAATCCTGGTAGTCAAGTACCCATCCTAAGGGCTTTATCAACTTGTAATAGAGAGACAATAAGTGTACATGTTAAGATAAAGAGCAACCAGATAGCATACTATCATGTCGAGCAAGAAAGTCCTCCCTATATATGTCCAAGCATCCACTATAATATACATCACATGTATAATAATGGCCTCTAGGGTATACATATAACTAACAATCTCCCACTTGCACTAAGGCCATTAGTTGTAGTATCTCATACTCAACGCCCTATAAAAGTCTCTCTAGGGAAAGGCCTCTGTGAGTGGATCCGCCGTGTTATCCTTCGCATCAACTGTCCTATCTCGATCCCTTGGAGATCAACCATCTCCCTGATCAGGTGATACTGTCCTCTATATATGTCTAGATCGCTAATGGGACCGGTGTTCCTAATCCAAAACCACATCTTCATTGTTGTCACAATAACAGTTATTGGGCGCTCAATAGTAGGAACTATGTTCATCTCATGAACAAGAATTATCCAGACATCCACTTTGGCAGCATCGTTGGTAGCGATGTATTCAGCCTTTATCATCTAGTTTGCCACGGTATCTAGCTTGGAACACTTCCAACATACCGTCCCTCTACTGAGGGTAAAGACAAAACCTGTGACTGACTTTCAATCGACCTTATCACTCTGGAAGCTTGAATTGGTAAAGGACTCCCACTGGAGTTCACCGTTACCGAACACTAAGAACATTTCTTTAGTGCTTCTCAAGTACTTAAGAATGTCCTACACAGCTATCCAGTGATTCTCCCAAAATCCGATTGATTCCTGATCACTACACCTAGTGAGTTAGCTACATCTGCTCTGGTATATAACATCACATACTTGATAGAGCCTACTGCCGAAGCATAGGGTATCCCTTGCATGTGAGCTCTCTCCAAATCAGTCTCGGGAGACTTCTTTTTGGAGAGAGTGATTCTGTCACGACCCGAAAGTACGGAACGTGACTGGCACTTAAATTACGAAACGTCTAAAGGCGTAACGTAATCTAAGTAAGCCAAAGCCCAGAAATCTAAACCAAATAAGAAATAGAGTGAAGGAAAACTTATTAAAAGAAAGCGATTTTAACTAAAACAAGTCGCATTAAACATTAAAAAAAAACATCAAAATTCCCGAAAATTTCGGCAGAATCTCCTTTGTAAAAACTGGCCCCCAAACGGGTACAACATATGAAAATACATATAAATTAATAAAGGCATCCCCAAGCGGGAGCTAGCTCTTCGCCAAAGACGGAATCACAACCACATGCAATGAATATATATAATAATGCGAAATAAGTATAAAAGCATAAAGCATCACGTCGTCTCAAGTGAGCATCGACAACAAACCATAAATACAAGTCTCGCCGACTAGGCTAATATACAAGGGTAGATGGAGTGTACTAGATAGAAAGTAATATACAAAGTGAAAACAAGATATCCTCGCAACCAACCATGAGCAAGCCATAAGTCCAAGCAAACGAAGAAAGTACACCCACCGCTACTGTGCTGACGGGTCAGACCTGCAAGATACTGTGGCACAATGGGGATGAGTTGCCAACTCGTGAGTAGTAAGTAAAATCTAATAAGGCTATCGTAAGCATGCACGCAATTGCGTCACACCCTACATATACCAATACTGATGTGATGCACTAGTATGTATGCAATATGAATGCATAATCAACACGAAATCTGAATATGTTTGGTACAAGAAAATCTGTAATCTCTTCTTAGTAAAACTCCTGTGAAATAACTGAAATATCATCAATGAAATCCATTGAAATCCGTGTCAAGCATCGACACAAAATATATATATCTCAATATCTCAATATCTCAATGTATCGACATCTCAATGTCACAATATCTCAATATCTCGGGCTCCGTCGGTCCGGATCGGCCCATATCATCAAATCTCAATATCTCGGGCCCCGTCAGTCCGGATCGGCCCAAATCATCAAATCTTATGACTATGGTCGGTATCCTCCGGATATCCGCCATGCCAGACATCACCGGTAGGTAGTCTGCCCCTGCCAGACTCATCGTCTACAAATCGAGCTTCTTGCCCCGGAGTACCGTACCGGGCCCACCATGTACCCGAAACGGTTCATCCTAGTCCTCGAATCGGGTCTCAAAAACAAACAGCAATCATGAAAACTCATGGTGGACGACCCATACATCACCAGAAAACCGCAACTTGCATTTTAAAATAATAATAAGTTTATAAAAGTCTTGCGGTTTTCCCCAAAATCCAGAAATCTCATAAATACTGAAATTCTCGAGAAGAATCATAATATATAAACATGCTGGTGCTGATGGAAATCTATGATACGGCAGTATATACCATGCGAAATACGGCTAGAAGTTATGCATGAATCATGATGCAATGAGGTATGTATATATGACAAATAATCCTACGTGTCCACTTTAATGAAATGAATATACCGGTATAAGTATAGGGATCATGTATTATGCAAATGCACTAATACCAATTCTAAGCAAATTCTATAGTGTTCGTGACATAGCAATTACCAATGGCGTGTGTGTTCGCATGAATAGTGCACGTGCGGCAGGAACCAATGGTAATGGTGCAAGTGTCCTGTGAGATGATATATATATATATATATATATAAAAGATATATAAAAGATAATGCAATGCAATGAGATGCATAACTAGGAAACTACGCATATATTGCAAATACAACAAGTACTACTAAACCATCGGGCGCTTCTCGCCATCCAGATGATCCCCCCATTGATATGTACATCTACTCACTGGGACGCCTCGGCTAATTTGATCCGATATCCGCCCCTGTCTTTCCATGCCGCGTCCGACGCCTCTGCACCTGATCCTAGAATTGCACACAAGCAATTAAGAGAATGGATATACGAATAGTCGTGGAACAAACGACACAAATCAATCACGCGCACTACTAGACGCGCACACACTTGGTGCACAAACGCGCTCGCGACAACGCCACAAAATATAGCTACGGTCGCTATACGTGACCACGACCATGTCTAAAACCCAATCGCGCATTCACAACTCATTAAATATTATATGAAATAGGTTATAATTCATCAAAATCTCAAACTCAATTAAAAGCTATTTATTCCGAAAACCTAGTAAGCATAAATTTCCATTTTAGTTCTAATCTTGATATTTTAACAAAACTAGTGGCCACAATAATCACTTAATAACTTAATTAAGCCACTCAAAGCTTTACTAAAATTTTATCTTACCTATTTATATTAATTATAAAAATCTAGTTTGCAAGATAATTTAATTAGGACAAATTAAATGTAACAATTAGTAATTAACAACTAAATTAGGTTTTCCATGTCTTAACATGTTAAACTACACCTTGTAATCATGATTGAGTGATTAAAACCCTAACCTAATTCAAAACCCCTTCTCTTGAAAATTTAAATCTTCAAATTAGAACCATAATTAAACACTTAATAAGCTAAATTAAAGTAATTAACTAACAATCAAACCAAATTCTTAGGATTATATCTCAACATTCATGAGATCAAACTTGCAACATGGCCTCCCCAATTGCTCTCTTGCTCCAAGATTGAAGCTAAATTAACCAAGGAATAATGGGTAGAGATTTAATTAGGAATTGGTGAGGTTTTGTATTATTTTTTTGAAGAGTTTTGAGTAGGAAATGAAGTGGGGAAAAAATTTGGGCAGCCATGGGGGAGACTCTCGGCCAGAGAGGAATGAGGGGAGAGAAAAAAAGAGAGGTATTGGTGTGTGTAAAAGTTGCTAGAATTAGTGTTGATTTTTATTTTGGATTTTTGATGCTAAAATGAGAAATATTTGAGAGGAAATGAAGTAAAGAAGTAGGGGATTTGGGGCATGCCTAGGCTCGGCCAGGTTTCAAGAAAGAAGGGGAGAGAGAGAGAGAGAGAGAGAAATGTGTGGATTGGTGTAGAAACATCCCATTTATTACATCAATTTGGTCTTTTCATGAATTACTTTATTTTATTTATTTTCTTTTCTAAATAAATCGTAGAAACCTCTAGAATTATGGAGACATATCTCTACTAAAAAAGCATGTTACAAACTTGTTTTTAAGTTAGGGTATGATTAACCCATTCCAATTTGTAGTTTACGCTAATTAAATGTATAATTGAAAGCTCAAAATATTATTTGAATTAATTAATTAAGGAAAAATATTTAAGTAAACTAACAATTTATAAGTGACTAAATAAGTATCAAATACTAACAATTATATAGTTAAAATAGGTGTTTTTAAGTCTATGATGAAAAATAATTATAATTAAGTTTTACGGAAAATACAATTTATTTTATCGATTATCTGAAAAATTCTCCTAAACGATTTATTTATTTACTTATTTATTTATTTATTTTTAAAACGTTACAGATTCATGAGTAAGTTGGCGAACCACCACGCTTAGAATCTACCATACTAAACCCCTTTAGTACGGTGTTAATGTACCTGGATTTGGGACACTCCCAATATCCACTTAGATCTATCACGATAGATTAGAATCCACAAGATGTAGTAGGTATCATCCAGATCTTTCATGGAGAATCCTCGTGATAAGAGGAGCTAGACCGAGTATAGCATAGGAAACTATTTCTTATCAAGAGTATGTCATCTGTGTACAATATGTGGAAGACAAGCTTACTCTCTACAATCTTCTTGTGTATACAAGATTCATCTACCTTTTTAATGAAGTCAAACTTTTTGACTGCCACATCAAAACAGATGTTCCAACTCCGCGATACGTGCTTTAATCCTGATGGACTTTTACATAGCCACTGGAGAAAATGTTTCATCATAAATCATACCTGGTTATTGACGAAAACCTTTTACTACAAGTCTAGCTTTGAAAGTCTCAACTCTTCCATTTACACCAAGAATTTTCTCAAGATCCATTTGCTCCTAATAGGTTTTACCCCTTTAGGTGCAATATTCAAAGTCATACTTTGTTGGTGTACATAGATTCCATCTGCGATCGAATAGCATCCAGCCTTTTCACAGAGTCCCCACTCGTGATGGCCTGCATGAACCTAGTTAGGTCATCATCTACCATGATACAATTCTCGCTCCCACCGTCACCGAGGAAACTATAGTATCTCTCAGGTGGATGAGGAACCCTACCAGATTCGCGGAGAGGCTGAGGTTCATTGGAGACTATTGAATACTGTGGTTTCACCAAATCATCAGCTGTTAGTTTGTCCAGCTGGAACTCCTTCCAGTTCTACCTCATGACCACTAATTTCTTCATAAGAAATTCTTTTTCTAAAAATATGTCATGCTGAGAAACAAAACACATTTTGCTCCTCAGTGTGGTAGAAGATATTCCCTCGCAAATGTTTGGGATATCCAACAAACTTATACATAACTGACCTTGCCTCGAGTTTGTCCGGATTTTGCCTTTCAACATAGGCCGGAAAACCCCATATCTTAACTCGTTTAAGAGATGGTCTCTTCCCATTCCATATCTCATATGTAGTGGTAGGCACTGATTTAGACGGAACCCCATTCAATAGGTATGGAGCTTCTCAAGTGCATAACACCAAAAGGAAATAGGTAACTCAGCAGTACTCATCATAGAGTGCACCATATTTCATAGGGTGTGATACCTCCGCCCCGATACACCGTTGTGCTGTGGTGTACACGAAGGAGTAAGCTGAGAGAGAATCACATTCTCTTTTAAATAATCTAGGAACTCGATGCCCAAGTATTCTGCTCCCCGATCACATCGAAGAATTTAATACTTCTACCCGTCTGGTTCTTAACTTCAAGCTTATATTCCTTAAATTTCTCAAAAGTTTCAGACTCGAGTTCCAACAGGAACACATGTCTGAATCTTGAGAGATCGTCGATGAATGTAATGAAGTACAAAGAACCAACCCTGGAATTTGTAGACATAGGACCATATACATCATCATGTATCAGTCCCAAGAGTTCAATAACTCTTTCTCTGTTTCCAGTAAACGGAGTATTGGTCATTTTACCTTTAAGACAAGACTGACAAGTATCATAAGATGAAAATTCGAACGGATTCAAATATTCATCCTTCTGTAACTTAGCTAGTTGCATCGCATTGATATGACCTAGTCTACAATGCCACAAGAAGGATTCGTTCAATTCTGAACTACTCCTCTTGTGTGTGTTCTATATACTTTGAACTGAGGTTTTATTTAGAACGTATATGCCATTTCATAACGTGTCTGATCCAATTAACTCTTGATTCAGGAAAATGTTCGCAACATTATCCTGCAATAAAAAATTATATCCTTCTTTAACTTAATAAAGAAACTGATGTAATGTTGTATATCTGGTTCGGTATCTAATAACATTTGTTCAGAATCAATGTATTTACCATTTGGTAATACAAGGTGATATATGCCAACTGACTTGGCTGCAACAATTGCACCATTCTCTACACTTAGAGACATATCACCTAATCCCAGTTCTCTACCTTTCTGTAGCCCATGTAACTTATTACATATGCGGGATCCTGATCCGGTATCTCATACCTAGGACGTAGAGGATACTGAGAAACAGTTCTCGGTAACAAACATCAACATACTTATTTCTCGTTTGGGTGGCGTAGGAATCCGGATATTCCCATATTTCCTGCTCGGACTTATAACAATTATAAGATAGAGCGGAACCAACGTTCCCCAACTCAGTATAATAAGAAGGTTCGGTCAATGCATCCATATTATTATCTTGATTAAGGCGTGATATAGTCGCTACCAGGAGAGAGAGAGAAGAAAACACTCTGCATGCGCTCTTGCAACATCAGATTGGTTATTATTTTATCTAATCAGGATGGCTCCCACTGTTTTTATCAAATCTTCCTTCAAACCCTAAAAGGTAAGACTGGCCAAGATTAATTACACCCTACAAGTTCGCCTATCTTACGACCAGGCCAGTGTCGGTACTTTGAGGGAGGTTCCCCGTGCTTTCGCACGGACCTAATTAAAATAAACCTCGTTTTCCCAGAGGCTTAATCCCGTTAACACCTTTCTAGACACCTACTTTGATCGGCTAATTATAATGTGTAAAACTCTTCCAGGAGTAACTCTTACTCGCAGTGGGTATCGGGATCCAACCATCTCATAGAAGGTATGCGATCTCATTACAAATTTCAACACTTGAAATTCCTGATAATATTTTACCCCTAGCGTCCTATAACCTTGACAGAGGTCAACAAACCATAGTGCGCTAGTCAAGTTCAACCCGCCATTTCATGATTGAATTAAACCCACCCGCACGACCCTTACCAGAGGTCAACAAGGTCGTATGACTACCCTAATCCAATCGTATCATATGCTTTGCAGATAAGCACTAATCAGCTACCGCACACTACGCCTTGACAGGGGTCAACAAACGCAGCACGAATACTAAATAGTCTTTATCTGAAATGACGGAGGGCTACGACAGGTTTTTAAGAAAACCCTTTGTGTAATGAACTTGATATCGTTGTAGAATCGAGTGATTTTGAAAAGGAGTATTTTTTAGGCTTTTGCTAGTTTTGTTAAAGAGGTCACTCCCGGTGAAGGGATCTCGGCTCTTTCCTCATCGAATGAGGTGCTGGATATTTCACAAATACCACTATGCAAAACATGAACTAAAAAAGCAATCAAAAACAAAACCGATCGGTTTGTAGCATCTGCCAGTTTCGCTAAAGAGGTCACTCCCGGTGAAGGGATCTCGGCTCTTTCCTTATCGAATAAGGTGCTGGATATTCTACAAGGAATACCACTATGCAAAGCAAGAACTAGAGCTACCTGTTTCTAAAACAAGATTCTACAACATCATTAGGTTTCTTTTATTTCATTAATCTTATTAATGAAGTCCCATCATTTATGCTTCCTAAGCATCATAGAAGAAACGAAAGCAGCAATATTTATTATATATCATATATATATAATATAAGCATTCATCTCAACATATCAAGTGATCACATCACAGAATATCAGCAACAGAAGAACACATATGAAATATTAGATATACTAGGAATTCCGTGTTTTAAATTAAGCCAGTAAAAAACACGGATTCCACGGTCGCGATGAATAGCCAAACCCACATCCTTAGACCCCTACGAGAGCGGCAAGCAACCCTACCAATTCTAGAGTTAGGAGACCTGGTCTCGACTCCTCGAGATGGTCTCCCTCTGGACCCTAGAACCCGGTTACTTGTGCTCCCTACCTTGGGTCTATCCTAATGCGGAAAAGTAAATAATATACATCGATGGTGACATCATCCTTAACCCGGAAGTGCCCCAATAAAAGAATATTATATACAAGTTTTTACATGAATGAAAATAAAAAACTCTCATCTCACATAAAAAAAACCGTCTATTCAAAACACGACGATTCAATATAACATATCACAGCAACACATAACATCACATGTCATCAACGTAAGTAAATATGCGCATCCCAATTGTCGTTGACATATAGCAACGAAACCGGCGATACACCATATATTAAACTTACGGTCGCAGAAAAGAAAGTGAAAACTACAACAATTGGAATCCGCAACCACCTTAGACATCATAAACACAATGTATCACATACTTTGGATTTCATGCCTAACCAAATGAATTCCTTAGACATTACATGCCTAACAATTATAAACCCCGCATTTTAGTCACGATATTGAAAACACTTTTCAATAACCAGTTGGGTAATTCAAAAATATTCCCGACAACCTGATCGAATGTTCGTCGGAAACTTTAGTAGACGGCCGCACCCCCAATGCCGTCGACGAAGTGCACTTAGGAGGAACACCGCGGCCGCGGGCACCCGAACGGATGCTTTTAGCAACGGGGTTCTCCTACAGTCATTTGGTCGGGGCTATGGGGCATGGCTATTTAGTAAGGTTACCCGACGAGTATCCGCGTACACTACGTAATTGCGACGGACTTTTGATCCACATCAAAATCCCGTGGCAACCGATCAAATGAGACTGAATTGCTAGATTTATAAAATTCAAAATAGTTTTTCACAAAACTAAATATTGTGGATTCCAAGTATTGTATCACAATCACAGATAGCTAGACGATGTTAAACTTTTTGATCGAATCAACAAACACCCAAAACTTCCCAAAGATCTCAACACTTGAGCACAGTTTAAAAAACACCCAGAACATGCCACAGCACCTATGGACCAACCGTAGAAGGGTCAACCCTTGCCTCACCTATGGCGCCGCGGAACTACCACAAACCTTAGGGTTTGGTGGCGGTTCCGACGGTCACAGAATTGAGTTAGGGTTTCGTTCTTCTAGAGGGTCCATAGAAAACACCTGCATGATTTTCTGAAGATTTTAAACTTGAAAAAATTCAACTCTGGGAAAATTTCCAGCGAGGGAGAAAATCAGTTGTTGGTATCCGTTCGAACTTTTTAACGTCGTCTAAATAACCTGAAACGGTGTTAGAATTACGACTACGAAACACTTCGAATTATTTTTACAGAAAGATAACATCACATGCAATCCTAGTAAAAACAAGCAACACCTGAAATACCGAAACCCAGAGACTGGAACACCACCTAAAATTGAAGCCCAAACTCAATAGAAAATCCGTCCAGGCCAGTCAAAACCACACATGTTGCCGGGTCAAATCCGGCGAGAAAGGCTCAAATTTCTGTGGTGTTCATGTTACATCTTATATAACATTCTGCAATTGCTTAAAAAAAATTTAGACACCTTAAAAATTTCAACAGAGACTTGGTTTTTGTTTCAAGTGTTTCAGAGTTGTTTCGGTTTCGTAATTCTACAAACATCGTCTAATTCTCTATCCTAGCTCTGATACCACTGAAGGGTTCCTCAGCACCGCCACTGGGTTTTGGAAGGCATCGACCATGCCGTTTTTAAAAAAAATGGCGCGCTAAAGAACCATAACCTAGAATCTTAACTACAGAATTAGGCGAAACAAGAATGTAAATATCTTTACATTTAAGTGAACAAGAAATACAACCTTTGTAGACCGGTCCTTCACTTCAAAAGCTCCGTGTAGTAGTCCCTTCGCCCCAAGCAGTGAACTCCCGGACTGTAGAAAGGCTCCACAAGATGAAAGAACAAGCTTGCTTGAAGTCTTCGAGACCAAAAATGATCTACGTCGAAGAGACACTAACCCAAGCTACCTCTTCACTAAGTGATGAACTAGTAAAGAAACAACCCAATCTAAATGGCTGGTCTAGAAGAGGTTGATGAATTAGGAATTTTGCTCACTTTAGAAATTATTTTCTCACTCATTTTCTTCACCTCCCAAAAAGCTAGAAAGCTTGAGGAGGGAGATGAAGAAAAGCAACCATGGAGAGAAGCAAGTGAAGAATGAATCAAGTGGTGAGAATAGCAACCATGGGTGAGATAATATCTCATACTAACTCATATAGAGAATTAACCATGGTTTAAGATAATGGTTGGATTAATAAATATCTAATGTAAAACAAAATTAATGGACTAAGTCAATGGTCACTACAAGCTTCTCCAAGCTTCTAACCAACTGACTAATTTCCAACTAATTTTGATTTACTTTAAATAAATAAAACCCATCATTATGATAAGCATGGTGTGAGTCTTATACACCCATGTCTCATGTATCATCTAGCATGACATAAAAGAATGTACATTAATATATATCACATATATACTAAGCGTACACAAATGAGAAAAAAAAATCTTAAGTGAGCTAATATTAGTTAATGTAAGATAATATATCAAATATATAATTATACACTAAATTATTAAATCAACACTTGATTTAATAATCCGGCTATATCACATACAACCGACTAATATCAAATGTATCAACTTATCGAATCAACACTTGATTCGACAGCCCGGCTATATCACATATAACCGACCAATATCACATACCGCGAGAATAGAATACGGTATCACATACACGTATTAATATCGGTCCCGCACATATCACATATATGCTCCTACTTTGTTTTGCTTGAGCCAGAAAACCTCTGTGTAGGACTTTAAAGACTCATCAATACGTCGGCAGTTGGTTGTGATCATATCAGTTACCCACAAGCCGTCAGCGGTCTGCTAAACGTAACGGCCACCCGGGTATTGAGCGATCAGAAGATCGACAAGAAAGCCTGCTCATACTCCTGCGAATCCAATAAGTAACACTACCATACAGTCCGGTCTCTTCGTCAGATATGTCGCATATCTCAGCCTGGGGGTGGTAAACGTCAGAGCCCAATAGCCTGATAAGTCATGCCGATGTGAGGCTCATAACGGTTCTAGAAACTACTGATAATACTTACCAGTAGATCTCAGCAACCCTGGCCAGGGATTTCCTGTTATGGCCAATCAAGCATAGCGCAATATCAATCCCCAATACTGGGAGAGACGAAATCCCCTTCTATCGCTCATTGCCTCCATGTGACTCGGGACTGTACCCAAAAACCACCATTTTGCACGATCTCTTGAACGTGGTAAGGTGGAAATCAAAGCACAGTAGGAATCACACAAGGCTCTATGACGATCTCGGGTCGACAGACTAACCTGTACTAGTGTCACCAGAGAACTGCTATCTAATGATAGGTATAATACCATCTAGGAGTTCTCGGCGAGTCCGTTCAGTGTACCCAGTCTCCACTGAGCACCCGTATACCTTCTTTGATGTCAAACACCAATGGATATGGGATCATCCATCGCCCATCACATGGGTGGAGAAGCGTATACGCTAGTCTACTCTGGATTATCGATGCCCCGTCTCGATACTCCCACGACTAGGAACAATTGAAGGATGTACTTATCGACTACCTCTGCCCCACTAGTATGATCTGCATCATAATCCTGGTAGTCAAGTACTTATCCTAAGGGCTTTATCAACGTGTAATAGAGAGACAATAAGTGTACATGTTAAGATAAAGAGCAACCAGATAGCATACTGTCATATCGAGCAAGAAAGTCCTCCCTATATATGTCCAAGCATCCACTATAATATACATCACATGGATAATAATGACCTCTAGGGCATACATATAACTAACACGCCTCTAGTGTTCATTATACATATAACTAACAAGCCTCTGGTGTTCATTATCCATTGAGGCCAGCATGAGACACGACGGTGGAATCTAGACCTGGGACGGCGGGGGCTTTGGTAGTAAAGAGGTAGCCCAGCTTGTCATAGGTAATAGCCATCTGGACATTTCTTAACCAATCTTTACAGTTTATCCCCGTCAATGTATTTTTATCTAGCATTAACTTAAGCCCGATCATTTTGATCGCTGCTATTTGGAAAGAGAGAAAAGACACTTAGCATGATACTCTTGCAATTTTAGATTGGTTATTAGTTTATCTAAACAAGATGGCTCCCACTATTTCTCAAATCCTCCTTCAAACCATAAAAGAAGAATTAGTCGAGATTAACCACACCCTACAATTCTTTCTTAACCTTTCGGCCAGGCTAGTGTTGGTACTTCGAGGGAGGTTTACCAACGCTTTCGCCAAGTTCCTTAATTACATAACCTCTTTTCTCTGGAGGCGTAGCCCCGCTAACACCGTTCTAGGCATCTACTTAGTTTATACATTGATTGTGAAGTGAAAAAAATCTCCGGAGTAATAAAACTCACGGTGGGATCGGGATCCAACTATCATTGCATAACAAATTTGAAGGAATCCTACCAAAATCATCACACTCCAGATGGTATACAAAACTAGCAAGTTTCCTTTTATTTTGAAACTCCCGATGTAGATTTTTGCCCCAGGCTCTTATGACCTTGACGAAGGCCAACATATTATAAGACGCAAGTCAAGTTCTACCCGTTATTGTCCAGGTTAATTTGAACTCATTCGTACAAACCCTTGACGAAAGCCAAAATAGCTGTACGCCTGTCCCAAATTAATGCATCTATCTATGCTACAGATGAATACCCAGCAGCTACCAATCACTATGCCTTGGCGAAGGTCAAAATACATAGCTTGAATACAACTGAATACCCATCTGAAATGACGAAGGGCTATGGCTGGTTTTGGGGAAAACCGTGAACGTAATGAACTTGATAGTTGAAGGAACCGTGATAGCTATTGAAAGGAGTGGTTTAGGCTCCGCATTTAAAAGTTGTTTTTCAAGAAAACCTGGTGGTTTTGAAATTGTTCCAACGATTTAACTTTGGTTTGTTTTCTTTGCATTAATCAATATTAATGCGGTCCCATCATTTAATCCTATCATTGCAGAAAGAAACGAAAATAGAACATACGCTTATACTATCCGCATTCGCCACGGGGCCCCGTCATGCACCGTTAGGTTATTTAATTAACGGCAGAGCGGGGGTTGGACTAGCGCGGGTGCAAAACATAAGCAACGTTTATATATATATATATATATATATATATATATATATATATATATATATATATATATAGCCATTCGTCTCACGCAACCTGATCTCAGCAACACAGATGAATATATTGGATATACTAGGATATCCGTGTTTCGTTTTAGATTAGAATGAAAAACGGATTCCACAGTCGTGATGAATAGCCAAACCCTACCCTAGACCCCTATGGGTGCGGCAAACTACTTGCCAAATTTCCGAAGTGAAGCAACCTCCCTTAATGAAATGAGTAGGCCACTCGACACGTTAAGAACCCGGTAGTTTGTACACCCCACCTTAGGTCTATCCTAGGTGCAAGAAAAAGTAAATGAAATAATACAACGGTGGCTACAACCTCAACCCGGATGTGCCCCGCAAAAGAATATTACATCAATTTACAAATACATGAATGAAAGAAAAGAACACTCTTCTCACATCCCCCGACTATTCATTTACGACGATCCAATACTTCATATCCATAAACCATCAACAAGATACAGGATATATGCAACCCCTACTAATCGACATATAGCAATTAGTAGACGTTTAGCAACACATATACAATCACAAAAACACAGATTAGCAAAAACTTAGAATTTCGATCGATTATATCTTTCCGTATTTATCCCATGCACAAACCAGTACACAAACAAATTTCGGTAAAAACCAAATATACCAAAAATCATATTTCCAAGTTACTGAACAACAAAAAAAGTTTGAGAATATTGGCCACAACATGGTCGCGGATCCACAGCCCAATGAGCTATTTTGCCGCGGTTCTGCTGTCTAATTGATGGTTCATGTGCTCGAAATTTTTCTTGGGTCCTGTAAATGCTTGCATGTAATTTTAAGGTCACTGAAATAATTTTTTTGAACAGTTTTGAAAATCGACAGCAAACTATATCTCGGAAATGTAATTTCATGTATTTTCCGTCGATCGAAGTTCTAATTACTTGCTAACAAGCTAGTTAAGGTTTTAGTAGTCTCTGATACCACTGTAAGTCGATGTCGCACACCCCACGCACTTGTGGGGAGGCGGAATTTTCAAAAAACGATTTTCTTGACTTGCAACACCGACCTAAACTTCAGGATCTTTACGGAAACCTTAACTAGTTATACTAGGTTTTAACTACTCAGTAAGAGTTTTATACCTCCTAGATACTTGTCCTTTGGGTCTTCTTCTCCTCTCCTTGAACTTCTCGAAGGTCTGGATCGCGCTTGATCGTCGGTCTCCTCGTGTCAAAGACGATCCACCCGAGAGTCTATGGTTCAAGCTCCAATATCTAAACCGAGGTAACTAAGATACCTAGTTAGCTAATCTAGGTAGCTTAAGAGATGTAAAGTGTTAATTGGACTATTTAATCTTAAGTGACCCTATGTTTCACAACTCATGTGAGGGTTAGGGTGTTGAGGAAGAAGGAGAGAAAAAATGGAGAGAGAAAGGAAATGAACAAACGAACAAGTGTAGACTCAAGTGAAGAATGGCTCATCATTATTTTCTCATAAAATATGGATTATTTTCAATAGAAAATAACAACCATGCTTCAATACTAAACCCAAACACATAAACAAATGAACAAGCCATGCTTCACTCCATGCCTCAAATATCTCCATTTTCCATCTCATTAATCTATTTCCATAAATAGATAAATCCAAATAATGAGGTGTCCTCTTCTAGAAGCATCTCTTGTGAAATTACAAGAATGCCCTCACCGTATATACATACCCGTATTCGTACTGCAAAAATACGAATACAATGAGATAATAATAATCCAATAATATAATACTAGAATCCAGTTTAAACCAAAGTCCACTAGTATTATCCGTCCGGACAACATTCGTGGAGATAGTACACGTATATGATCGGAACCCTGCACGTAAAACCATTCGACCTCTACATCGTTTGTCATGAACCAGGGAAACCCTCTGTGTGGGGCTCTAAAGGCTCGACAGTATGCTGGCAATGGGTTTAACCACAAATCCGTCAGTGGCACTAGCTGTACGTAACGACTATCCAGGTATCTGTCGATAAGAAGGCCGACAAGTAAACTCATTCAAACTCCTACTGAGCCTATCTGTGACAATCTCCATACAGTCTGGTTTCTTCGTCTAAGAGTATCGCATATCGGTCTTAGGGGTGGTAACCGTCAGATCCCTAATAGCGCAATAAGTCGTGTCGGTGTAGAGCCCAATACATCCTAAGATACTACTGGTGTACCTACCAGTAAATCTCGCTTGCCCTGTCTAGGGGCTTTATGTAATGGCTATCCGAACACAGCGCGATATCAACCCCCAATACCGGGAGAGATGAATCCTTTCTATCCATTACTGCTTCCAAGTGCTTCGGGACTGCACCAAACTACTACCTGTTTGCACGCCTCATTTGAGCCGTGGTAGGGTAGTAATCTAAGTACAGTAGGAACACACTCGAGATGAATAGTGATGCCAAGTCAATGGACTAACCTGTACTCATGTCACCCGGGAACTGCTAACTGACGATAGGTATAATACTAACCAGCAGTTCCCATTGAGTCCGTCCAGTGTAACTCATAATCCAATGAGCACATGTGTACTATCTTCGGTATCGCATACCAATGGCTGTAGGACAGGCCATCTCACACACTGGGATGAGAAGCGTATACACTAGTCTACTCTAGAGTATCGATGCCTTATCTTGATAATCCTACGACTAGGGACAAGTATAAGGATATGCTTATAGACTACCTAGCCGTCCACTAGTGTGACTGCCATCACAACGCTGGTAGTCAAGCAAAGATCCAAAGGGCTCTATCAATATGTATTAGCGATATACTAAAAGAAACATATACACATATTAAGATAGAATTAAACTAGATAGCATACTATCATATTGAGCAAGACTGTTATTATATCCGTATATATCCCAAGCTTCCAAAATGTAATACACAATCCAGTACTATACAATAATGGCCTCTAGGGCATATATTACTAACAGATACAATTTTGTTGTGGCGTTTCCAGTACCGTCTTCAACCAACGAATACCTTTCTGCGAGCAAAACTTCTCGAAATCCTGTGTGCAGTATTCCCCTCCATTATCGGACCTAAGGCATATTTCCTTAGTCCCCATTTTGTTCTCCACATTCGCAAGCCAATGTTTGAAGATAGCAAACGCATCGAATTTCTTCTTCATCGCATACACCCATGTTTTCCGGCTTGCATCGTTGATGAACATCATGAAATACCGATTACATCTATAAGACTTCACCGAGACCGGACCCCATACGTCCGTATGCACCATCTTCAGCTTCTTGGTCTTTTTAGAAACATCTCCAATTTTGAAATCCAAGTGCGCTTTGCTTCGCGCAAACATAACTCTCACAAAACCCCAACTCCACATTTTTCAGTCCCGAAAAAAGCCTCTACCTTGAAGAAATTTCATGTTTTCCTTACTAAGGTGCCCAAATCGCTTGTGCCACAACGAAGTATCCGACTCTACCTCCAAACCTGTCGCTAGTGCAACCGAACCCCCGCTGCTCCCACTGAAGAAATACAACGAACCGCTCAGCTTGCCCCTTACGACCACCAACGATCCTTTAGTAATTTTCCATTGAAAATTACCAAATATCGCACTATACCCTTCGTTGTATAGCTGATTTTTAGAAATTAGGTTTTTTTTTAATCTGGAATATGGCGCGCGTTATTCAGCTTGATTTGACCTACTCCTGACGGTTGCAGGATGATCGTCCCTTTGCCAACGATCTTGCACGGCTGACCGTTTCCCACCGTCACATGTCCAAGATCGCTTTGAACATACTCGCTGAAGTGATGCCGCCCCGAAGTACGATGGAAGGATGAACCTCAATTTAGAATCCAAGTATCTGCCTTTGTGCTCACGCTCACTGATTGACAAAGACCTTGTCCCCCTTGTTCTTGTGTAGACACCATATTAGCTTTCTTTCCATCTGCTTTCTCATCTGAGCCTTTCTTTAGAGATTTGCATTCCTTTTCCTGTTACCCTTCTTCCCACAATTCCAAAACGCACCTTGGATTTTGTTTATCACAGAAAACTACATTTTAATATCGCTCATTCATTGTCAATATTTTTTATATCGGTATTATTAACCAATGTATGCTCAGTAAATACAGATTACAGATAATCATGACAAAACACTAAAAAAACACTCAAATCACGGATATGAAATTTGTGAGCCGACGCTGCAATCAGAGAGTTCTTTTGCAAACAAATAATGTGTACATATTTTATTTAAAATGGTCCAACACATTACAAGTGTGTACACTAGCTCTTTGATGCTTGGACCTAGGTGGGGGATGACTTGGCACAAGTGGGCACAATAACTCATGACTTGTGCAAGTGGTGTACACAAGTGGGCATGTGTGATTAATGAAGAAAAAGTATTGATGTGATATAAAGTATCAAGTTTCCTTCCAAATCCCTGAATGCTAACCAGGCTTGTATAGACAAATCAAACAGCATCAGAGTGATATTGGAGAGCACTTAAGTTCACCATACCTAGACGGGCCCCACACCTCATATCCCGACCGGCGAGAAGCCCCAAATGGCCGGCGCCGATGGCCCCCCTACATGCTTTTGTCCCATATTTTCTCTGGTCATTCCTAGGCATCACATCATGCCATTTATATTGTTTTTTTATTCTAATTTGATGCCTATAAATACTAGAACAGATTTAGAGAGAGGGGACCCCAATATCCAATTCATTTCTCTTTAGTTTTAGTTTTAGTTTTTGGTTTAGCTTGAGAGTTATGTGAGCTCAACTTAGTTTTCTTCTTCTTCTTCTCTCTTGTAGCTTTCTTTTGAGAGCTTCATTATGAAGGTTGAACAAGTAACCAACATCTTGTATCTCAACTCATTAAAGTGTTAATATAATTACTTTTCTTTCTTTGTTTACTTCTTTTGTTATTTTCTTTTCTTTTTATATCATGTTTGAGTAATCTTTTGGTTGTGGTAATGGTAAGGATGTGAGATGAAAAGCTTTGTCTCCTCCTCCTCTTGTTAATATTTAATGTGCTTATATTGTGATTCTAACTTCAAGATTGTTCTATGCTATTTGTGTGATATGGTATTTTGAAACCATGGTTACAAGGTAACCTCTTCATATACCATAGTCACACATTTTCTCCTTTTTACAATGTTTAAGTTAAAATCAATTTAGTGTTAAGGTTGCTAAGTTTAGATGTGATATTTTGTGATCAAGCGGCTTGACAAACTTCTTGGCTTTATATACCCTATACTATCACAAGCACTTAGCAAACTTAACACTGAAACTACTTGCTCTCACTCACTAATTTGTGTTTTTGATGTTGTGGTATGCTTGCTAACTCTTGTGCTTAGTGTTGATACCTCAAGCTTAGACATACAAATGGTAAGTGAATAAAATGGATTCGTTTCGTGTTTTGCGTTGAAATCCGATAACTTGATGACTTGTGCTTCGCAACCGTCTTGAAAAGTCATGCTTCACGTCGGGATCGACACAAGGACGGATAACTCATGATCAAGGGAGCATCGAAGAAATCGCCGCGATTCAACCATCCGAGCCAAAACCACGGCCACTTCTTTAACTAGTTTTATATTTTCGTGTTTTATATTTCGTGACAATGTTTACAGCCGAAAATAGGGAAGACAAACGTCTTACCTGAATTTGAGGGCAGATACTATTTGGATTTATCTATCCACCTCTCCGAAGATGTCAACTTTATTTATGGCACCGTGTATCGGAGGTTTGGACGAATGCGACCATTGTAGCAGATTTCGTCAGTTTCCCCCTCATTTGCGAGGGTTTTTTTTATTGTGGGGACGCTCTTCCCTGCAAGCGCAAGCCCATGCAATTAATTCCGTTACTGTGTAACGGTAACCACTTTCTCCTTCTCCATAAGGTCACTTGGTGTCATGTGTGTTTGTTTTATTTTTGGTTGCCCGTGGATTGTATACGGAGACTAATTTATGTTGCTGCCCGCAGGGCGTGGATTAGTCCAAATCCACATATTCTTAGATTTGGGTTTTTATTTAAGGATTGTTAATCTCGTTTGAGATTAAGATCAACTTAAATATTTGTTAAGGATACGTTAGTCCGATCTTAGACTAAGATCTACTTAACGGGGGTTTAGGATCATTTTGATCCAACAAAAAAGCATTTGGACTCTATTGCTTTAGTTTAAGAACGTTACGGTCCGTTGATCACCATTTTTAGGGTGAGGGTTTAGTTTAAGGATGTTGCGGTCCACAGTGGTGTGCTCATCAGTCTGGGAATGCACCAAAGAGTTTTTAGTTGTCGGGACCCTCCACCTCTCTAAAGACGTTGAAGAATTACAACGACATGTATCAGAGGTGTGGAGATATATACCCTTGAACCGAATTCCAGATTGAAGGGAGATCATGGTGGTGTGAACATCATTTTAGATACCATCTGTTAGGAGATCATTAATCATCTTTGGAACTGAGATCGATTTGGGGAGACCTAAGTATAGGAGGGCTCGGTTGACTGGTGATCAAAAGGGTTTTGGCCTCGGGAGACTTGACTAATTTGGGATGAGGTTGGCCTCTCATTGTGTTAAACACTAATATCTTCTCGGCGCTCACATGATCCCACGTGAGGCTCTAAAGCGGTGTTAAACACTGAAATTTGGAGCGCTTACGTGTGGCACGTGAGGCGCCTGAAAACTGGGCACTGTTTCTTTAAGTTTATTCTCTTGTTCTTTTATAAGTGCTAAGCACTATTGGGGGTCACGTGGGATCACATGAGGCATCCCAAATATGGGAACTGTCGTTGATTTATTCTCTTTCCCTTTTATAAGTGCTAAGCACTATTAGGGGGTCACGTGGGATCACGTGAGGCGCCCAAAAATGGGAACTGTCTTTGATTTATTCCCCTTTTCTTTTATAAGTGCTAAGCACTATTAGGGGGTCACGCGAGATCACGTGACTCGATCTCAGTCGTTCTTTTTTGTTCATCAGAGGTGCTCACGTGGGAACACGTGATCTGTCGTTATGGCGTTGAACACTAATATGCATGGAGATCTTGATCTGAGTTTTGAGAATTTCAGGTCCCTTATTTTTATAAGAATTAAATTCTTTTATAGGGTTAAACCCTAGTTTTATCAGAGGAATTAAATCCCTATATCTTTTGGTAAGAATTAAATTCTTTGAACTTAGTTCTTTTCCCTAAGTTTTGAATCTGCATGACAAAATCTCCCCGATGAGAATTAAATTCTCAACTTGTGGGGAGATCTGCTTCTGCAGACCTCAACAAGAGGAAGAACTAAGTTCTTTTTAGAAGAGTTAAACTCTTGGAGTGGCAAAGAAGAGATAAAATAATCTCTATATCTTTCTTCTTACCTAGGGTTTCTTTTTCTAAAAGAGAGATCTTCTTCTTTTTTTTGGAGAATTGCATTCTCTTTTTCTTTTGTTTCTCAAAGCTTACGGGGGGGGTCTCCTCTCTCTCAGACTTGAATTCTTAGGTCCTTTATATAGTAGAGGCTAGTGTGTTGATTTAGTTACAGAAATCTCTCATTGAGAGATCCTGATTGATTTGGGGATTTTATCCACCGTCGGATCATTGATCCAAGAACTTCTGTTTTACAGAAGATATCTTTCTTGTTTTTAACAAGATTAGGGAAATATTTTCCTATACAGAATTTTTTCTGTAGATAAATGATTTTTAATCACCATTGGAATTTTAGTCCAACGGTACTCTGTTTTACACAGTGTAATCTTTCTTGTTTAGAAATATTTAAGGAGATATTTTTCAAATAGGGTTTTGATCCCTTTATTTAGAATTTAATTCTATCAGCTCAGAAGGCGTTTAAGACCACTCACGTGTAGCATGAGACCCCATAGAGTTAAACTCATTCGCTTATGTGCAACAGCCCAAAAAGGGCATCACGTGCTGACACGTGAGCTTCTTTGGCCTGTTATTTGTTTTAAAAATGCGCCTATATATTTTGTATATAGATGCTCGCGTGCTTGCACGTGAGGCTCAATTTCAGCCTTAATTGTTAAGCGCAATGCCTATAATCTTTATTCATAGGCGCATCACCTGTGGGCACGTGATGCTCCATTCAGAGAATTTCTTCCCATCGCCTTTTCTCTCCTTCTTTTCTTTCTTTTTCTTTCTTTTAAGGGAACAAATTCCCCACAGCGTTGTTCTCACGTGGTTTTCACATTAGTGCAATGCTGTCACCTTTTCCACCTTTCGTGAACTGCTAGGATCGGTTCACCTTCTTACTCTGATTCCTATGGGTTAACTATCTTGTTCCCCATGCCCCTTTTTCCGGCCTTGGAAATAGTTCCACCACGTCTTCCTCTTTCTTCACATAGAGATACCCATTCGGACCTTAGGGTGATCATTTTTTAGAAACAAACCGAGAATTATGGCTTGCAACCGTCCCCACGCTCGTCGGAAACCCTGGGAGGTGCCTATCGAGGAGATTATTCCTCGCTTTATCGCGCGGTTAGCGGATCCTCTTCTTACAGATGACCAATGTGACGCGGTATTGTACGAGCTCCTAGCTCATAGGAGCTCTCCTCTTCCTATGGGTTTCATTTGGCTCCGGATGATTTTCTTGTCCGTGCTTGCTGATATCCCTCCTCATCCAGCGTAGATGACTCCGGCGATTCTCGATGCGGCGGAGGACAAGATTGAGTGTTTCTACGAGGCCCACTTGATTACTCAGCCTATGAAGGATCGTTTGGTTCATTTACTGAGTCAGATATGAGCTTTGTGGGCTATCATGTCTGCCTTCACCAATGATCATAGCGCTAATCGATTGGGAGCAACTCCTCGCGAAGACCTCCGCTTCGACATGGTAGAGAGGGCAGAGAGAGAATTGGAGAACTTTATTTATTGTTTTGTTAACCCTTGTATCTGTGATCCTATATTTGGTGATCTCTTCCCTGTAGAGTAGTATATTTGTTTCAATGTATTTCTCCTATTATTGCATGTTGAATGTTTTCTGTTGAATGTTTTCTGTTCATCATATATTCGTACGTGTATCCCGCCTCTGTACATGAGCTCTATACTTTACCCTTAGGAATTTTTGCGAAATGTGAGCACCATTGTAGTTTCGTACATAAATCAACACGTTTTGGACACCATTTCCATTTAAGCTGGCACGCAATCGTGAATGCATGCTTAGTTGGGCGTGAACTAAAGACTCTCCTTACGGCCTTGCACAGTACATGGTTGGTGCTCATGAGTTGTGCCTTTCTGTCTTGACTGGACGTGAAGTATTTTATATACTCATTTCGGAGTTTATTTTGTTTACCTCCCTTGGGATAATAGGCAACCCTGTCCTAACGTCATAGTTAACCCTTGCTTTTTACGACAGAGGTCCGTTAGGGTGTGTGGTACTAAGGCATTCTCGATACGCAGTCTTGTTATCGTGTCTCTGCTCCCTTCGGGGCTGGACAAGGCATCCTCAAATAATCTCCCAGGTCATATTACCATCGGGAGTGCACATACTCCATAGAAATCATGAGGATTTCCAAGCGTTCATTGCCTCCTTGAGTCGCCAGGATCTCGCTCGGATATTTTTTTTTACGAATCTTGAGGACTCATAAGTACCTTCTTTATTTTAGTGGGATGTAACTTTGGCAAATGTGGTCCGTGGATAGTCCATCTTGATTTCCTTGTAGGGCAGCGATAACTTAGGAAATAGGTTCAGATCTGCCACCTAAGACTTTTCAACTTTATGAGCCGTGCGGGTCTCATAAAGACTTTTCTTCCTACGAGTCGAGAGGATCTCGTAGGTATATTTTCTCCTTAGGAGTCGTAAGAAATCCTAAATGAGTTTTCCTTTAAGATTCGTAAGGATCCCACAAGAGAATTTTCCCCTTTACAAGTCGAGAGGACTCGTTAGTGGTTTTTTCCCTCCTTGTCGATATTCGACTTTGGAGAGTGTGGCCCATGGATAGTATACAATAGTCCATATTGGACCTACTTGCAGGGCCCCGGTGCTTAGGAAATAGGTTGATATCCCAATAGCCTAAGACTTTTCCCTACCAGTCGAGACTAGTCGAGAAGTTCTTGCAGGAACATTGTTTTCCCTACAAGTCGAGATGAATCGAGAAGTTCTCGTAAGGATGTCCTAACGTACAGTTAACCTCTGCTGATAGAAGTCCGTTAGCGTCTGTGGTACTAGGGCTTTTATCCGTCTTACCATCGCGTTGGCCGATGTATTCCCCGATACGCAATCTTGCTGTTCGAGTAGCCCCGTGACTGTCGTGTCTCTGATCCCTTTGGGGGCTGGACAAGACGTCTTCAAGTAATCTTCCAGGTGATATTACCGTCGGAAGAGCAAGCGTTGGGGATATTCCATGCCACTTTTTACTTGAGGTTAGGCTCGGTTTGGGAGCCCCGATGAGTCATGACCACTCCACGCTGGTGTGGGATGATCTCCGATAGTCTTTCAGGTCTCATTTGAGTTGCTGTCAAGACCCTGAAGCTAAGGATCTTCCTTTGCTTCGTTTGTTGACATTGTGTCTGCAATATTGCGACGAATGTCGAGGTTGCCTTTAGGTTATCTATGAACCGTCGAGTTTTGGAACTAGGGACTTCGCCATGGCCCCATTGTTTTGATGCTGGGTCGGTCGTTGACGTTGTGTCTGCATCCTGCTGGAGTGACAAGGAACGCCATTGTGATCTCTAGGCTGTAGATGTTGCCGTCGAGACCCTGAAGCTAGGGATCTTCCTTCGCTTCGTTTGTTGACATTATGTCTGCAATATTGCGACGAATGTTGAGGTTGCCTCTAGGTTTTCTGTGAACCGTCGAGTCTTAGAACTAGGGACTTTGCCATGGCTCCATTTTGTTGACGTCGCGTATGTATCCTGCTGGAGCGAGAAGAAACACCGTTGTTGATCTCTAGGCTATAGATGTACCATCAAGATTTGACTCTCCCTTTTGACAGAGCCCAGTGGGAAAATGTGGTTTCCTTTTCGTTTGTGCCCATGGATTGTATACAGGGGTAGATGTAGACTCGCCTGCAAGGCATAAGTTTCATCATTTTCATTTTTTTTATTTTTTTCCGCGATGCTCTATCATTTCAGCTTTTTATATCGCGAAAGTCGCGATTGCCCAATCATTTCGGATTTTTTATCGTGGTGCCCAATCATTTCGGCTATTCTTTTCTTTTTTTCTTGCTATTTTTTATTACGAGTTGCCCCATCATTTCGGCTATTTCATATGCATTTTTTGCTCGCTGATTTTTGTTGCGAGTATGAAACTTGAAATCTAATACCAATCCTAGCATCAGCATCGCTGCGACTGGAGTGTGGCCAGGAGCGAATCATCATTTGCCTTGAAGGGACTTGGAATTTGATACCGATTTAAGCATCAGCATCGCTATGACTAGAGTGTGTCCAGGTGCGAATCATCATTTGCCTTGAAAGGACTTGGAATTTGATACCGATTTAGGCATCATCATCGCTACAACTGGGATATTGCCATGAGCGAATCATCATTTTCTTTTTTCGATTTGAACAAAGGTGGCTTAGCAAACAGGGTTAGGATCATGTTGACTAAGGATTTTTGACTTTATGAGCCGTAAGGGTCTATAAAGGTATTTCTCCCTACGAGTCGTGAGGATCTCGTAGGTGTAGGTTCTTCTTAGAAGTCGTGAGGACTCCTAAGTGATATTTTCTCTTGCAAGTCGTAAAGATCTTACAAGAGTGTTTTCTCCTTACAAGTCGAAAGGACTTATAAGTGTCATTCACCACATGAGAACATTCCTCGTCATTGGTAGAACTTAGTGGGAAAATCATTTATTTGTGCCCGTGGATTGTATACAAGAGCCAACATTGACCGTCTGTAGGGCAACTTGGGGAGTGTGATGGCTTAAGAACAGGTTCAGATCCCTGTAGCTTAAGGATTTTGAATCCTATGAGCCGTGAGGGTCTCACAGGGGGGATTCTCCTTACAAGTCATGGGGATCTCGTAAGTGTAATTTCTTCTTAGGAATCGTAGGGATCCCTAAGTGTGTTGCCCCCTTGTGAGTCATAAGGATCTCATGCAGGTGTTTTCTCCTCGCAAGGTCGAGAGGGCCTTGCAAGTGTTTTTATTTTAACGAGATTGCGCCCTTTCGGGTTTTCACAAAATCGCCAGCAGCCCTGTTGTTTTTACTCACGGAGCCTTTCCGGGTTTTCATCCATGCCCATTTCGCTTGTGGACATACCGTTTTTTTAACAACGAGATTGTGCCCTTTCGGGTTTTCACAAGCTCGCTACTAGCCCTGCCGTTTTTACTCACGGCGCCCTTTCGGGTTTCCATCCGTACCCATTTCGCTTGTGGACATACAGTTTTTTTACCCCTCCGTTTGCCAATGGCACTTTGGGGGGACTTCGCCACTGGAGCAGCTGCGCAGCCAGCAGGACTTGAGTTGCAATCCTTGTCGCTGGGACTTGTGGACTTGAATTCCGCTGTCGCCGTGTTTGAGGCGACGTACTTAGTTTAAGGACATTACGGTCCATTGTTAGTTTAGGGACATCTCGGTCCTAGGCCAGCTTCGAGGCGAAGTTTTGCCAGATACTACTTATAGAGTTTGGACTCAGGAAGACAGCGAGTGGACACAGGCGTCGTCATCTATCATTGACCTGAGTCATGACTCATCAGGCATAGTATTTCTTCAGGAATCAGCCGTTTATTGGCCAGAAGGGTCTTTCGCCATGCATGTTCATGAGCAAGTAGGCCCCACCTTGGTAGACCTTGTCTATGATGTACGAACCCTCATAGTTTGGCTCGAATTTCCCCCACTTTGCACGGTTGGGGATCATGGGTCTTTTTACGACTAACACAAGTTCGCCTTGGCAGAATGTTCTCGGCCTGGTCAGTCTTTCGTATGAGCGCGTCATCCTTGCTTTGTAAGCTTCCAGGTTTTGCTGCGCCATGAGAGGAGTTTCATCAAGGGCATCGAGCTCCTCAAGCCGAAGATGGGCATTTTCTTCATCCGTCAGGTCGTATCGGACTGCTACTCGTAGAGAGGGTAGCTCTATCTCCAAGGGAAGTACCGCTTCCGTGCCGAATACCAACGCGAATGGCGTAGTATTCGTGGCCGTTTTGAACGTGGTTCGCTATGCCCAGAGAGCTTCATGCAGTCTCTCGTGCCAGTCTTTTTTATTTCTGGACACCGTTTTCTTTATAATCTTCGTCAATGTCTTGTTTAAAGCCTCAGCTAGACCGTTCACTCTTGGATTATAGACCGAAGAATATCTCCAATCTATTTTATGCTGCTGTGCGAAACGACTGATTTTATGGCTTCTGTAGGCTGGCCCGTTATCGGAGATAATCCGTCGCGGAGTGCCGAACCGATAAATGATGTGAGTTCTGAAGAAATGGAGGATGTTTTCCGTCTTCACCTCTCTTAGCAGTACTGCTTCTGCCCACTTAGAGAACTAATCGGTTATTGCCAATATGAACCGATGTCCCCTGGATGATGCTGGCTCGATGGGCCCGATTATATCGGTCCCCCACATTTCGAACGGCCAACTAGCCAATGTTGGATGTAGCGGATTTGGATGTTGGTAGATGAAGTCCACGTGAATTTGGCACGAGTGACACTTCTTCGCATATTCGCGGCAGTCCTTAATCATCGTAGGCCAATAGTAACCCACTCTTTTGATTTTCAGCTTCATCTTTGGTTCGGCTTGATGGGAACCGCATATTCCATTGTGAGCTTCTTGGACGACCCTTTTTGCTTCTTCCAGACCCTTTTTGCTTCTTCCAGTCCCAGGCATCTCAGCCACAGACTGTCGAACGATCTCTTATATAGAGTATCATTGACGAAAGCGAAAGACAGGGCTCGCCTCATGAGCTGATGTCTTGACGATGCGTCTTCGGGTACTCGATGGGATTTGAAGTAGTCTATGAAGACTTCTCTCCAATCCGTAGGCTTTTCTTCATCTTCTATTCGGCAGGCTGCTTGCTTGGTCGCTTCCTTTCCTCCAGACGGCTCCGGAGATATTTCTGTTGGCGCGAGAATCTGGCGGCTTTGCACAATGATCCTTACGTCATCGAGGTTTTCGTCGGCCAATTCCTTAGCAAGCTTGGCTAATGCATCTGCTTTGCTATTTTCCGCACGCGGTATGCTTTCCAGGATGTAGGAGAGGATTTGAATCAGCAGTTTATCGATCAGGCCGTCTAACGGTTCCAGGGATTTTGACGCCGGTCCTGCCCCCAGTTCCTCTGCGTTGCTTTCCGACACCGAGAGAACTTCTTCGTCTTTTAATGACAGGTGAGAGATCATGTGTCAACTCGCTACATAATTCTCAGGTTCTTCTGACGTGTCGTTTCCTTCATCATTGTCACTGTCTCCGTTCTCAAGGATAGGGCTGAGAAATTCTTCGAGAGTGACTGGGGTCCGCACCTTCTGGTTGTATTTTTCCAGCGCGTCAATGTACTTTTGCAGGTTCGTGCGCTTGTAGTCAGGCTGCACAGGCTTCTTGGTCTTCTTCTTTTTCTTCGAAGATTTTGAAGGCTTGACCTGGGTGTTTTGCCCATCGCTACCAACTTTCGGTGTTGGGCGTGGTTTCAACATCCCGTCAAAGATCTTGGGCTCCAGCGGGCTTTTCCACCTGATTGCCGAGCATGCTTGAAGATCTTTTAGTATTCTTTTAGTTTTAGCCGAAGGAAAACTTCCCACGGAGCTTCTTATATAAATGAGCATATTGCCCCCGGCGTGTCCACCTTTATAGGAGCGTGCTGCTGGGGCGGGTTTACCTTCCAGTTTTCAGATAGCGTGAATTTACCTTGTTGGTACTAGTTCTCAACCCAGTTTTTGAAGACGTAGCCATTTTCAAATGGGTGGCCCATTATTCTGTGGTAGGGGCAGTAGTTGGGACTGTTGACATCACCAGGTTGCAGTGGGCGTCTCAGATCCGGTAGAGTGATGAGCCTGTTGCGCACCGCTAGTTCGAACAGTCTCATCGTTTTATCCCTGTGAAATGAGTAAGGACGTCTCTACTTCTTTTCGAGGGATCGTGGTTTGTTGCTTTGGCGAGTAACCGGTTTCAGGTCACTCGGCTTTTCTTGAGCGTAGGCAACAAAAGTCGCTTTCCCTTTCCCCTTTTTATTCCGGAGATCCGTTTTTGAAGAAGACGGCCTATGGCCCATCTGGTCCATTTGGGCCAGCTTGTCAATCAAGGCCTGGAAGGTGGTCGGCTTAAAGAACATCATAAATTGGGATATAGTCGCCTGAGGATCAAGGGTCCCTATGAACATTCCCATGTTTATATCAGAATTTTGCATTATTATATCGCCCATTCTTAATCACATTACATATATATAGGTGCTTTTGATCCATGTCTGCTAAATAGTTGCAGGTTACAGGTTTTCAGATCATTACAGTGAAATTCATGAAAAATCGCTACAAATGTGAGACTACGACCAACAATAGATGAATCCGTATGATGCCGCCTACCAGTTCAAAGAACAAATGGAAATTATTAGACAGTTCAATGCACAAAACATAAGGACAGCACAAGATTCAAGACTTCAACGCGAAGCTCAAGGCAAAAGTCCACATCATTCTGCACTGTTGGAAATCTGGAAGGAAATAGAAGAAATTCTGAGAAATCAAGTAAAGAAAACAGAAGCTAAAAGCAACATAGAGAAACCTTGAAGAGTGGGCCCAAGAACCCACCAAATGGCCGTGGAACCGCGGCCAAACAGGCCTTTCTGCCGCGGTTCTGCGGCCATAATATGCACGTGTCGGTGGTGTGTCGGTGCTTTGACTTGGTCTTTGGGGTTGTTTTGTAATTTCATTGTCACGACCCGAGAATTCGACTCGTGACCGGCACTTGACCGCGCAACGTCTACAGGCGCAACGCGGCTAAGTAAGCCGAACCCAGAAATCAAAACCAATAAATATAGAGTGATTTTAAAACATTTTGTAAAACAATCGTACATGTCCGAAAGACTCCCATTTATTTAGTAGAAAACCTTTTTAAGTTCAAGGGTTATAAGTTTTATAATTTTGGTAACATTTCCCTTTTTAAACCATTAGCCCCGAAAGTCGGGTAAAAATAAGGTTTAGCAGAAATAACAAGTGACAAGAATGAAGCATCACAAAATGATATACGACGCCGTAGCGAAGAATACACAGTAAAATAAGGACAATATCATAAAGATAAGACTGCATAAGGCAAAGTCGGCTCACATGCGAGCTCGACACCAGAATATAAAATCATACATATCGTCCTCACAACTGTCTCTAAGTCAATACAGAAAAGTAGATGGAGAATACTAGATACATCAATGTACAACAGAAAGATAACAGATACCGTACAAAACCCACCTAAACAGCAAAAGGGCTAACTCAGCTCAAAGGGGGTATCTGTGCCAAAAGATGCGGTAACAGCCAGCCGTGACTACTCCCCAGGGCAACCTGCAAGCACTGTGGCACAACGGGGGTGAGTTGCCAACTCGTGAATAGAGATAACATATAAAGGTAATCGCAAGCATGCACATGTAGCGTGGCTCTACTAATGCCAGCAGATAATATCAATGCGATGTGGCAGTATGCATAAAATAATGCCAGTCCTCTATCAGGTGATATACTACAGGGTGAGATGTGATAATGAATGCTGAGCATGGGGATATAGTATCTACATGAAGTATCGAGGTGGACTACATAAGTATGTATGCACCACAACTCCTAACATCTCAAACGCCGGTACTCCATCGGCCCTCATATCCTGTATATCCCTGAAAATCCCGAGTGCCCAACATCGGCACCCAAATATCATAAATACTCGTGTCTAGCATCGACACGCAAAACATCCTGTATCGGGCATCCGTCAGTCCGGGTCAGCCCTCAATCAATCCATCGGGCATCCGTCAGTCCGGGTCAGCCCTATATCAATCCATCGGGCATCCGTCAGTCCGGGTCAGCCCTATATCAATCCATCGGGCATCCGTCAGTCCGGGTCAGCCCTATATCAATCCATCGGGCATCCGTCAGTCCGGGTCAGCCCTATATCAATCCATCGGGCATCCGTCAGTCCGGGTCAGCCCTATATCAATCCATCGGGCATCCGTCAGTCCGGGTCAGCCCTATATCAATCCATCGGGCATCCGTCAGTCCGGGTCAGCCCTATATCAATCCATCGGGCATCCGTCAGTCCGGGTCAGCCCTATATCAATCCATCGGGCATCCGTCAGTCCGGGTCAGCCCTATATCAATCCATGCCTCAAGCACCGAGAAAACACGGGGCGACGCCCCAAATTATCATATCAAGGGAACCGGGTTTTTAAATGGTGACTTATTTGAAAAGGCCACGGTTCCCAAATCCACAAATCATATGAAATCCCAACAATAATACAAGTAACTGCGATGTGATAGGTGCATCAATGTGTATATCAAGTCATGTCACATGAGAAAGAACTACAATGCAATGATCCACCGTGATATAGATATCAAATATAGATGAGTTACAACAATATACAATAGTATGATCATGGCAGTTCTATCAGTTCTAAGCAATATGTATATATGTATAGCAAGGAATGCAATATGCAATGACAGTCTATGGGGTGCATGAAATATATAATAACAAAGTCCTATCAGCCCTGACGCATAACGCCATGCGGGCGATATCCCCGTAGATGTGAAATCTACTCACCGTGTCTCGCGCTAGGTGTATCCAACCACTTGCTTGCCCTTCTTCGCAGCGTCCGTCTCACTGGCCTGCGAACCTAGAATCACATACACATATCACTCATAAGCTTAAGTCACAAAACGCGACATTATAAACCAACAAGAAACCTGTGTCGCAACCCAATCGCGCGTGTGCGCGATACGCTAAATCGTGTACTCACGCGCCACGAAACTACCCCGACGCGCTGCGATACGCAGAACCCAAACCTACTCACGTATCACGCGTGTCGCGAAGGTTTAGAAAAACGGCAAAACAGGTATTTGGTCCCAGATTTTCCTACAGAATTGATCTTAAAAATATATATATACCAAAATACCCTATACACAAAAACACACATACAGAAACCAAAAATTACCAAAACACCCCCTGTCTGGCCGCAATTTGCGGCCAGAATGGTGGTTTTGGCGGCCGGGAAGGGGAGTTAGGGGGTCGGGTTTCATCTAGTGTATCACCTCCACTCCACTATGCCACAGTCCACTCAAAATCAATCTGAACTTACAGGGTCAAAAGCAGATCCAGAAAACTCAATTTTTGCACAAATACGACATTTGCATCCAATGTGAAAACTGGTGGTATTTTAGCGTAATAGGGGTTGGGCTAGGTTACAAGGGCCTCAACAGACCTCAATCATCCTACTGAAACCAAGTCATACCCCAAATGCACCAAGTTCCCACTAAACATCCCATATCGCACTAAAACGCACCAATATCCATTAACCGATGCAAATCGACACTAACCAAGCTAGCTAGGGACTAAATTAGGAAATATACCTCATACTTAACCCTAGGAAGCTGCAGGAAGGAGAAGGAGTGAAGGGAAGGGGCTACAATGGGTGATGGTGCTGCTGCTGCTCACTGCTCTCTCTCTGCTGCTGATGCCACAGCCTCTGGCTGCTGCTGCTGCTTCTGGCTTCAGTTTGGGGCTGAATGCTTGCTGCTGTGCTGCTGGGGCTCTGCTGAAAGGTAAGTGTGTGTGTGTGAGAGTGTGTGAGAGTTTTGAGAGAAAGCAACAAAGAATGAGAGAGGGAAAATCATCACTCCAAAATGTCAACCCCTCACTCTCTCTCTCTTCATTAATGGCAAGCATGGGCTAAGCCATGATGCTCTCTCTCTCTCTCTCCTCACAAGTCAACACTAGATCAAAAATTCAAATTAAAGTAATCTTTCAATTTAACTAATTAATTAAACTCATTTAAGAATCCAAAAGAATTAATCCTACAATTAACTCACCATGGTTAATAATTATGGTATTTTCTTCATTTAAAAACCCTAGTTTACATGCACATGTTTGTGCAAGCCTAAGAAAATTTTGGAAAAATGTTTATTAAATTAGGAAAAATATTTAAAACACAATTTGGTAAACTTTTTATTAAAAATCATTATTTAATTATAATTATTCACTAACCCTTATCCTAAGGTATTACAATCTCTCCCCCTTAAAGAAATTCGTCCCCGAATTTCAAAAATCTAACTAAGGTTACCTTCAAAAAGATGGGGATACGTCTTCATCATCTCGCTTTCGGTCTCCCAAGTGACCTCCTCACGGTTCTGACCACGCCAAAGTACTTTAACTGATGGAATCTCCTTCGATCTCAACTTCTTCACTTGTCGATCCAAGATCATCACCGGGTGCTCTGCATAGGAAAGATCGCTCTCAAGCTGGATCGCCGGATGCTGAATCGCATGCGAAGGATCATGAAGATATCTGCGGAGCATCGAGACATGGAATACGGGATGCACGTCTGGAAAGCTGGGCGGAAGGGCTAATCGGTAAGCTACTGCACCAACACGCTCGAGGATCTCGAAGGGGCCCACATACCTGGGGCTAAGCTTCCCCTTCTTCCCAAACCTCATCACACCTTTCATTGGGGAGACCCTCAAGAAAACATGATCACCAACAGAAAACTCAAGTCTGCGTCGTCGAAGGTCTGCATAAGCCCTCTGCCTACTCTGCGCTGCTCTCATCCTATCGCGAATCAACTGGATCTTCGCGGTCGTCTCCTCAACGATCTGTGGCCCTAAGATACTGCTCTCACTGAGCTCTGTCCAACAAGTAGGTGACCTGCATCTCCTCCCGTAAAGAGCCTCAAACGGTGCCATCTGAATGGTCTCCTGGTAGCTGTTATTGTAGGAAAACTCTACTAAGGGCAAATGATGATCCCAGCTACCTCCAAAATCAAGTACACAAGCTCTGAGCATGTCCTCGAGAGTCTGAATGGTCCGCTCTGACTGTCCGTCGGTCTGCGGATGAAATGCCGTGCTGAAACTCAAGCGAGTGCCCAAAGCCTCCTGAAGCCTCTGCCATAGTCTACTAGTAAACTGGGTGCCTCTGTCGGACACAATGCACGTCGGTACTCCGTGTAGTCGCACTACCTCGTCAATATAGATCTGAGCGTACTGAGTAAATCCGAAAGTCGTCTTCACCGGTAAGAAGTGAGCCGCTTTCGTCAAACGATCCATGATCACCCAGATGGAGTCATACCCCCTACTAGTCCTGGGTAGACCCACCACGAAATCCATCGAAATCTGTTCCCATTTCCACTCCGGGATGGGTAACGGCTGTAGCTCTCCCGCGGGCCTCTGGTGCTCAGCCTTGACTTGCTGACAAGTCAGGCATCTCGATACAAAATCTGCAATGTCCCTCTTCATTCCGTCCCACCAGTAAACACCTCTCATATCATGATACATCTTGGTGGAACCGGGATGGACGCTATACACCGATCGATGTGCCTCTTCAAGAATCTCACGCCTCAGTCCCTCAGCATCAGGTACGCACAGTCTGACTCCAAACCGTAGTATCCCCTGATCATCGATCACGAACTCGGAAAATCTGTCCTGTCCCATCTGTGCCATGATCTCTGAACATCGGTCATCACTGAGCTGTGCCTCACGTATACGATCAATCAACTGTGGGCGTGCACGGATATGCGCTATCTGTCCTCCAATCGGCGTGAACTCGAACTGTACTCGACTGTCGCATAATATCTGCCAATCTGCGGATGACGGCTCCTGCACTGCGCTCAAACATGATAAACTACTTTCGGGCCTCCTGCTCAAAGCATCCGCTACCACATTTGCCTTGCCCGGGTGATATAAGATCTCGCAGTCATAATCTTTCACTAACTCCATCCATCGACGTTGCCGAAGGTTCAGGTCCCGCTGCTGGAATATGTATTTCAGACTCTTGTGATCCGTAAATATCTGGCATGACTCGCCGTACAGGTAATGTCGCCAGATCTTAAGTGCGAAGACCACTGCTGCCATCTCTAAATCATGAGTGGGGTAGTTCTGTTCGTGCTTCTTTAATTGTCGCGAGGCATACGCGATCACCCTATCATGCTGCATCAGAACGCATCCCAATCCCACTCGAGAAGCATCACAAAAGACCACAAATCCGCCCGATCCGGAAGGTAAAGATAACACCGGTGCCGTCGTCAGCTGAGTCCGTAACTGCTGAAAGCTGTGCTCGCACTCCTCCTTCCAAACGAAAGGAACTCCCTTCCGGGTCAACCCGGTCAACGGTGTAGCAATACGTGAGAAGTCCTGCACAAAACGCCTGTAGTAACCGGCCAATCCCAAAAAGCTGCGAATCTCCGTCACCGATGTGGGTCTGGGCCAACGCTGAACGGCCTCGATCTTCCTCGGGTCCACACATATACCGTCTCGCGAAATCACATGACCCAAGAAGTCCACGCTGTCCAGCCAAAAAGCACACTTGGAGAATTTCGCATAAAGCTGGTGCTCCCTCAATGTCTGCAATGTAATCCGCAGGTGCTGCTCGTGTTCATCACTACTCCGGGAATACACCAAGATATCGTCAATGAAGACTATAATGAACAGATCCAAGTAAGGCCGGAAAATACGGTTCATCAAATCCATGAAGGCTGCTGGCGCATTGGTGAGTCCGAACGACATCACCAAAAACTCGTAATGGCCGTAGCGCGTACGGAAGGCTGTCCGAGGAATGTCCTCCTGTCGAACCCGCAGCTGATGATAGCCCGATCGTAAATCGATCCTCGAAAAGTACCCTGCCCCCTGAAGCTGGTCGAACAAATCGTCGATACGCGGCAAAGGATACCTATTCCGCACTGTCACCCTGTTCAGCTGGCGGTAGTCGATACAAAGACGTAAGCTGCCGTCCTTCTTCCTGACGAACAGGACTGGAGCACCCCAAGGAGAAACACTGGGTCGAATAAGTCCCTTGTCCAGCAAATCCTGTAACTGACCCTTCAGCTCACGAAGTTCCGCCGGGGCCATCCGATAGGGCGGTATAGAAATAGGCCCCGAACCAGGAACCAAATCAATACAGAAAGAAATGTCGCGCTCGGGCGGCAACCCAGGAAGCTCGTCAGGGAACACATCAGGAAACTCGCTAACAACCGGAACCTGATCCAATGGAACCTCTGTAGCGCGAGCATCGCGAACACAAGCGAGAAATCCCTGACATCCCTTCCTCAAAAGCTGTCCAGCGCGAAAAGAAGAAATCACACTGTGAGGGGCGGCACTACGGTCCCCCAACACAACAAAAACCGACTCGCCGGGGAAACAGAATCTAACTGTCTTCTCGCGGCAGTCCACAGAAGCATAGCACGTGGCTAACCAATCCATGCCCAAAAGAACGTCGAAGTCCAACATCTCCAGAAGGATCAAGTCGACAGGCAACTCTCTCTCGCCAATACAGACGATACAGGATCGGAACACGTGCCTAGCAACAAACGACTCTCCCACAGGAGTAGTCACCACAAGCGGCTGATCAAGCAAGCCGGACTCTCTACCCAAACTCGGCACAAAGTGCGTGGATACGTACGAGTGTGTGGATCCGGGGTCGAACAGTACATGTGCGTCAACTGAACATACAGGGAGGATACCTGAAACCACTGCATTGGACGCCTGCGCGTCCTGATGTGTCAAAGCAAAAACCCTCGCCTGTCCACCACCTGCGACTGGCTGCCCTCTGCCTCGGTCACCTCGCCCTCTCTGAGCAACTCCTCCACGCCCACGACCTCGCTGTGTATGAGTCTGGCGCGGAGCAACGGTAGGTACGATAGGCAACGCTCTCTGGGGTGGTGAAAGTGGTAATGTAACATGCGGTGCTGTCGCCTCTGTCCGGGGTAACTCAGGACAATCCCGTACACGGTGGTAAGAACTCCCACATCGAAAACATCCCGACGACGGCCGCTGACCATCCAGGGAATAAGAACTGAATAACCGGCCCCTCCCTGAATCTCTGCTGCCTGCAATACGTCTATCACGGCGCCGAAAAGGCTGTCTCTGTGCTGAAGTATCCGCACGAGCTCTCTTCGGCCCTGGGAGTGCCGAAGTCTCAACAAGGTGCTCCTCGACCACTAGGGCTGCGTCTACCGCTGCTGCGTAGGTCTCGTAGTGTTGCGCGCTGATCGCGAGGAACACTGGTGAAATCAAACCTCGAACAAATCTCCGGACTCGCAACTCCTCGGTGGCCACTAAATGTGGGGCGTAGACTGCTAGCTCTGTAAACAGTACGTCATACTCTGCCACTGTCATCCCTGGCGTCTGGCGCAAAGACTCAAACCTGCGTGCTCGGGCATCTCTAACACTTCGGGGAAGGAAACGGGCTAGAAATATAGTCACGAACTCCGCCCAGGTCATAGGAGGAAGACCTGCTGCTCTGCCCTTCTCCACGGAATCACACCACTTCTGCGCAAGACCTTCCAGGCGAAAGCTCGCGAACTCGACCCATCTCGCATCTGCGCATCTGAGGGAACGGCATATCCTGGCCATCCTGTCGATGAAAGACTGTGGGTCCTCGGCTGTATCGGTGCCTGTGAAAACCGGAGGCTTCAGCCTCATGAACTCTGATAGCGACACTGTAATCACCTCCGTGGCTGCAGGAGCAACTGGCTGCGCGGTAGGTACCATAGCGGTCTCTGGAACTGGTGGAGCTACCTCTGGCCGCTGCGCTCGAAGCGTCTCAACAAGCGATCCTATCATCTGGCGCATCTCCTGCATGCTAGATCCCACCGTCTGGCGCATCTCCTGCATACCAGCCCCTATCGTGGCGATCTGCTCTGTCATGGCAGGAACAGCCTGCTCGGGTACAACGGGTGCACTGCCCGGATCAGTCCTCGTCTCGGACGAGTCAACTCGAATCTCGGCCCTCGCGGCCGCTCTCTGTGCCGTCGTAGTCTTAGGCGGCATATTGGCTGAAAGAAAATTTGGATTCGATAAGAACACGGAAATCGAATCACAAGAATATAAGGAGGAATCAATTCAACAAGCCCTAAGGTCGCGTAAGCGGAGTACCGTGTCGTGAGTATGCCGCGGAACATACGCACGCTACGCTACCCTGCTGCAGCTACCTACTCCATCATACCAGGGTCATCCTACACTCCGAAGGTAAAACCTACGCTTTGATACCAACTTTGTCACGACCCGAGAATTCGACTCGTGACCGGCACTTGACCGCGCAACGTCTACAGGCGCAACGCGGCTAAGTAAGCCGAACCCAGAAATCAAAACCAATAAATATAGAGTGATTTTAAAACATTTTGTAAAACAATCGTACATGTCCGAAAGACTCCCATTTATTTAGTAGAAAACCTTTTTAAGTTCAAGGGTTATAAGTTTTATAATTTTGGTAACATTTCCCTTTTTAAACCATTAGCCCCGAAAGTCGGGTAAAAATAAGGTTTAGCAGAAATAACAAGTGACAAGAATGAAGCATCACAAAATGATATACGACGCCGTAGCGAAGAATACACAGTAAAATAAGGACAATATCATAAAGATAAGACTGCATAAGGCAAAGTCGGCTCACATGCGAGCTCGACACCAGAATATAAAATCATACATATCGTCCTCACAACTGTCTCTAAGTCAATACAGAAAAGTAGATGGAGAATACTAGATACATCAATGTACAACAGAAAGATAACAGATACCGTACAAAACCCACCTAAACAGCAAAAGGGCTAACTCAGCTCAAAGGGGGTATCTGTGCCAAAAGATGCGGTAACAGCCAGCCGTGACTACTCCCCAGGGCAACCTGCAAGCACTGTGGCACAACGGGGGTGAGTTGCCAACTCGTGAATAGAGATAACATATAAAGGTAATCGCAAGCATGCACATGTAGCATGGCTCTACTAATGCCAGCAGATAATATCAATGCGATGTGGCAGTATGCATAAAATAATGCCAGTCCTCTATCAGGTGATATACTACAGGGTGAGATGTGATAATGAATGCTGAGCATGGGGATATAGTATCTACATGAAGTATCGAGGTGGACTACATAAGTATGTATGCACCACAACTCCTAACATCTCAAACGCCGGTACTCCATCGGCCCTCATATCCTGTATATCCCTGAAAATCCCGAGTGCCCAACATCGGCACCCAAATATCATAAATACTCGTGTCTAGCATCGACACGCAAAACATCCTGTATCGGGCATCCGTCAGTCCGGGTCAGCCCTCAATCAATCCATCGGGCATCCGTCAGTCCGGGTCAGCCCTATATCAATCCATCGGGCATCCGTCAGTCCGGGTCAGCCCTATATCAATCCATCGGGCATCCGTCAGTCCGGGTCAGCCCTATATCAATCCATCGGGCATCCGTCAGTCCGGGTCAGCCCTATATCAATCCATCGGGCATCCGTCAGTCCGGGTCAGCCCTATATCAATCCATCGGGCATCCGTCAGTCCGGGTCAGCCCTATATCAATCCATCGGGCATCCGTCAGTCCGGGTCAGCCCTATATCAATCCATCGGGCATCCGTCAGTCCGGGTCAGCCCTATATCAATCCATCGGGCATCCGTCAGTCCGGGTCAGCCCTATATCAATCCATCGGGCATCCGTCAGTCCGGGTCAGCCCTATATCAATCCATGCCTCAAGCACCGAGAAAACACGGGGCGACGCCCCAAATTATCATATCAAGGGAACCGGGTTTTTAAATGGTGACTTATTTGAAAAGGCCACGGTTCCCAAATCCACAAATCATATGAAATCCCAACAATAATACAAGTAACTGCGATGTGATAGGTGCATCAATGTGTATATCAAGTCATGTCACATGAGAAAGAACTACAATGCAATGATCCACCGTGATATAGATATCAAATATAGATGAGTTACAACAATATACAATAGTATGATCATGGCAGTTCTATCAGTTCTAAGCAATATGTATATATGTATAGCAAGGAATGCAATATGCAATGACAGTCTATGGGGTGCATGAAATATATAATAACAAAGTCCTATCAGCCCTGACGCATAACGCCATGCGGGCGATATCCCCGTAGATGTGAAATCTACTCACCGTGTCTCGCGCTAGGTGTATCCAACCACTTGCTTGCCCTTCTTCGCAGCGTCCGTCTCACTGGCCTGCGAACCTAGAATCACATACACATATCACTCATAAGCTTAAGTCACAAAACGCGACATTATAAACCAACAAGAAACCTGTGTCGCAACCCAATCGCGCGTGTGCGCGATACGCTAAATCGTGTACTCACGCGCCACGAAACTACCCCGACGCGCTGCGATACGCAGAACCCAAACCTACTCACGTATCACGCGTGTCGCGAAGGTTTAGAAAAACGGCAAAACAGGTATTTGGTCCCAGATTTTCCTACAGAATTGATCTTAAAAATATATATATACCAAAATACCCTACACACAAAAACACACATACAGAAACCAAAAATTACCAAAACACCCCCTGTCTGGCCGCAATTTGCGGCCAGAATGGTGGTTTTGGCGGCCGGGAAGGGGAGTTAGGGGGTCGGGTTTCATCTAGTGTATCACCTCCACTCCACTATGCCACAGTCCACTCAAAATCAATCTGAACTTACAGGGTCAAAAGCTGATCCAGAAAACTCAATTTTTGCACAAATACGACATTTGCATCCAATGTGAAAACTGGTGGTATTTTAGCGTAATAGGGGTTGGGCTAGGTTACAAGGGCCTCAACAGACCTCAATCATCCTACTGAAACCAAGTCATACCCCAAATGCACCAAGTTCCCACTAAACATCCCATATCGCACTAAAACGCACCAATATCCATTAACCGATGCAAATCGACACTAACCAAGCTAGCTAGGGACTAAATTAGGAAATATACCTCATACTTAACCCTAGGAAGCTGCAGGAAGGAGAAGGAGTGAAGGGAAGGGGCTACAATGGGTGATGGTGCTGCTGCTGCTCACTGCTCTCTCTCTGCTGCTGATGCCACAGCCTCTGGCTGCTGCTGCTGCTTCTGGCTTCAGTTTGGGGCTGAATGCTTGCTGCTGTGCTGCTGGGGCTCTGCTGAAAGGTAAGTGTGTGTGTGTGAGAGTGTGTGAGAGTTTTGAGAGAAAGCAACAAAGAATGAGAGAGGGAAAATCATCACTCCAAAATGTCAACCCCTCACTCTCTCTCTCTTCATTAATGGCAAGCATGGGCTAAGCCATGATGCTCTCTCTCTCTCTCTCCTCACAAGTCAACACTAGATCAAAAATTCAAATTAAAGTAATCTTTCAATTTAACTAATTAATTAAACTCATTTAAGAATCCAAAAGAATTAATCCTACAATTAACTCACCATGGTTAATAATTATGGTATTTTCTTCATTTAAAAACCCTAGTTTACATGCACATGTTTGTGCAAGCCTAAGAAAATTTTGGAAAAATGTTTATTAAATTAGGAAAAATATTTAAAACACAATTTGGTAAACTTTTTATTAAAAATCATTATTTAATTATAATTATTCACTAACCCTTATCCTAAGGTGTTACATTCATGTATGGATCAGAATGTAAACCTAGTGTTTTTCCTATCTATAAATAGGAGGGCTCAAATCCAAATCAGGTGTGCCTCTTTTTGGTGTGCCTCTTTGGAGGATGCCTCTTTTTATTCTAGATCTAGAATTTAATTCTCCATTGTAATGAGCTTTTAAGAGCTATCAATAAAAAGTAAGTTCCTTTATTTTTCTCGCATTTTTCTTATCGTATTTTATTATCTGCAATTATTATTTGTTAATCTAGTTGTAGAATTTAATCTGCATGTTTTCTTATCTTGAATTTTATCGTTATCTTCCTAATGAGTGAGTAATTCCTCACTTATTAGGGTTAGGATAGGGAAGGTTTGAGAGAAGGAAATCTTTCTCATTCCTCTCTTTGCCAATATAATTTTATTAAAAGGACTCTTTTTAAATCAACCACACACCGCTCACTACGGCACCATATCCTACATGATAATGGTGATTCCCTAGTTAGACCAGGTGTGATTGAATTAACTGGAGGTAGGTTTAAGAGCCAAGAACGGACAGACAAGGACCAAAAGGAAGAAACTTAGTTTCTTCCCGGTCATGCTAATCCCCGTTGTTGCCGATTACCCTAACACCTTTATTCACAACTAAGGCATTGATAGAAGCGAGAAGATCCCTATCTCAAACTAACCTAATCCTAACCCTAGCAAGCTTTTTATCAACTTTTATCTCATTCTTAGATCTTAAAACAAAACCACCAATTTTTTGTACTTAACTCGTTAAAATATAAAGAAAAGGAATCCTTCTCCCTGTGGATCGACCCGTACTCAACCGGCTAGCTACCAAGCGACACCGTCTTGATTGCAGTTAATTTAAATTTTAAAACGCACGTACAAAACATAGCTCTCAATCAAATGGCGTCGTTGCCGGGGAAACGGTTGTCTCTTTCTTTGTGTGATTTCGGGTTAATAATAATAAATAAAAAATTTTAAAAAATTGAAAAATTTTAAAAACAAAAAAAAAAAAAAAATCATCTTGTTATTTTTGAAAGGTTTTTGTGCAAGTGTGCAGGTTTGGAGCAAACACTGATTCAGATCTGGAACAAGCCCAGTGAACAAATACAGAAACAGAGGATCTGAACAGACAGAGGAGAACCAAATCAGCACAGAGAAAAATTTTGAAGATCCAAACCAGCTATTGAACCGCAGAACCGCGGCATAAGCAGGGGTATGACCGCGGAACCGCGGTCAAACAGATGACGTTAGCTGTTTGAAAACTCTCTGTGAGTATATTTTTTCTCCTCCTACCCTCAGAACTCTACTGAAAAAAATTTCCTGCAGGTATTCTTTGCACAGCAACTTCTTCTCCCTCTCCAATAAATTGTTTTTGTGCAGGATTCTTTGCGTTGCCAAATAAAAAAAAATATTTTGCAAGTGTTTTAGATTTTTTGTTGTGTTAACTGCTTTGCATAATTAATACGTACTTTTAAGGGGCTATAACACCAATTCAGATTGGGTGGGGATTTCATTACCCTTCCTAAGACCCCAAAAATCACTAAAAGCATATGCATCACCCATGAGCTAATTAAAAAATATCTAGACTCAGCCAATTAAGGACTGTCGCGCTCATTAGGATAAAGAAAGGTTGTGAGCATTCAGTCGTTTATCTAAACCTGACTTTGTGGTGCCTAGGCTAGACAAGTGAGAAAGGTAACTTTAAAAGGCCCGTCTCACGGTGATTCTTGAGCGGATCCCTCCTTTCTTCATTTATGCTTACCTGGCCGCAATTGGCGGTGAAGAGGCGATTTGAGAGATATCTCACAACTTGTCGCTTTGGAACAGTTAGGAGCAGTCTAGTTGACTTAGGAGACCCTAGCTCTAGATTTGATTGTGCATGTTTAAACTGTGGTTGTTTGAAATTGTGCCGTAGTTCCGTACAAATTTTGCAAAAACTCTTTCTAAAAAAAACACTTTCAAAAATTTCAAAACTCCAAAAACAAACAATTTTTTTAAAAACAAAAAATATAAAAAATAAAATAAAATAAAATAAATCACATTCTTTTTCTTCTCCTTTCTCTCATCACATCATGGGTACCCCACCTCGCAAAACTCTTGCCGAACTTTGGTACCCTCAACCAGACATTACTTCCTACGCTTCTTGTTTTGTTCGAATTTCGAACGACCCCTCCATGCCCAAAATTTCTTTGAAAGATCGAATAGACGCGTCTAGGACAACCAGTTGGACTCCGCAATCCACCTTATATAAACCATTTCAACCTTCACCACCTTCTTACGTTGATACCCCTTTTTCGAGTCCTGTTGTAACTCCGAAACCCATGTCTATTGCTGTACATATTGAACAATTTCGTAACCGATCTTTCACTCCTTTCACCACTGCGAATTCTTTGGATCAACAATTCCATTCACCTTCTTACCCAAATATTGATCCTACTCCTGTACAACCATTCAATTCCTACCAGTCATACCCGACTTTTGCACCTTCCCTGGACATTGCTTCTACACAGCCATTTGGGAGTTTCACGTATCCAAACAACTTTGAATCTTTTACTGAAGCCCCGTCACAACCCATGTCTAGTCTGGAACAGTCGTTGGAAAACTATATGATAGCGTCATGCCAACAGATGAGAGATTTGAATGCATCCATGGCCTCCCTTATACAACCTAGTGACCCGGTAGCTAGTTTCCAACTAGCTCCAAATTTTTCGATGTATAATGAGGCGGTTGGAAAGATTGATAATTTGAGTGGAGTGAGTGAGTTGTGCACCCTTCCAAATCAAACCTACCCATCCCCAATTGAATCCCATAATTCCAGTTTTGAATGTCTATCAAGTGTTCTAAATGATTCACCGGTTGAAAATAAAACGTTTAATGAGTTGTGCGACTTTGTAGTGTTTGATTTACCTAATTGTGAAGGGTCCCTTTCGAGTGAAACCATCACCAATCCTTTTGACCTCTACACCTCCACTCTAGAACCTGAATTGATTCATATCCATGCTTTTGAAGAGCTGTCTAAAAAAATTGATTTTCACTTGATTGAGGATATAGACGCTGTGAATATTTTGGATGATGAACCCACAGATTTGGATGAGTTTCTCTCTCCAATTCATCATCCCGAGTCATTAACTGTTTTTCCCGAACTTCATATGTGTCTTGATTTTGATGAGAATTGCAAGGATAAACTAAATTTTGAGGAGAGTATTGAGAAAATTATTGAGGATGAAGCAGTTTTAATTGAGAAGTCGGATTTTCCAATTCATTCTATCCTTTTCATTGACTGCGCACACCCTCCTGAATCTTTAACCGATACCCTTCCTCAATCACTTCCCACCATTCTCGTTTCGACCTTGGAAGAAACCGTTACACTTTCATTTTTATTTCTGGTTTACCAAGTTCGACGTACCCATGTTTTCTCACAAATCTTGAAGGATTTGACCTCATTTCTCAATGGGTTTGTTCCCCTCCGAACGGCGGCCTGGACGTTAGAGCGTGCGTGCCTGGGGTTCGGGGCAGATGCTATTTGGTTTTACCCGTCTACCTCTCCGAAGATGCAAAATTGATTTATGGCACCGTGTATCGGAGGTTTAGACGGATGCGGCCGATGTAGCAGACTTCGTCAGATTCCCCCTCAGGGTGAGGGGTTTTTGATTGTGGGGACGCTCTTCCCTGCTGGCGCAAGCCCCTGCAGTTAATTACGCTACCGCATCGCGGTAACAACTTTCTCCTTCTCCAGAATTTCACTTCGTGTCGTGTGTGTTTGTTTTGTTTGTGGTTGCCCGTGGATTGTATACGGAGACTGAGTAATGCCGTCGCCCGTAAGACGTGGATTAGTCCAAATCCGTGTTTACTTAGATTTGGGTTTGGTGTTTTTAATTTAAGGATGCATTAGTCGCGTTGCGGCTAAGATCAACTTAAACGTTCGTCAAGGATACGTTAGTCCTGTTTTGGACTAAGATCAACCTGATGTGGTGATTCATTTAATTTATGGCCGTCGGGACTCATCATCTCCCTAACATCGTTGAAGGATTACAACGATAGATGTCAGAGGAGCTCAGAGATGTACCCTCGAACCAGAGTTGGTTGGGAGTTTTATAATCCGTTTGGATGTTTGAGGATGCGTTAGCCGTATTTGGGGCTAAGATCAGCTCAAACGGGACCGTTTAGATCCGGCAAAAGAGCATTCGGAGGCTCCGTTGTTCCAGTTTAGGGACGTGGTGGTCCGTCGCCAGTTTAGGGACGTGGTGGTCCGTCGCCAGTTTAGGGACGTGGTGGTCCGGTATTAGTTTATAGACGTTTCGGTCCGATATTAGTTTAAGGACGTTTCGGTCCATTATTGATGTGTGGTCGTTGGGACCCATCACCTCTTTGATGTCGTTGAGGAATTACAACGATGGATGTCAAAGGAGTTCGGAGATGTACCCTCGAACCGGATGTAAATTGATTTAGGAGAGCCATTTTGCTCAGTCAATTTAATTTAAGGACTTATGGCCACAATTGGGCTAAGTCCAGTTCAACATTTGCTTTTGCATTGCACTTTTTATTTAGGCTCTACCCACAAAAGATACAGAGTATCAATTTATTTTGGGGTCTGCCCATTCGTTAATTATGCAAAGTATTTACCCTGTCTGGGCTTTGCCCCTTTTAAAATGCATAGCATTCTGAATATTTTGTTTGGGCTCTGCCCACTTATAAGTGATGCAGAGCATCCGTTTTGGTTTGGGCTCTGCCCACTAAGAATAATGCATTGCATTTTATTAAGCCTGTTAGGCCTTCTTTTAATTGGGCTTGGCCCTTTTGTAAGCAGTACAATGCATTTGCGCTTTGCGCTAAGTAATGAGCGCAAGCTCATATGGTGATGACACGTGTCGTGCTTTGGTGAGCGCAAGCGCACTAGCGCAGTGCTCTGCGCTATTGCGCTGCTGACACGTGGCGCGCTCTGAGCGAGTTGCGCCAATTCCAGAGAGCAAAGCTCTATCTTAAGGGCGCTGAGCGCAAGTGGTTCTATAGCCGACACGTGGCGCTCTCTTAAGAGCGCAACGGCGCAGTTTGGAAGTGCAAAGCACTAAGAATCTTTTAGATTCAAGAAGGGAAGTGCAAAGCACTGTTTAATTTCTTGATCCAAATTAGATCAAAGAAAAATAAAGTTTTCTTTATTCGAAGAACCAGAGGTTCATAAAAGTGCAAAGCACTATTTAATTTCTTGATCTGAAATAGATCAAAGAAAGATAAATTTTTCTTTATTTGAAGAACCAGAGGTTCATAAAAGTGCAAAGCACTATTATTATTATTATTTTTTATTATTTTTTATTGTTTTTAAAGAACCGGGGGTTCACAAGAAGTGCAAAGCACTGTTTATTATCTAAACATCATTGATCTTGTTTTTTTCTTTAGACCAATGATCTATTAGAAGAAATTTCTTCTAATCATGAAGGTTCTTTACCTTTTTCCTCAAATCTTCTCAGAGTTCTCTCTGTTTAAAGTTCTTGAGTTCTCAAGAAAAATGTTGATGCCTTTGAATTGAGGCTTAGGGCCCTTTTTATAGTGCCCATAAATTTGTTGAATTTGTTAACAGGATCTTTTCTGAGTGATTTTGGGAATTTTCCCACCGCTGGATCTTTGATCCAAAGGCAGAAGAAAATCTTCTGGTTTTGGAAAGAACAGAAAAGATTTCTTAAAATCTTAATTTAGTTTGGCGCAGATGCCTCAGCGCATGTCACGTGTCGCGCAGCGCAGAGCGCAGCGTAAGTGCGCTAGCGCATCTGCGCTGACACGTGTCGCGCAGCGCAGCGCAGCTGAAGCATTGCTTCCTTTAAACAGAGCTTTGCACTGATTGGGTGCGCTTTCTGGGGCGCTGCGCTGACGGATTAGCGCCAGATACGCGGCGCGTTGCGCCCGCGACGTTGAAGTGTTGCTTCAAAATTTGAATTTTGAATTCAAACAGAGCTTTGCTCTGATTGGGCGAAACAAATTCCCCCCCACCGTTGCGCTCACATGGCGCGCACGTGAGTGCAACAGTGGCAACCCCCTGACCGTCAGATCAAGGGGGAATCTCAAGAGGCGCAAGCGCCTTATAAATAGAGCCTCTGGCCCTTAGAAAACTCTCCACCATTTTTCTAAATTTAGATTTTCAGAGCTCTGCTCTTGCTTAAGGATTTCAAAGCTTTGCTCTTGCTTTCAGAACTCTAGAGCTTTGCTCTCATTTCCCAAAGTTTTTTAGAAAACTTTAGGTAATATTTAATTTAAAACTAAGTCAATTTTAAACCACAGAGCTTTGCTCTCATAGATCTTTTGATCTAAAGAAATTCCCTTTTGGGGTTTCATCAACAGAGCTTTGCTCTCATAAATCCATAGATCTACCGAGATCTTGTTCATGGGTTCTAACCCATGAACAGAGCTTTGCTCTTGAATTAAGTGTAGATCTTTTAGACCTAAAAAAGATGAAGAATTTTTTTATAAGCTTTCATGGATCTTTTTTCAGGATTCCAGAAATTTTAATTTTAAATTTCTTTTTCAAAACTTTCTCTTTGATGGAGTATTATAGAGCTGAGCTCTTTTTTAAGGGATTTTATTCTTTTGAGACCAGAACTTGACAAGTGTCATTCTGTGACAGAGCTTTGCTCTGAAAGAGGAGATTTTCTCCTTGTCTCTAGTGATTCTTTCCCCCCCTTTTTTATTATGGGAATGTTCCCCCCCAGGGGCCAACTGACAATCTCATCCAATGATGAGTTTGTTTTATTAACTGACGTATTGTCATTTAGATTTCATGGGTCCCTCTTTGGTCCCCTACTCACTGCACTGTAGTGTGGTGTAATTAATTAATTTTGATTTTAATTTTAATTAATGCATTTTCTTCTTTCAATGCCAAACGTGGGGATTACAACACTAACGGCTACTTTGCTCTTTTGCAGCGATCATGTCTGAAGACACATCATTCCCATTCGTCCGCTCGGAGGAGGGATTTCCAGAGGCGCCCTTGGACCGTGAGATCCTGGCCATGATCAAGGCATACGACCCTGAGTACAAGAGTCTCCATCTTTGGGGGTCGTGGTACAATCAGATCATTATGGGCCGACGGAGCTTTACATGCGCGGTGCCGTCGGAACCCATAACGGCGATTCATTACGCCAACCCACCCCCGGTGCAGTATGCCACGGAGATGACGGATTGGACATCGAAGGGTTTTCTTCATCCGGCCATAGATGCCATCCCGGTCCAGCGTCCTATGGTTTTGGATATCCTAGGGCGCCGTATCTGTCAGGGCGAGGCGAGACCTTGGGGGCAATCATATAACATTGGTCTGATCCCCCGCCATCCGGTTGGCTATCTGCCGTGGGCTCGGTATATCTTGTCGACGAAGAAGTCACAGTTGATAAGATTAGGATTGTATACCGCAGTCTATGTCTCCCTCTTCCAGTATCCTACGCTTCCCACTTGGTAGTTCAAGGCCTTCCTGGAGCAGTGGAACATTCCTACCCATACTTTCCTTGCCATGGATCGGGAAGTGTCCATCTCACTGGAAGAGTTTACGGAGGTGTCTGGCCTACCGGCTATGGGGGAACATTATGAAGAGTTGCTCCCGCCGGATGAGTACATCTTTGGTGCCAAGCCGATGATAAGGGAGCTTACGCCGGAGAATGCTGTTCAACATCAGTTTCCAAGTCTGATCAAGGTGTTGAACATTTACGAGGCCCTTTTCGTTGAGCATGGGAGTCGTGGAGTTAATTTTGAGGACTTTATTGCTCGGTTCCTTCACCCTAACGCCTTCTCTGCGGCCACCGCCAAGTTTGCCACCCTCGAGGACCCTTTCGGTTTAGGTTTGGATAACCTGCCGGCGAATGAAATAGGTCAAAAGGATTTCTTTCTTCCTAACTTTCCAACCATGTCTCTTGCGGAAGTAGCGGCCCCTGGGATGGATGAGGAGGCCTTTTTCTTGGGGTTTCTCGGGTTATGGTTGAGTTGGTTCGCTATCCCAATGCACTCTCATCGGATGCGGCCCTCTGTCTTTTATCCAGCACACCGGATGGTCATCGGGGTGAAGGTGGCTGTTGGGATCGCCGGCTTGGCGCATTTATATCACGGCCTTAGCCGAGCAGCGGATGCTAATGAGCCTGGGGTGTTGCACGTGGTTTTCCCAATGCACTACTTCATGTCGTGGCTCGAACTACATACAGCGGGTGTTTTCGGCATGCATAAAAGGCCCTCATTCTACGAAAGGTGCATTTTTTCTCGCCTTCTACAGTTGATCGGCGCATCAATTGTAAATCCATCGCCGCGAGATGCCAGGAGTTTACTCCTTCGCTCCCACACCGTTGGAACCGGTGTGTCTTTCATTGACAAGGTGTTGACCATTGGAAAAACGTCTACCACTGCAGTGCGGCCATTGCAAGACACTTTCAAGGATGGCGCTTCGGTTTTAACGGCCCAGGAGACCCTTCACTTATATTCCATCAGACCGGGCTTTTTGGTGTTTAGGCAGGACGGGGGAGCGATCTTCATGAGATATAACCCGCATCGTTTCGCCCCACAGCTGAGCTATAACCAAGGGGTACCGCTGGAGGCCTTTTTATCGGAACCTGCCGCGACTGAAGAAGGGATGGAGAGAGCGCTGCATCATTTCATGCGTCTAAACACGGGCTCTCACTTCTTTATCAGTGAGCCGGCTTGCGCTCCCCGACTTCTTAGGGTATACACCGAATGGTATAGTCATTCGACAGGAGCGGTGATAAAGAAGGAAAGGCGGTTGCTGATCGATCGTAAGGTTGCACCCCCAGGTAGCGATCGCAACGCTCCTCTGGTGCCTAGGACTCCAGTAGTCGCTCCTTTAAAAGATGTCGGGGGCAGACCATCACGTGCGCAAAGTCCTCCACGTGAATTGTCGTTCCCTGATATCGCGGATGCACCTCCCGCACCCCGCGCTCAGGCGGAAACAATGGTTGTACCCTCGCCGGAGTCTGGCGTGGGTGCGGACATCGGGACTCGTCGTCCCAAAGTGGCTGCTAAGCGGAAGTCGATCCTTCGTGGGCCCAGGGTCGGAGGGCAAAAGAAGAAGAAGTCGCTCCTCGCCGCGGACGTTGTGTTCGGCCAGGAACCCCATGCTCCCTACTCCGAGGGTCTGCTCGAATATGGGACTAACGCAGGATTAGTGATGCCACCGCCGGACGATACAGACTTGGAGGCTGCTCTCAGAGCTTCGGCATGGTTGGTGAAGCGTGACGCGTGGCTAGCTAAGCTTGCGCAGTCAGGTAACTACTAGTCGCCTTTTATTGTAACATATCCTCTTCATTATTTTTGACTAACGCTTTTCTTTCTTTTCTTTCAACAGGCATCACTGATGAAGAAGCCATTGCTGCTTCTCTGAAGACTTTTCAGGAGGAGGAACGTCTCAGAGCATCTATGGGCCTTAATAAGTTTCGACTCATCAAGCTTTTCACTTTCCTTGCGTTATGGTCAATCTAACATTTCCCTTTTAATTACAGGAACCTCAATGCCGCTCCTTCCTAGCGGCGCAGATGTTCTACCAGCGGCCGACGTTCCTGTTTCCTCTGGGCCACCGCAGGAGGCTCATCTTGAAAAGCCGATGAGAGATGCCTTAAAGGCTCTGGAGGCATCCCTGAATGAAGATGATGATGCCTTGAAGGAGGCGTCACAGAGGTCCCTCATAACCGCTCGGGAGGAGAGAAAGCGGTTGAGGCGTGAGGCGAAGGCGCGCAGGGCTGCCCTGTCTATGGGAGCGGGCCCCAGCACCGCCCCTCGAGCTGATACTCCCTCCGAAGAGGCCCTTGTCGCCCTATCCACTGCCCGCAGAGAGGTGGCGCGAGCAGTTCGGAGTGCAAACGGTAAATCCGCTTCAGGTAATATTTCTCTCAGAGTTTTTGTTATAAGCATTTTAATGTCATTGGTCCTTATATCTCTTATCTTTGCACGGCCAAGTCCGATCGAGGGAGAGGCGGAAGCCGTCGATCCTAGGGGAACGGAGGAGGCGGTGCCTGCCGAACTCGAGCCGACAGTGGGTAATATCGTTGAGGCCATGGAGCCTGGAGTGGAGGTCGAGGGGCCTACCGCCGAGAAGTTCATTGATGCCGAACCTGAAGCGGGGGCAGATGATATGATCATTATAGCTGAGTCCAGGGTGGTGGCGGCTGAGGCGCTCGAGGTCGGCGGTCCCCTTGCGACGGCAGACGATACAACCACAGCTGCTGAACCTGAGAGAGTAGTGGGTGAGGCAGCCATGATTCTCGAGGACGAGCCAACCGCTCCTTCTCTGGAATCTGGCAATACCCCAGTCATAGCCCTCCCCGTCGACGGTCCTCCGCCGTCCCCGGGTCTGGCTAGCACGACGACGGTCCCCATCGAGTCGGTTGACGAGGCCACGGGCGGTGGTCTCATGTCGGTAGAGGAGGGAGCCGCCTCCGTTTCAGCCGGGAGCTCCTCAGGTAAACCCTGAGTGGCTACTTTTCTTTACTTTACAACCTTTTCTGACAAGTTCACCTTTTCGTAATGCAGGTGCGGCTAGCGCCGATGCCCCACTGCTCGAGGGAGCGCCTTCAACAACTGCTTTGGCGATGGTCGCCTCTCAGCCTTCTCTCATACCTTCGAAGATGTTGGAAGGTCTGTGTTTACGATTTATTAATCTTGTTTTCCAGACATATAATTCGCGTACTAAAGTGACACTGTCGTGTTTTCAGGAGTGCTTTTTGATCACGTATATCAGATGTTGCTCCCATACTTCTCCTTCCCATCTAAGCTTGCTTCTTCCTCTGGTGGCGTTGGTGAGTATAATTTCTGTTAACATCCTTCCTCCCTTTTTTTTATTGATGGAATTGTCTCTAACCTCTTTTCCTCATCTCAACTGCAGTGTTACAGATTGAAAGGGGGGATAAAAGATCAGCTGTGCCACCAACCCTTCCGACCTTGCCACCTGTCTTAACTGGTACAATGACCATCATATTGGTAACTTTCCTCTCTCTATTTTCTGTACTGTCATCTGATCGTATCCTGTTTCTTTCAGCTGTCGTTCTGGCTTCGGCGTCCTTCGAACCTCGCGTCACAATGCCGGCGGGTCCTTATCTGAGGAGTCTGTCTTCAAAGGGCGCTACGAATAGTCTGCGCATGTTGCGTGACTATGTCGAGGAACTCGACGTTGAAGCTCCTACATCCGCCGCAGACTTCGCTATGGTGGTTAACCCGATGCTATCAATACTCGTGAACTTTCATAATGAGGGCATCATTGCATCCTGGGTTAACCATTGTAAGGAGATCGAGGGTTGCCTATTTCAATTGGAGTCGCTGCGTCCCACTCCCGAGACCGTGGCTGCCAATAATCAGAGGACTGCGTGGATTGAGCAGAGCGCTTCTTACTTCCGCCATCTCGAACAAGAAGTCATTTCAAGGCGCAAGGAGCGTGATGATGCTTCGAGCAGGTCTGCTCAACTGCATGCTCGGGTGGAGGCCAATGCCGCACGGCTGAAGGTTATCTTTGAGGGCCTCCTGCAATGCCTCTCCGAAGGATTATCATTGAGGCATAAACTTAACGTTGTCGAGCGAGCTGCAGCCAGCCAGGAAGCAGCCCAGGAGGTGGTAGAGGAGCAACTTTCATCTTTCTTGCAACAGCGGGCTCAGGTGGAGGCGGAGGTGACCGCGGCTGTCACTCGAGAGGAAGTGCTGAAGGAAGTGCGAGAGCAGCTTGTGAACTTACTAAAGACACTTCCTCCTCAGTAGCTATCCATTTTTGTATCGTTCGTACTTATAGATAAAAGAATGTATATGTATATTTTTTTTATCCTTTGACATAATGTATCCTATATTTGATCAAGTTTATGAATATAAGATACACTTTTTGTAATGTCTTGTGTCACTTCTTCGCTTTTTCTTTCTTCTTAGCATGACATCTTTAATGCACTTTATTGGCGAGTAAATTCATTTCTCCCAGAAATAACGATGGCCTAGACTGCAGGTTCAGATCTGCCGCCTAGGATTTTTCAACTCGATGAGCCGTGAGGGTCTCATAGAGGCTTTTCTCCCTACGGATCGAGAGGATCTCGCAGGTGGATTTTCTCCTTAGGAATCGTGAGGATTCCTAAGTATGGTTTTCTCTTATAAGTCATAAGGATCCTATAAGAGAATTTCTCCCTCTTACGAGTCGAGAGGGCTCGTAAGCGGTTGTTTCCCTCTTTGTCAAGAATCGACTTCAGAGAGTGAGACCCGTGAATAGTATGCAAGAGACCATTTAGGATTGACTTGCAGGGTCCCATTGTTCAGGAAGCAAGTTTTAGAATCCTTACTGCCCAGGATGTGAGTCGAAGAGGCTCTCGTCACGGAGTGTTTGTATCCGCGAGTTGAGAAGTTTTGCGAGGGATTATTTGTTTCCCAAGCGCCAAGGATTATTTGTGTCCTTGGGGTTTGAAACGAGTTGATGGTTCCCACGGAGGCGCTGGTGGCTCTGCGAGTCGACGCGGATTAGAAGGCTCTCGTCAAGGTGTGTTTGTATCCGTGAGTCGAGGATTTTGCGAGGGATTATTTGTTTCCCAAGCGCCAAGGATTATTTGTGTCCTTAGGGTTTGAAACGAGTCGATGGTTCCCACGGAGGCGCTGGTGGCTCTACGAGTCGACGCGGATCAGAAGGCTCTCGTCAAGGAGTGTTTGTATCCGTGAGTCGAGGATTTTGCTAGGGATTATTTGTTTCCCAAGCGCCAAGGATTATTTGTGTCCTTGGGGTTTGAAACGAGTCGATGGTTCCCATGGAGGCGCTGGTGGCTCTGCGAGTCGACGCGGATCAGAAGGCTCTCGTCAAGGAGTGTTTGTATCCGTGAGTCGAGGATTTTGCTAGGGATTATTTGTTTCCCAAGCGCCAAGGATTATTTGTGTCCTTGGGGTTTGAAACGAGTCGATGGTTCCCACGGAGGCGCTGGTGGCTCTGCGAGTCGACGCGGATCAGGAGGCTCTCGTCAAGGAGTGTTTGTATCCGTGAGTTGAGAAATTTTTTGTTGAAGTCACTGGCTTCTTCGGTTGAGATGAACCGTTGAGGTTTGGCTTCGTCGTTTGACGGGATCCGCTGGGGAAGTATGGTCCCTTCTTTGTTTACGCCCTTGGATTGTATACAGGGATCGATGTGATCTTAACTGTAGGACCAAAGTTTTATCCTTTCTTCTTTTTATTTTATTTTATTTCCGCGATGCTCTATCATTTCAGCTTTCATATCGCGAAGGTCGCGATTGCCCAATCATTTCGGCTATTTTTCGCGGTGCCCAATCATTTCGGCTATTTATTTTATTTTTATTCGCTGCTTTTATTGCGAGTTGCCCAATCATTTCGGCTATTTTGCATGCATACATTTTACTTGCTGCTTTTTATTGCAAGTTGCCCTATCATTTCGGCTATTTCGTATGCATACATTTTACTTGCTGCTTTTTATTGCAAGTTGCCCCATCATTTCGGCTATTTCGTATGCATGAGCGGCCTACTGGCTTTCGCCGTAAACCTGAAATTAGACACCGATTTCGGCATCAGCACCGCTACAACTGGGATATCACCAGGAGCGAATCATCATTTGCCTCTGTCGTTGTCGAACAAAGGCGGCTTAGCGACCAGGGTTAGGGTCCTGTCGGCTAAGGCTTTTAACTTCATGAGCCGTAAGGGTCTCGTGAAGGTATTTCTCCCTACAAGTCGTGGGGATCTTGTAGGTGTATTTTCTCCTTAGGAGTCGTGAGGATCCCTAAGTGTTTGTTTCTCTGTAAGTCGTAAGGATCCTACAGGAGGGCTTTCTTCTTGTAAGTCGAGAGGGTTTACAAGGGTTGTTTACCATGCAAACATATCCCTAGTTTCAGATGGGACTTAGCTAGGGAAATGTTTATTCGCGCCCGTGGATTGTATACAAGGGTCAATATTGAGCCACTTGTAGAGCAATATCGGAAGTTGTGGGGGTTGCTTAAGCACAGGTTTAGGCCTCTGTAACTTAAGACTTTCAACTCTTATGAGCCGTGAGGGTCCTATAGGAGAGTTCTCCTTACGAGTCGTGAGGATCTCGCAAGTGTATTTTCTCCTTAGGAATAGTGGGGATCCCTAAGTGTGTTGCTCCCTTGTGAGTCGTAAGGATCTCACGTGGGTGGTTTCTCCTTATAAGGTCGAGAGGACTCCATAAGGGTTCTTTAACGAAGTTGTGCCCTTTCGGGTTTTCACAAACATTCGCCGGTAGTCCTGCTGTTTTTACTCACGGAGCCCTTTCAGGTTTTCATCCGTGCCCATTTTGCTTATGGACATACCTTTTTTTTATTATTCTTTTTATTTTTATATATTTTTTAACGAGGCCGCGCCCTTTCGGGTTTTCACGAACACTCGCCGGTAGCCCTGCTGTTTTTACTCATGGAGCCCTTTCGGTTTTTCATCCGTGCCCCTTTTGCTTATAGACATACCGTTTTTTTTTATTTTATATTTTATATTTTTATTTTTTTTATCTCGTCAGCCTAAGGGTGCTGCGGTATTAGTTTAAAGACGTTTCGGTCTACTATTAGTTTAAGGACATTTCGGTCCGTTGTTAGTTTAAGGACATTTCGGTCCGACGTTAGAGGCTGGCTAATACTTATAAAGCTTGAGCTTAGGAAGATAGCGAGCGGACATAGTCGTCGTCATCTACCATTGACCTAGGCTGTGACTCATTAAGCATAGTATTTCTTCAGGAAGCGACCGTTTATCGGTCTGAAAGGCCTTTCACCGTGCATGTCCATGAGTAGATAGGCTCCACCCTGGTAGACTTTGTCTATGATATACGGACCTTCATAGTTTGGCTCAAACTTTCCCCGCTTGGCACGATTGGGGATCATGGGCCTTTTGACCACTAGCACGAGTTCGCCTTGGTGGAATGTCCTCGGTCGGGTCAATCTTTCGTATGAGCGTGTCATCTTTGCTTTATAAGCTTCCAGATTTTGTTGTGCTAGAAGCCGGATTTCATCAAGGGCGTCAAGCTCTTCAAACCGAAGGTGAGCATTCTCTTCGTCAGTCAGCTCATAGTGGACTGCCACTCGTAGAGAGGGTAATTCTATCTCGAGAGGGAGTACTGCTTCCGTCCCAAATACCAACGCGTACGGCGTTGTGTTTGTGGCCGTTTTAAATGTAGTTCGATTAGCCCAAAGAGCTTCTTGCAATCTTTCGTGCCAATCTTTCTTATTTCGTGACACTGTTTTCTTCATGATCTTCGTCAAGGTCTTGTTGAAGGCCTCAGCTAGACCGTTAGCTCGTGGATTATAAACTGAGGAATATCTCCAGTCTATATTATGCTGCTGGGCGAAGCGGCTAATTTTATGACTTCGGTAGGTTGGCCCATTATCAGAGATGATCCTTCTCGGGGTTCCAAACCGGTATATGACATGCGTTTTGAAGAAATGGAGGATGTTCTCCGTCTTCACTTCCCTCAACGATACCGCCTCTGCCCATTTGGAGAAGTAATCAGTCGTCGCCAATATGAAATGATGTCCCTTGGACGATGCTGGTTCGATGGGGCCGACTATGTCGGTTCCCCACATTTCGAATGGCCAACTAGCCACTGTTGGATGTAGCGGATTTGGATGCTGATGGATGAAGTCCCCATGAATTTGGCATGAGTGGCATTGCTTCGCATATTCGATGCAGTCCTGAATCATCGTGGGCCAATAGTAGCCCATCCGTTTGATCTTCAACTTCATCTTTGGGCCTGCTTGGTGGGAACCGCAGAGTCCGTCGTGAACCTCTTGGACGACCCTTCTCGCTTCGTCAGGTCCTAGGCATCTCAGCCACAGAGAATCGAATGTCCTCTTGTATAGAGTATCGTTGACGAAGGCGAAAGACAGAGCTCGTTTCACGAGCTGATGTCTTATGGACGCTTCTTCAGGCATTCAGTGGAACTTGAAGTAATCTATGAAGACTTCTCTCCAGTCTTCGGTCTCCTCATGGTCTTTTATTTGTAGGGTTGTCTGCTCAGTCGCTCCCTTTTCTTTATATGATTCTGGAGGTATTTCTGCCGGGGCGAGCACTCGACGGCTTTGTATCACGATTCTAACGTCATCGAGGTTCTCGTCAGCCAATTCTTTAGCAAGCTTGGCCAGTGCGTCCGCTTTGCTGTTTTCCGCGCGCGGTATGCTTTCCAACGTGTAGGAGGGAATTTGGGTTAGCAGTTGCTGCACTTTTTCACCATATTTTACCAATTCCGGTTTGCATGTTTGGTAATCGCCGTTCACTTGACTGACGACCAGTTGGGAGTCTCCATATATGAGGAGGCTCTCAATTCCCATATCGATGGCGATCTCGAGGCCTGCTATCAGAGCTTCATACTCAGCTTCATTGTTCGTTCTCGGCTCTGTTAAGGAGAAGGCGAAGCGCATTATTCCTCTTTGTGGAGTCACAAAGATGAGTCCTACCCCCGATTTGATCGTTGGCATACTTTGTTTGTGCTTTTTCATAGAAGATGCTCCATCGAAATAGAGCTCCCAACGGGTATCACCACTGTCGACTTCATCAAACGCATGCCTGTCTGGCAAATCGCAATTTAAAGGAGAATCGGCAGGTATGGGATGCTCAGCAAGGAAGTCGGCGATGGCCTGGCCTTTTACTGCCCTGAGAGGTTGATATGTTATCGAAAATTCCATCAAGAGCAGGGCCCATTTAGCGAGCCGCCCTGTCAATATGGCTTTTGACATTAGATATTTAAGAGGGTCCACTTTTGAAATAAGACGGACCTCGTGCGCCAACGCATAGTGCCTAAGCTTTGTTATTGCGAAGATCAACGCCAGGCAGTGTTTTTCAATGGGAGAGTAGTTGCTTTCTGCCCCCAGCAGAACTCGACTTAAGTAGTAGAGTGCTCTTTCTTTCCCTTGATCGTTCTCTTGTGCCCATAATGCCCCTAAGGAACCTTCGAGGGCGGTTGTATAACGAATGAGAGGCTTCCCCTTAACCGGAGCAGCCAACACCGGCGGGTTCTGCAGGTATTGCTTGATCTCATCCAGTGCGCCTTGGCATTTTTGATCCCAAACGAATGGGGTTCCCTTCTTCATCAGGTGACTATAAGGACGGCACTTTCCTGAAAGGTTGGCTATAAATCGCCGTATGTATGCGAGTTTCCCTTGGAGAGACCGCAGCTGTTTGAGAGTCCTCGGCGGAGGCATTTCCATGATCGCTTTAATCTTTGACGGATCTATTTCGATACCTCGGTGTCGGACAACGAATCCCAGGAATTTGCCCGAGGAAACCCCGAACGGACATTTAAGAGGATTCATCTTCAAGTTGTATTGCCGAAGGCGTTGAAATACAGTCCTCAGATGCTCGAGATGTTCCTCGTATGATTTGCTTTTAACCACGAGATCGTCGATATAGCATTCAACGATTTCATGTATAAGGTCGTCGAAGATCTTTGTCATGGCCCTCTGATAAGTAGCACCGGCGTTCTTCAAACCGAAGGGCATCACTTTATAACAAAATATACCAAGAGGAGTCCTGAAGGCTGTGTGCTTCTGGTCTTCCAGATGCATTTTTATTTGATTATACCCCGATGAGCCGTCCATGAAGGAGAAAACCTCATGAGTGGATGTATTGTCTATCATCAGTTCAGTGACTGGCACTGGGAAATCATCCTTCGGGCAAGCTTTATTAAGATCCCGGAAGTCTACGCATACGCGCACTGTCCCGTTTTTCTTCATCACTGGGACAATGTTGGCGATCCATTCAGGGTATTGAACCTCCTGAATAAAGCCAGAGTCAATTAACTTTTTGACTTCGGTATTTATGCTCATCTCAAGCTCGAGTCGCATTCTTCTCGGCGCCTGTTTGACTGGCTTGATGTTCGGGGATATTGCTAGTCTATGTACAACAACTTCCGGATCTAGTCCCGGCATTTCGGAATAGTTCCATGCGAAGCAATCTTTATGCTGCACAAGCACATCCTTTAACGCAGCCACCCTTTCTTCAGACAGCAATTCGCTGACGAATGTCGGTCGCGGATCATTTATTGTCCCCAACTCGATCTTCTTGAGGTTATCTGCAGTAGTATGTATTCCATCCTCCAGTTCTTTTGGAGCTGGGGGAAATTCTGAGATCACCTCATCGCTGCCGTTTTCAAAGCACCAAGGAAAGTTGTTCATGTCCTCGGACCCTTCTTTTAGTATTGTTACCACGTGGCAAGTGCGAATTTTCTGCCAATCCCAATGCGGAGTTGGTTCTATCCTTGTGTTTTCGGGTTCGTGCTTTTGCGGCGGCACTACCCTCCATCTGTCAAACAACGCGAATTTGCCAAGCTGATATTAGTCCTCGACCCAATTCTTGAAGGTGAAGCAATCTTCAAGCGGATGCCCTACTACTCGATGGTAAAAGCAATAATTTGGGTTGAACACCTCGCCTGCGTGCTCGGGGTGTTTGGACTCTGGCAACGTGAGCATTTGATGTTTTAGAGCGAGGTCGAATATCTTCCTTGTTTTGTTCCGAGGAAATGAGTATGCTCGACCCATTTTCTTCCTGAGGGCTAAATCAATAACGCTCGATTCTCGGATACATGGTTTCTTAGCTCTGCTTTGTGGTTGTTGAGCACCTTTTCCGCCCTTTGACTCATTTCTATCTCCGCGTCGAGCCCTTTTTGCATCAGGTTGACATGGGGCAGCATCTTCGTTCTTTACTGCCTGTTGAAGGAGACACTGTGTCTTGGCTTTCTCATAGATTGCCATTTCACGATCGTGATCATCTCGGGCTTTTTGACTCGCATCCCTTATAAGTTTGCTCATTTGGTCTTCAGACGATGGACTGGGCGGTCTTGTATCAGGAACTTTTGCTGGTTCAGGATTAGCGTTCTCCCATTGAGCGTCCGCCTCTTCATCGAAGTCATACATGACATAACAGCTGTTTACTAGCTCCCGCTTCTTTGGCCGGATGTACCCAAGCCCTTTTGTTTCCGTTCTCCCGTTAGGCAGCTTGCATTGAGTCCCGGGGACGTTCCAGACCTTGTCATAGAATTTGGCTTTTCTAACGGTCTGTGTGAAGGACATCCCCTGGCGTTTCAGCAGTTTCTTCAAACCTTCGGTATAATATCTGGGAAGACGGATAGGCTGAAGCCCGTCGAGCGTGGGATCCGCGCCATGCCAAATTTCTTTTTTCACCTTGTTTTCTTCAGAACGGTAGAATAGGATTGCCTTCTCGCATTTTCGTCCGGGAGGGATATAGAATGTCTGCAATTCTTCTACGTTGTTGGTGTCGAATGAATCCAGTTCTTTGTAATGTTCAAGCGGCACCATGGTTATCTGCAGACTTCGCTCTTCATCAGCGGAAACCCGTATTGAAGGCCGAGCAGGGAATACAGCATGAACTTCATCCTCTGAATCACTGCCGAAGATCAACGAAGGAATGGATAGTCCTGGCCTGGTGGATTGGGATGGACCTGAATAAATTATATCCTCCTCCTCGGTGTCACTGCCGAAGACAGGGATGGTGGCGTTGGTTTTGTTCTCCGGTTTGTGACACCTTTCCGTATCTTCAAAACTCGGTAAGAAGTATTTGGCATCTTCATACTTGCGAACTTCGTTTACGGAAAACGGGTTCAGTTCTCCCGCCACTGTGTACTCGAGGCCATCCCTACAATACTTCATGCACTGATGCTGTGTAGAAGGGATGATATTATACTCGTGTAGCCATGGTCGGCCGAGCAGAGCATTGTAGCACGTCTTGGCGTCTATAACATGGAATTTGATGTCTGTGATGAGCAACCCGAAGTGCAACGTCAATATCATAGATCCGAGAGTCTTTGAGGATTGGGAGTCGAAACCGGAGATAGTGATCTTGTCCCGGGCGAGGTGTTGGACACTCATGCAAATCTCCTTTAACACTCGCACATTGAGTAAATTAACAGACGATCCGTTATCGACCAATATTTTACCTATCTTTATGTCATGGCAGTATCCTGAGACATAAAGGGGGCGATTGTGTTCACACGTCCCGAGGAGAAGGTCTTCATCACCAAAAGCAACGTCGGCTGTGTGCACCTCCTCCAATTCATCCTTCATCTTTTGTTCGGCCAGGAAAGCTTGGAATTGGTCCGGATCTTGTAGGGCCTTAATCAAAGAATCCCTCGCCTCTCTTGATAGTAATAGGGCATCGAGAATGCTGAGTTGTGAGGGTAGCTTTCTCAGATGCGCCAAGACATTGTAATCCACTTTATTCCTTTTTGGCGGGTTTTTGGCGTTTAGCTCTTCCGAAACTTGGTCATCTAAGACGATGTCTTCAGAGACCTTTTCTTTCCCTTTATCTTTTCCATTCGAGGGTCCGAGGTTCTTTTCAGGCAGTGTTCGATTCCGCAGCCGGATATTTTCGCAAACCACTGGCTCCTCTTCTTTTCCCGAAGTTGACTCTTTAAAGAGAGGGGCAAGTTCTAACTCCTCATCAGAGTCGCTCCCAAATGTAGGCACTTGTGACCCGGTAATGTTAACCATGTGACAATTGCCGGCAGTTTTTTCAAGCTCTTTGGTTGTGCTTCTTTGCTCCCGACGAATCTTACGCTTTTCCCGTTAAAGCGTTGTTGATTAGCGACGTATCCTTGCCACCATCCATTGAAAGCTTTGCAATCTTGGGTGGAATGCGAGACCTTCTGATGATATAAGCAATAAGAGGGGTGTATTTCTACCGCGCCAGTAACTTTTTCTTCAGAGGGTGGTAGCTTCATGCCCATCGATATGGCCTTAGCAAACTTCTTTTTTATCTTGGATTGGCTTTGGTGAGCGGTGGAGGCATTTTGCTCCAGCGGGCTCATCTCAGCTCTTTCCTCAAGTCGCTGGCGCTTGGCCCTTTCGAATATAGCCGTCTCGTGTTCTCGATCAGCTTTGCTTTTCAATCGAGCTTGATTAAGAAACGCGCCAATCATTTCAACTGATAACTCCGGAACCCTTGACTCAGTATTTGCCCCCGGCGTTTCAGTGCCAGAAGTCCCTTCATCGTTCGTGGTCACATGAGAGATCATATGACAGCTTGCCACATATTCGTCGGATTCATCCGATGAAGTTTCTCCCTCATCTTCTTTTTGAAAGACGTGATCAAGGAAATCTTGGAGCGTAATGGGAGTCCGCGCCTTTTGGTTGTACTCATCCAGTGCGTCGATTTGCTTCTGTAAGTCCGTGCGCTTGTCGCCAGGCTTCACGGGCTTCTTAGATTTCTTCTTCTTCTTTTTCGAAGATTTTGACGGCTGGTTATGAACGCTTGAACTACCACCATCGGCCTTCGGAGTCGGACGTGGCTTCAACATCCCCTCAATAACCTGCGGTTCCAAGGGGTTCTTCCACTTGACCGCTGGACAGGTCTGAAGATCATTTAGCATTCTCCTCGTTTTGGCTGATAATACAACCTCCCAGGGAGCTTCTTCAATGACGGAGCATGTTGCCCCCGGCGTATTCGTCCCCTTAGAGGTGTGGGGCTGCGGGGGATTTACCTTCCATTTGTCAGATAGCGCAAATTTGCCCTGACGGTACTGATTCTCAAGCCAATTCTTGAAAACGTAGCAATCCTCGATGGGATGGCCTAGCACTCGATGGTAAGGGCAGTAGTTAGGCTCGTTGACGTCGCTTGGTTGCAACGGGCGTTTTGGGTCTGGCAGATTTATGAGTCTGTTGCGCAACGCCAGCTCGAATAGCCTCCTTGTTTTATCGCGGGGGAAGGAGTAAGGACTCCCATCCTGTCCTCAAGGGGTATGTATGGGCGCGTATTGTTTGTACGAGCAACCGGCTTCGAGTCGCTTGGTTGTTGTTGGGCATTAGCGACAATGATCGCTTTTCCCTTTCCTTTATCGTTTCGGGAGTCCGGCTTCGGGAGAGGGGGTTTATGGCCCATCTGGTCCATCTGCGCCAATTTGTCGATCAAAGCCTGGAAGGAAGTCGGCTTGAAGAACATCATAAACTGTGAAATGGTTGCTTGTGGATCAAGGGTTCCAACAAACATTCCCACCGCAGGGGCTTCTTCTATGCGCTGTTCACACTTCGACCATAGATTACGCCACCGTATAGCGTACTGAACCCACGTCTCGCCGGGTTTTACCCTGGCGTTAATCAATGCCGTCATCGGAGTACGCTCACTGGCACTCGCAAAACGTTGGGTGAAGAGCAGCTCCATCTCCGCAAAGGTTTTAATAGAGTCATTAGGGAGCTCAGAATACCATTCAAACGCCGTATCTGATAGGCTTCCAACAAACTGGCCAAGCAGAAGCTTGTCGTCGCCGCCGGTGTTACCGCAAAGCGCCCTGAACTGGGCAACATGTTGATGGGGGTTGCTGGTCCCTTTGTAGACATGAAACTTGGGAATTGTGTAACCCGGCGGGTACTTGATTTGGTCATACCAGCCCGGATACGATCGCCCTGTCTTTACGACGTGGCCGGCTGCTTCGGCCGCGTGATGAACCTTTATTTGCTGGGCTATATATTCGTCCAGATCAGTTTTAGAGATTGTATCCTCTCTAGCCGTTGATAAAACGGGCTGAGGGTTTGATGTCTCTCCCCTATCATCCCCAAGGACAATCGGGGGCTCTTCAGTTGGGGGATCTGGTTGTATCATCATCCCTATCATGTCTTGGAAGAGGAGGCCCATGCGTTGTATATTGGCTGCTTGTTCAGCAGCTTCTTTGTCTCTCTTTTCCAGTACTCGGCGGAGGAAATCGGCGTCGGTCTCTTCCTCTTGGCGTTCATCTAAGGAGGTCCCAAGGTTCTCTTTTGGCTCCGTGAGTGCAGCCATTGTAGTCATCATCTCCTGGAGCTTTTGTTGCTGCTCCTGAGCCTTGGTCACTGATCGGGTAAGTGGTCGGTGACCCGTAGAAGTACGACTTTCTTCCTTTCCAGAAGCCATATAAACCGTATGAACTGCTATGCCCCCAGACTTGGGGCGTTTAGGTTCACCGATTTTAAACTTTGTCAGTGTCACAGGAGCTTTCTCTGGCCTTTTTCTTTTGTGGACCATTGAGGTTGAAGGAGCCGTTGAAGCGGGCATCCTAGCATTTGTTGCCCCATGCTGTTTAATGGGGCGGTTTTTGTCCTTTTCCACCTTTGCCTTTTTCTGGCGACGAAAGTGGTCTGAGTCAATCATGGAGTCTTGAACCCTCCGCCAGACTTTATAAATTTTTGACGACAGCCGTTGAGGGGGCTGTTCCTGCTTTGTCTCCGGAGCTTTCTCCATAGGCGGAGGAGATATTTTCAATGTAGCAATTGGAGAGTTCTTTCTCACCTTCCTCAGCAATTCAAAGCTGTTCCCGGTTGGAACAGCAGCGTTGACCTCCACCGCTGGAGCAGGTGGGGTTAGCCCTGAGGAGGAGTTGCCCCCTGTTTTCCTTACTCGTTGCCAATGGCGACGTCGCGCACGAAGAGCCATTGGGACTGGCTCGGAAATCGAGATAGTTTTTTGTTGCCCCCTGTTTGGGTGTGGGGTAACTGCCGACGTCAGCCTATCGAAGACTGATGCTTTTTGACCAGCTGGGGGAGGAGTGGGAACAGTCAATCTTGTGAAGACCGACCCTCTGATGGGAGAAGCCGCTTTAACGACTTCCAAAGCAGCGGCCGTTGCCCTCTTTGGGACAGCCACTTCATAGTTCTGACCTAGCCTGGTGAAAACGGAGGCTGTCGGTTTAGTAGCGGGCGACCCGTTGACCGGGGTCGTGGTAGTAGCGAGCTGGTCAAACACCGACTTCTTGTTTGCTTCCGGTGCGGAGATCGGTGCAGAAAAGCTTGCAGGTGGGATCATAGTCCCGAAGAACAAGCCGGTGGTGGCTTGGGTCACCTGGTCTACCGGCAGAGTCAGGAAGGAAGCCGCTTGGGGACCGTATGTCACACCTCCTGGTGAAGTGGAGCGTCTGTTGCAGTGGAATTTCGAGCAATTGGTGCAGTTGGTGGCCATTGGATCTTGAATTCTGCGCCAGGTAAAAGACCAAATCTTAGTACCTTGAAATCTGAAGACAACCATTTAACAAACCGCGATTGGTTCGCGAAGACGACACACGAAGTGTGGAGTGGAAAGAGGAAAAGGTCCCACCGGGCGTGCCAGAATCTGTTCCCCTCCGAACGGCGGCCTGGACGTTAGGGCGTGCGTGCCTGGGGTTCGGGGCAGATGCTATTTGGTTTTACCCGTCTACCTCTCCGAAGATGCCAAGTTGATTTATGGCACCGTGTATCGGAGGTTTAGACGGATGCGGCCGATGTAGCAGACTTCGTCAGATTCCCCCTCAGAGTGAGGGGTTTTTGATTGTGGGGACGCTCTTCCCTGCAGGCGCAAGCCCCTGCAGTTAATTACGCTACCGCATCGCGGTAACAACTTTCTCCTTCTCCAGAATTTCACTTCGTGTCGTGTGTGTTTGTTTTGTTTGTGGTTGCCCGTGGATTGTATACGAAGACTGAGTAATGCCGTCGCCCGTAGGACGTGGATTAGTCCAAATCCGTGTTTACTTAGATTTGGGTTTGGTGTTTTTAATTTAAGGATGCATTAGTCGTGTTGCGGCTAAGATCAACTTAAACGTTCGTCAAGGATACGTTAGTCCTGTTTTGGACTAAGATCAACCTGATGTGGTGATTCATTTAATTTATGGCCGTCGGGACTCATCACCTCCCTAACATCGTTGAAGGATTACAACGATAGATGTCAGAGGAGCTCAGAGATGTACCCTCGAACCAGAGTTGGTTAGGAGTTTTATAATCCGTTTGGATGTTTGAGGATGCGTTAGCCGTATTTGGGGCTAAGATCAGCTCAAACGGGACCGTTTAGATCTGGCAAAAGAGCGTTCGGAGGCTCCGTTGTTCCAGTTTAGGGACGTGGTGGTCCGTCGCCAGTTTAGGGACGTGGTGGTCCGTCGCCAGTTTAGGGACGTGGTGGTCCGGTATTAGTTTATGGACGTTTCGGTCCGATATTAGTTTAAGGACGTTTCGGTCCATTATTGATGTGTGGTCGTTGGGACCCGTCACCTCTTTGACGTCGTTGAGGAATTACAACGATGGATGTCAAAGGAGTTCGGAGATGTACCCTCGAACCGGATGTAAATTGATTTAGGAGAGCCATTTTGCTCAGTCAATTTAATTTAAGGACTTATAGCCACAATTGGGCTAAGTCCAGTTCAACATTTGCTTTTGCATTGCACTTTTTATTTAGGCTCTACCCACAAAAGATACAGAGTATCAATTTATTTTGGGGTCTGCCCATTCGTAAATTATGCAAAGTATCTACCCTGTCTGGGCTTTGCCCCTTTTAAAATGCATAGCATTCTGAATATTTTGTTTGGGCTCTGCCCACTTATAAGTGATGCAGAGCATCCGTTTTGGTTTGGGCTCTGCCCCCTTAGAATAATGCATTGCATTTTATTAAGCCTGTTAGGCCTTCTTTTAATTGGGCTTGGCCCTTTTGTAAGCAGTACAATGCATTTGCGCTTTGCGCTAAGTAATGAGCGCAAGCTCATATGGTGATGACACGTGTCGTGCTTTGGTGAGCACAAGCGCACTAGCGCAGTGCTCTGCGCTATTGCGCTGCTGACACGTGGCGCGCTCTGAGCGAGTTGCGCCAATTCCAGAGAGCAAAGCTCTATCTTAAGGGCGCTGAGCGCAAGTGGTTCTATAGCCGACACGTGGCGCTCTCTTAAGAGCGCAACGGCGCAGTTTAGAAGTGCAAAGCACTAAGAATCTTTTAGATTCAATAAGGGAAGTGCAAAGCACTGTTTAATTTCTTGATCCAAATTAGATCAAAGAAAAATAAAGTTTTCTTTATTCAAAGAACCAGAGGTTCATAAAAGTGCAAAGCACTATTTAATTTCTTGATCTGAAATAGATCAAAGAAAAATAAATTTTTCTTTATTTGAAGAACCAGAGGTTCATAAAAGTGCAAAGCACTATTATTATTATTTTTTTTTTTTTGTTTTTAAAGAACCGGGGGTTCACAAGAAGTGCAAAGCACTGTTTATTATCTAAAGATCATTGATCTTGTTTTTTTTTTTAGACCAATGATCTATTAGAAGGAATTTCTTCTAATCATGAAGGTTCTTTACCTTTTTCCTCAAATCTTCTCAGAGTTCTCTCTGTTTAAAGTTCTTGAGTTCTCAAGAAAAATGTTGATGCCTTTGAATTGAGGCTTAGGGCCCTTTTTATAGTGCCCATAAATTTGTTGAATTTGTTAACAGGATCTTTTCTGAGTGATTTTGGGAATTTTCCCACCGCTAGATCTTTGATCCAAAGGCAGAAGAAAATCTTCTGGTTTTGGAAAGAACAGAAAAGATTTCTTAAAATCTTAATTTAGTTTGGCGCAGATGCCTCAGCGCATGACACGTGTCGCGCAGCGCAGAGCGCAGCGCAAGTGCGCTAGCGCATCTGCGCTGACACGTGTCGCGCAGCGCAGCGCAGCTGAAGCATTGCTTCCTTTAAACAGAGCTTTGCTCTGATTGGGTGCGCTTTCTAGGGCGCTGCGCTGACGGATTAGCGCCAGATACGCGGCGCGTTGCGCCCGCGACTTTGAAGCGTTGCTTCAAAATTTGAATTTTGAATTCAAACAGAGCTTTGCTCTGATTGGGCGAAACAGGGTTGATAAATTAGCACAATCGCTTTTTATACATCGGTCATTACAAATAGTGCTAATTTATACACTCCATCTCCACCCTCAAGTTTGTATTCAACTTCTTTCTCCCACTTTCTCGAGTTCTTCTTCTATTCTTCCTATAATTTCAGTGAGTGTTGATGAATCACAATCCGATAATTCAAGTTTGATCATTCCAGAAAACCAACTTGATTTGGATACTTTTGAAAATGAGGTAGATGAGTTTTTCGAGTCTCCTACCTCCATAATTTTTGACAAATCAAGTATGATAAATTCTGGCACAAAACTTGCTGACAGCAAAATGTTCAATTACATCGATAAGAGTTTTAAAGAACTTTTTGCTGACGAACTTGCATTCTTAAACAACATGGATTTTATGATCAATCAACCTCCACCTATAGAAGTTGAACCACCACCATTTCATCTTATAAAATACGAGAATGCCAATATTCCACTCATTTCTGATCATTCACATTCTCGTTTTTATTTATCATCACCTCTTATCTCCTCACATTCACGTTCACGCAAACCCTTTCCATACCACCACTTATCTCTTCCCCACTTCTTCTTGGCTCTATATAATATGTTCTTCCACCGACCTATACGTTACATAGATAAAATCTTCGAATGGTTGGTGTTGACTTTTGGTCTTTGCAGAGCTTGGCATTGACCGATAACTTTGACCCCCTCTTTAAAAAGCTTAGCATTGTTTAACTTAAGTTTGGGGGGTTTATAATTTGGCTCTTGAAAATAATTTTTTTTAACTCAAAGTGGTGAGCCAAAAATAAGTTTAGGGGAGATTTTCACAATCATATTTCATGTCCCCGTTAATAAATTTTTCCTCCCAAGTTTACAAGTTTATGAGATTTAAAAAATGGCAACAGTAGAAACAATGTTTCACTTAAATTTGGGGGGAACCTTTTTGTGTATATATATTTTGTTTCCTTTTTCTGTTAATAATAAAAATAAAAAAATTTAAAAAAAAACGGGGGGTGGGGAGGGGGAGTGCCGACAATTTTGACCCTCTTGGTGTAGCTTGACAGTGAGGGCACTGTCAAGTTTAGGTTTGGGGGTGTGCTCGGTAAGGTTTCTTCCTTCGCATTCATATCTATATTTTTGCATTTGCATACTTATTTTAAAACCCATAAAAATTGAAAAAATTTTAAAAATTATAAAAATTGAAAAGTTCAATTTTGGCCATATTTGACTTAAGTTTAACATGACGGTTGACTAGTTAGGAAAAACTAGATCATAAACTTAGTAAATTAAAAACCCTAAAAATAACCTTTCTTAAAGTTTAACTGTAGAAAATATATGTCCGTGTAGATTATTTAGAAATAGGCAAATTTTGAGTTCAATTCTTAGGCTAAGTCAAAATAAGGGAAGAGTATTGAAATTTTTAATCGAAGTGTAAGTCTGAAAAATAATTCCAAACCTTAACTCTAAATTCTGAAAATATATACCCTATAACTTGCACAAACACGTACCTTGAAACTTGGAATAGTAGAGAATACCTTGAAATTTGTCTAAAATCCTTAGTATGAAGGAAATAAAATTATAAGTGTGAATAAAGAGAAAAAAAAAATGAACACTGGTTTTGTAATTACTTAAGGCTGCACAAATAAAAATAAAAAAATATAGCGAGGGTGCTTTATCACCTAGTGCCTTAGACCAACTGGTTTGGGAGTCACTGCAAAGCCTTAGGTATTACAAGACGAGGAATTACGCCTAATGCGCGAACACATTTTGTAATCGGTCGTTCGTACCTCAAGAAGTATTAACGGTCGCATGAAGAATGGGTGAGCAATTTCATCTAAAATTCATAAACTAAAAGTACTTTGGACGATGGACAAGAATATGATAGCTTGAATTGAATTTCCAAGTGTAGGGATGATAATCACACACATGTAGGGGTATATAATTGGGGTTTGGATGAGAAATAGGAATGAAAGATAAGGCTTATACCTTCAGTAGAGATGATAAAAATTCGTAAGTTGAGATGGAACCTTAAAAGGAAAATTCAAAAGATGCTGAAAGCTTAACAAATTTGCAGACAATATACGTTCTTAAGTTAAATGATAAGTGAGTGTGAAAAATACGTGTTGATGATTTCTAAGTTGAAGATAATAGAATTTCTTGCTAGAATACCGAATTGAAGAATGAAAATCAATACGCCAAATTGATCGGATTTTGTGGGTAGTATCCGTGGAAAACCCTCAGGAGACAACACTCCTCCTATTAGGGACACCTAGAGGTTTAACGGCTTATTGCACGAGCTTAGTACAATCGCGATTCCCTGCGAAAGTGAGGTTAGGTTTTTTCGAGAATAAAAATAGTTTTGCTCGGGATGAGAAAAATATAAGTTTGGGGGTATTTGTTCATATCAGAATTTTGCATTATTATATTGTCCATTCTTAATCACATTATATATAAATAGGTACTTTTGATCCATATCTGCTAAATAGTTGCAGGTTACAGGTTCTCAGATCATTACAGTGAAATTGATTAAAAATCGCTACAAATGTGAGACTACGACCAACAATTGATGAATCCGTATGATGCCGCCTACCAATTCAATTAACAAATGAAAATCATTAGACAGTTCAATGCACAAAGCATAAGGGCAGCACAAGATTCAAGACTTCAACGCGAATCTCAAGGCAAAAGTCCACATCATTCTGCACTGTTGGAAATCTGGAAGAAAATAGAAGAAATTCTGAGAAACCAAGTAAAGAAAACAGAAGATAAAAGCAACACAGAGAAACCCTGAAGAGATGTGCTCGGTAAGGTTTCTTCCTTCGCATTAATATGTATATTTTTGCATTTGCATACTTATTTTAAAACCCATAAAATTGAAAAAAATTTAAAAATTATAAAAATTGAAATGTTTAATTTTGGCCATATTTGACTTAAGTTTAACATGACGGTTAACTAGTTAGGAAAAAATAGATCCTAAACTTAGTAAATTAAAAACCCTAAAAATAACCTTTCTTAAAATTTAACCGTAGAAAATATATGTCCTTGTAGATTATTTAGAAATAGGCAAATTTTGAATTCAGTTCTTGGGCTAAGTCAAAATAAGGGAAGAGTACTGAAATTTTTAATTGAAGTGTAAGTCCGAAAAATAATTCCAAACCTTAAGTCTAAATTCTGAAAATATATACCCTACAATTTGCACAAACACGTACCTTGAAACTTGGAATAGTAGAGGATACCTTGAAATGCTCTTGTCTAAAATCCTTAGTATGAAGGAAAATAAAATTATAAGTGTGAATAAAGAGATAAAAAAAAATGAACACTGGTTTTGTAATTACTTAAGGCTGCACAAATAAAAATAAAAAAATATAGCGAGGGTGCTTTATCACCTAGTGCCTTAGACCAACTGGTTTGGGAGTCACTACTAAGCCTTAGGTATTGCAAGACGAGGAATTATGCCTAATGCGCGAACACATTTTGTAATCGGTCGTCAGTACCTCAAGAAATATTAACGGTCGCTTGAAGAATGGGTGAGCAATTTCATCTAAAATTCACAAACTAAAAGTACTTTGGACGATGGACAAGAGTATAATAGCTTGAATTGAATTTTCAAGTGTAGGGATGATAATCACACACATGTAGGGGTATATGATTGGGGTTTGGATGAGAGATAGGAATGAAAGATAGGGCTTATACCTTCAGTAGAGATGATAAAAATTCCTAAGTTGAGATGGAACCTTAGAAGGAAAATTCAAAAGATACTGAAAGCTTAATAAATTTGCAGAACATATACGTTCTTAAGTTAAATGATAAGTGGGTGTGAAAAATACGGGTTGATAATTTTTAAGTTGAAGATAATAGAATTTCTTGCTAGAATACCGAATTGAAGAATGAAATTCAATAGGCCAAATTAATCGGATTTTGTGGTAGTATCCGCGGAAAACCCTCAGGAGACAACACTCCTCCTACTAGGGACTCCTGGAGGTTTAACGGCTTGTTGCACGAGCTCAGTGCAATCGCGATTCCCTACGAAAGTGAGGTTTGGTTTTTTCGAGAATAAAAATAGTTTTGCTCGGGACGAGCAAAAGATAAGTTTGGGGGTATTTGTTCATATCAGAATTTTGCATTATTATATCGCCCATTCTTAATCACATTACATATAAATAGGTGCTTTTGATCCATGTCTGCTAAATAATTGCAGGTTACAGGTTCTCAGATCATTACAGTGAAATTGATGAAAAATCACTACAAATGTGAGACTAAGACCAACAATAGATGAATCCGTATGATGCCGCCTACCAGTTCAAGGAACAAATGAAAATCATTAGACAGTTCAATGCACAAAGCATAAGGGCAACACAAGATTCAAGACTTCAACGCAAAACTCAAGGCAAAAGTCCACATCATTCTGCACTGTTGGAAATCTGGAAGGAAATAGAAGAAATTCTGAGAAACCAAGTAAGGAAAACAGAAGATAAAAGCAACACAGAGAAACCTTGAAGGGATGTGCTCGGTAAGGTTTCTTCCTTCGCATTCATATGTATATTTTTGCATTTGCATACTTATTTTAAAACCCATAAAAATTGAAAAAATTTAAAAAATTGAAAAGTTCAATTTTGACCATATTTGACTTAAGTTTAACATGTTGGTTGACTAGTTAGAAAAACTAGATCCTAAACTTAGTAAATTAAAAACCCTAAAAATAACCTTTCTTAAAATTTAATCGTAGAAAGTATATGTCCTTTTAGATTATTTAGAAATAGGCAAATTTTGAGTTCAGTTCTTGGGCTAAATCAAAATAAGGGAAGAGTATTGAAATTTTTAATTGAAGTGTAAGTCTGAAAAATAATTCCAAACCTTAACTCTAAATTCTGAAAATATATACCCTACAACTTGCACAAATACGGACCTTGAAACTTGGAATAGTAGAGAATACCTTGAAATACTCTTGTCTAAAATCCTTAGTATGAAGGAAATAAAATTATAAGTGTGAATAAAGAGATAAAAAAAAATGAACACTGGTTTTGTAATTACTTAAGGCTGCACAAATTTAAAAAAAAAAAATATAGCGATGGTGCTTTATCACCTAGTGCCTTAGACCAACTGGTTTGGGAGTCACTGCTAAGCCTTAGGTATTACAAGACGAGAAATTACGCCTAATGCGCGAACACATTTTGTAATCGGTCGTTAGTACCTCAAGAAGTATTAACGGTCGCTTGAAGAAAGGGTGAACAATTTCATCTAAAATTCACAAACTAAAAGTACTTTGGACGATGGACAAGAGTGTGATAGCTTGAATTGAATTTTCAAGTGTAGGGGTGATAATTACACACATGTATGGGTATATGATTGGGGTTTGGATGAGAGATTGGAATGAAAGATAGGACGTATACCTTCAGTAGAGATGATAAAAATTCCTAAGTTGAGATGGAACCTTAGAAGGAAAATTCAAAAGATGCTGAAAGCTTAATAAATTTGCAGAACATATACGTTCTTAAGTTAAATGATAAGCGAGTGTGAAAAATACGGGTTGATGATTTCTAAGTTGAAGATAATAGAATTTCTTGCTAGAATACCGAATTGAAGAATGAAAATCAATAGGCCAAATTAATCAGATTTTGTGGTAGTATCCGCGGAAAACCCTCAGGAGACAACACTCCTCCTACTAGGGACACCTAGAGGTTTAACGGCTTGTTGCACAAGCTCAGTGCAATCGCAATTCCCTGCGAAAGTGAGGTTAGGTTTTTTTGAGAATAAAAATAGTTTTGCTCGGGACGAGCAAAAGATAAGTTTGGGGGTATTTGTTCATATCAGAATTTTGCATTATTATATCGCCCATTCTTAATCACATTACATATAAATAAGTGCTTTTGATCCATGTCTGCTAAATAGTTGTAGGTTACAGGTTCTCAGATCATTACAGTGAAATTGATGAAAAATCGCTACAAATGTGAGACTACGACCAACAATAGACGAATCCGTATGATGCCGCCTACCAGTTCAATTAACAAATGAAAATCATTAGACAGTTCAATGCACAAAGCTTAAGGGCAGCATAAGATTCAAGACTTCAACGCGAAGCTCAAGGCAAAACTCCACATCATTCTGCACTGTTGGAAATCTGGAAGGAAATAGAAAAAATTCTGAGAAACCAAGTAAAGAAAATAGAAGATAAAAGCAACCCAGAGAAATCCTCAAGAGATGGGCCCAAGAACCCACCAAATGGCCGCGGAACCGCGACCAAACAGGCCTTTCTACCGACGTTCCGCGGCCATAATATGCACGTGTCGGTGGTGTGTTGGTGCTTTGACTTGGTCATTGGGGTTGTTTTGTAATTTCATGTATGGATCAGAATGTAAACCTAGGGTTTTTTCTATCTATAAATAGGATGGCTCAAAGCCAAATAAGGTGCGCCTCTTTTTGGTGTGCCTCTTTGGAGGATGTCTCTTTTTATTCTAGATCTAGAATTTAATTCTCCATTGTAATAAGATTTTAAGAGGTATCAATAAAAAGTAAGTTCCTTTATTTTTCTCGAATTTTTCTTATTGTATTTTATTATCTGCAATGTTATTTGTTAATCTAGTTGTAGAATTTAATCTGCAATTTTTCTTATCTTGAATTTTATCGTTATCTTCATAATGAGTGAGTAATTCCTCACTTGTTAGGCTTGGGATAGGGAAGGTTTGAGAGAAGGAAATCTCTCTTATTCCTCTCTTTGCCAATATAATTTTATTAAAAGGACTCTTTTTGAATCAACCACACACCGCTCACTACGGCACCCTATCCTACATGATAGCGGTGATTCCCTAGTTAGACCAGGTGTGATTGAATGATTGATCATTTATCTTCATGTGTATATAAAATGTTTCACAATCAAAGAAATTTATACCACAATCAATTAACGGTGTCGATATAGCGCGTTAATGAATACGGATCGTCCACTGAGATGTGTGTTTTGATCGATTATGTTTTAGATGGGTCAAAATGAAAAGATAAAAGAAAATTGCAAGAAAATTGATTCAAGATTTGTGAAATTTAGTTTCAAGAATCATAAAGAACTAGATCTAAAATCAAGAAATACTAAAGATCAAGAAAATATCCAAATCGTTTGAATTATCAAGATTTGTGAAGAGGCTCGTAGGAATCGATCCAATCGATAGTGATGGTGAATACTTATGATCACAAATTCTTATCTATTGATGATTTGTTGCTAGATCAATGACAATTAATGAGGTTTAGGGATCTATCGAAGAAACTAGGGTTTCTCCATCATCATCCCTTGTTCTTTCGTTGATTAGTATTCAAATTCTAGCCTCTAGGAAATTCAATCATCGATCATTGATCTCTAATTTAGAGAGAAAACATTCAAGAAAGTATCTCGCTCAAAAATAGGTCGCCGTTGATTCAATTTCCTAAAGTTTACAAAACTCATAAGACTTAAGAATCGTTCAAGAATTTAATCATCATCATCTATCTATTTTCTCGATTCCTCCACAAGCGGAGTTTTCATTCAAACATCATGAAAAAGAAAACAATAAAAAATTGATAACTCTTTATAATGCTCAAATATAAAGAAAAGCAAGATCAAGAATTTTCACCTTTTATAAATCAACGTTTCATTACAATTCACTCAAAGATTACAAGATTTTGAGAAGAGAACTCAATCGTCGAAAATAGTTTCACATCGTCTTCTTGAGTCGCGGATCGTCGTGGATCTCTTGCTCGGATGAAAATCGGCGTCGCTTCAAAAGGCTCATTGAAGGCTTGCTTTGGCTCGGTACTCGGTGGATCTTGATTTGGATCAAATTGTGTCACTCAATTTGATTTAGAAATGATTTGGATCTCACCATAATTCTTTTACCACTCAAAATGATTTCCTTCCAAATTCAACAACCTTGACCACCTCCAAACCCTAGATCTAGATCCATTTTTATAAACACTCATTTGAATCTTCCCTCCAAAGTTAGGTTGTTAGAAAGAGTCTTCTAGAAGAAGTTTGTTGGAGGGAATATTCTAGAATAAGGAATATTCTAGGATAAGGTTGTCAGACCAAGCCTTCTGGATAAAGCCACGTGGTCTTTGGGAGTCATCTGGAAGCTTGGTCGTTACAAGAAGGCATATGGAGAAATATGAGCTGGTGAAGAGCTACTATAGCCGCGGAACCGCGGCAACTAGGCCGATTCGGCCACGGATCCGCGGCCATGTTGGTGAGTTACTGCATGCAATTTCCAGTGTGGTTTTGTATTGGCTTTATGGCACTTTTATGAGGTCTGGAATATTTGTATACTTATCTGTTTACTGCCAGATCACAAGTCTTAGACTTGGTGTATTTTTATCAGCACTTTTATGATTCCAGCTCTTTTACCTGGAGAATTTCCTACACACAATCTCGAGACAAGTGTTGATTCACAAAAGATCATGCACACAATTTCCCTCAAAATGCCGGTTATAATGTATAACACATGTTATTTGGTATTTTGCAGACAAATTGCTAATATGTGCTATATTTATACCAAACACTTTTAGATGATTGCAAAGAGAAGGGAAATTGATGTGTTAAAAATGCAATATTTTCGACTGATCAAATTCCCCCAAACTTAATTTTGGTCGTCTCGAGCAAACTTGTTTTATTAAAAAGAGAAGGAGAAAATAAAGAAAAAGAAAAACTAACTAGCACACTTTCGTAGGCAACACGATTGCACTGAGCACGTGCAACAAGCCTTTAAACCACTAGGTGTCCCTAGTAGGAGGAGTGTTGTCTCCTGAGGGTTTTCAGCGGATTGCACCCATAAAATCCCATAATAAAAGGAAGACCGTGAAAGTTACATATAAAGATAAGAATTATAAAATAAAGACTTTGAAAATTAGAGTTTCCAACTAATACTAGCTTTTCGGTTGTCATGAGCCCTATCTTAATAGTCATGAAAAGATGTTAGAAATCACATCATCCCTCAATAAAACATCGTCTGTATTCTTCATTCCTACCTTTCTTTCAAACATCGATCATATACCCCTACGTGTGTGTAAAGAACATCGCTACACTCAGAGAATTCAATTCAAGCTATCATACTCTTGTCCATCTATCTCAGTACTTTTTAGTCGGTGAATATTTAGATGGATTTGCTCACACATTTTTCATGCGACCGTTAATACTTCTTGAGGTACTAACCGACCGATTACTCATGTGCTTGCTTATTAGGTGTATTAGTATTTTCCTCGTCTTGCAACACCTAAGGCTTAGCAGTGACTCCCAAACCAGTTGGTCTAAGGCACTAGGTGATGAAGCACCCTCGCTATATTTTTTTATTGCTGGCTTGGTGATAACAAAACCAGTGTTCATTTTTCTATACCATTTATATTTTCTATTCATTTGTTATTTCCTTCATACTTTGGATTTTAGACAAGAGCATTTCAAGGTATCCTCTACTATCCCGAGTTTCAAGACGCGTGTAAGTGCATATAGTAGGGTATCAACATTCAAATGTTTGGCTTCCAGAATAGGAACTATTTTTCAGACTTATTTTTATTCTCATATTAGTGACTTCCTTCATCTTACTTACCCTTGGGACAACGGCTCATAACTACTTATTACTAGTTCGTTTAAGAAAACTTTTAATTTTCTAGGTTTTCTTAAATTTTTCCAATCTTTAGGATGTAATTTTTCACTATCTGATCATTTATTATCTTATTTATGTACAAAAAAAATTTAATTTTTTTTTAATTTTTTTTATATGTTTTCTGCTTATGCAAAGTATGCGAAGTGATGAGTAAATAAGCACAAATCTCCCCCAAACTTGTTTTCAACAGTGTCCTCACTGTTGTCTTCTGCTAAACCTCAAAAACCTGTAAGCTTGGGAGGACATTTATTAATGGGGGCAAAATATATTAAAGTGAAAATCCTCCCCCAAACTTATTTTTGGCTCACAATATTGAGGACAACAGTTATTTTCAAGAGCCAAAAATACACCCCCCCTCAAACATGAGTTAGACAATATTAAGCATTTTAAGAGGGGGTGAGTCATTTGGTCAAAATAAGACTTTACAAAGACCAAAAGTTAATACCAACCATTCAAAGATTTTATCAGTGTAGCGTATAGGTCGGTAGAAGAATATGTTGTATCGAGTCAAGAAAAAGTGGGGAAGAGATAAGTGGTGGTCTGGAAAGGGTTTGAGTTTTAAATTAGAGAAATGAAAGAATGAGAATGAATGTGAATGATTAGGAAGGAGTGGTGGCGGTTCAACTTCTATAGGTGGAGGTTGATCAATCACAAAATCCATATTGTTTAGGAATGCAAGTTCGTCAGCAAAAAGTTCTTCAAAACTTTCATCGATGATGTAATCAAACATTTTATTGTCAATAAATTTTGTGTCAGATTTTACCATACTTGATTTGTCAAAATACACGGAGGTAGAAGACTCGAAAAACTCATCCACCTTATTTTCAAAAATATCCAAATCAAGTTGGCTTTCTGGGATTGTCGAACTTGAATTAACGGATTGTTGTTCATCAACACTCACCATCATTACCGGAACAGAAGAAGAACCAGAGAGAGTGGAAGGTGAAATGGGTAAACAAATTGGTGTGTCGAGTATTGCTGAACCAGATGTGGAAGATGTAGGCTGAATTTCGGTCTGCTGTTCGGTTATACCATTATTATCAACTTGGAGAAGCATTTGGGGTTCGGGAAGAATTATCAAAGGCTCGAGATGATGACCACAAGGAAGTGAAAGGACCTAATGAATTGGTGGGACAAACTCATCCAAAATTTCGGGTTCATCAATCAATATATCCCCAACGTCAATCACCTCATTCAAGTGAAGGTTAAAATTTTCAAACACCTCATTCAAAGAATGGTTTTCAATCAATTTTGATTCAAGAGTGGGGGTGTAGAGATCACAAGGATTTGGTATGGTTTCACTCGAAATGGACCCTTCACAGTTAGGTAAATCAAACACTGCATTATTACACAACTTCTCATACATTCTATCGTCAATTGGTGAATCATTTGGTGTACTCGATGAATCTGTGAAACTGGAGTTGTGGATTTCAGTTCGGAAAGGGAAGGTTTGATTAGGAAAGGTGTACAGTTCTCTCTCACTACCCAAATTCTCATTTTGTCCTATGCCCGAATTATATATTGAAAAATTTTGGGCTGGTTTGAAATTATTTGCTTGCCCCCACTCTGTCATTTCCTTCCTAAATTGGTTCAGAAATTTTTCTAATGTCTTCTCCAGACTAGACTTGGGTGGATATGGGGTTTCCGTATAAGATTGAAATTCTTGTGGACAATTAAAACTCCTAAATGACTGATTAGAAGGACTGTCTAGAGAAGGTGGAAAAGTCGGATTCGATTGATAGGAATAGAATGGTTGCGAAAATTGGGTAGGAGTCGGGTCTACATTATGATAAGAAGAATATTGATATTGGTTGATCGGTTGGCTATTAGACATCATACATGCCACAAACCGATTATGAAATTCTTCTTTGGAAAGTGGAGGTGATGGTTGATATTGGTCCGGGTTGAAACTTTGGCCTTTAGCCCTAGCTATATACTTAGCAATGGACATGCGTCTAGGGGCATCCTCACTCGGAGTATCAACAGATGTAGAATTAGGATACAGTTGATATTGATTCGGATTGAAACTTTGGCCTCTAGCCCTAGCTATATGCTCAGCAATGGACATACGTCTAGGGGCATCCTCACTCGGAGTATCAACTGAAACGGGTGTAGAATTAGGATACGGTTGATAAGACCTAGACTGAGGTGGTCAACTATTTCTATCCGCTTGTTCTATCCGATCTCTTAAGGACATGGGAGAGTCGGACGGTATACCGAAGGGATTACGAAAACAAGAAATATCTGGTTGTGGACAGCAAAGCTCGGCAAGAGTTCTTCTACTTGGGTCACCCATTATAAGAAGAGAAGAGGGAGGAAATGGTAAAAGGGAGAGAAAATAATTGGTTTGTTTTGAAAAAGAACGGATTTATGAAAATTCACACAAACATGCACAAGCAACCCTATATCTAATGGTCACCTAGGTCAAGTCTCTAGACCGCTCCTAGACTTCCAGAAGAAAAATCGCAGGATAAATCCTCTACTGCCTCTTTATCCCTTCTGTGGCCAGGTAAGTGTCAGGTAAGTGGGAGGTTCTCCGCTACGTAAGTAGCGGGCCTAATTAAGTAACCACTTTCCTTAGACACACTTGTCTTAGACACATCAAAAGAAACGCGGATAAGCAATAGATTATCCACGACTTCCTTCTGTCCTAAATGAGCGCGACGGTCTTTAGAGTCTTGTCTAGATATTTTTTAATTAATGAGGGTGATGCGGATGCAAGTTTATGATTTCCGGGACATAGGAAGGGTAATGGACTCCCTACCTAATCTGAATTTGATCTTTGCCCCTTAATTTCCGTATTAAAATATGCACAAAACAACCAATTTCAAGAATCGCAACAAATTTATTTTTTAGCGGCGCTGAATTTTGCAAAGAATCCTGCAAGAAATTGATTATTGGACAAGATCAGAGTGGAGAAGAGAGAACATATAGCAAACCTGAGAAATTTGGCACAGTACAAACCCTAAACGGCTGCTGTCCGCTGCAAAAACACCACAATGGCCGCGGATCCGCGGCTCTATGGGGGAATTAGAGTTTGAAATTTTCTCTGCAGGTCCCTGTGCTTATCTGGATTCTTCAGATCTTCTCTGAATCTTGATCTCACTGCTGAAATGATTCCAGATTCCCTCGCAAAAATTCAAACACTAATCGTTAAGCACTTGAAGCGAATCTTGGCCGAAAATTTGATGGAATAATAATTTTTCAACTCAAATAACAAAAACGAACAAAATAGCACATATCCCCGGCAACGGCGCCATTTGATTGATCATTTATCTTCGTGTGTATATAAAATGTTTCACAGTCAAAGAAATTTATAACGCAATCAATTAACGGTATCGATGTAACGCGTTAATGAATACGGATCGTCCACTGAGATGTGTGTTTTGATCGATTTTGTTTTAGATGAGTCAAAATAAAAAGATAAAAGAAAATTGCAAGAAAATTGATTCAAGATTTGTGAAATTTAGTTTCAAGAATCATAAAGAACTAGATCTAAAATCAAGAAATACTAAAGATCAAGAAAATATCCAAATCGTTTGAATTATCAAGATTTGTAAAGAGGCTCGTAGGAATCGATCAAATCGATAGTGATAATGAATAATTATGATTACAAATTCTTATCTATTGATGATTTGTTGCTAGATCGATGACAATTAACTAAATTTAGGGATCTATCGAAGAAACTAGGGTTTCTTCATCATCATCCCTTGTCCTTTCGTTGATTATCATTCAAATTCCAGCCTCTAGGAAATTCAATCATCGATCATTGATCTCTAATTTAGAGCGAAAACATTCAAGAAAGCATCTTTCTCAAAACTAGGTTGTCGTTGATTCAATTTCCTAAAGTTTACAAAACTCATAAGACTTAAGAATCGTTCAAGAATTTAATCATCATCATTTATCTATTTTCTCGATTCCTCCACAAGCGGAGTTTTCACTCAAATATCATGAAAAAGAAAACAATCAAAAATTGATAACTCTTCATAATGCTCAAATGTAAAAAAAAGCAGTATCAAGAATTTTCACCTTTTATAAATCAACGTTTTGTTACAATTCACTCAAAGATTACAAGATTTTGAGAAGAGAACTCAATCGTCGAAACTAGCTTCGCATCGTCTTCTTGAGTCGTGGATCTCTTACTCGGATGAAGATCAGCGTCACTTCAAAACGCTTGTTGAAGGCTCGCTTTGGCTCGGTACTCGGTGGATCTTGATTTGGATCAAATTGTGTCACTCAATTTGATTTAGAAATGATTTGGATCTCACTATAATTCTTTTACCACTCAAAATGATTTCCCTCCAAATTCAACAACCTCAATCACCTCCAAACCCTAGATCTAGATCCATTTTTATAACCACTCTTTTGAATCTTCCCTCCAAATCTAGGTTGTTAGAAAGAGTCTTCTAGAAGAAGTTTGTTGGAGGGAATATTCTAGAATAAGGAATATTCTAGGATAAGGTTGTTAGGACGAGCCTTCTGGATGAAGCCACATGGTCTTTGGGAGTCTTCTGGAAGCTTGGCCGTTACAAGAAGGCATGTGGAGAAATATGAGCTGGTGAAGAGGCACTATAGCCGCGGAACCGCGGCAACTCAGCCATTTCAGCCGCGGATCCACGTCCATGTTGGTGAGTTACTGCATGCAATTTCCAGTGTGGTTTTGTATTGGCTTTATGGCACTTTTATGATGTCTGGAATATTTTTATACTTTTCTGTTTACTGCCAGATCACAAGTCTTGGAGTTGGTGTATTTTTATCAGCACTTTTATGATTCCGGCTTTTTTACCTGGAGAATTTCCTGCACACAATCTCGAGACAAGTGTTGATTCACAAAAGATCATGCACACAATTTCCCTCAAAATGCCGGTTATAATGTATAACACATGTGTAGGGTTCCTAGGCACACTCAAGAGGTCTCACAAGGCATCAACCATGCCAAATTCAAAAATTCTAGGTGCCGAGAAACCCTAATGCGATCGTTGACTAGAATCAAAAGCGAAAACTATACAAGTAAACAACTTTACTCTAAAGTGAACGGAAATACAACCTTTGTAGATCCGGTCCTCCACTTTCTTAGCTCCGTGATGACGTCCCTTCGCTGCGATCACCGGGGTCCCGGACTCTAGCGATGGTTTCGTCGAAGAAATGATCGGGCTAGGTCGTCGACTTCGATGCCGAAGATGATCTACGTCGAGGCGACTCAAACTCGAGCTCCAATTTCACCAAGTCATGAAACTTGTGAAGAAAACACCCTATACTACATGGCAAGTCGTAAAGGATGAAGAAATAGGAAGTGGGTTCAATTTAGAATTGGATTTCTCACTCTTTTTCTCAATTCACCATTGAAGCTAGCAAGCTTCTTTCTTCTTGAAGAAGAAGAAGAAGAAGAAAAAGAATATGATAAGAATAATAAATAAAATGGAAATAATTCCATTCTTATCATTTTAGCAACCATGGTAAAGTGTAGAAAATAAACCAAGGTTAGGGGAATGGTTAGGTTTTGGAAAGAAACAAGAATGGTCAAAGTTTTTTGAAGCTTCAAAGAAACAAACAAAAGAAGCAACCAATTCTTTTCTTTCCCTAAAATAAATAAAATAAAATAAATAGTTAAGAAAAGATAACAAAACCCTAACCATTCACTTAAACATGGTTTAAAGTAAACATACACCCAAACATGCATGTATCATCAAACATGACACAAACTAGTGCACAAAACTATATCATATATACAATGTGCACATCAAGTGAGAAAATCCATTTTAAGTGAACCAATACTAGTTAATGTAAAGTAATATATCTAATATATAATTATACATTAAATCATTAAATCAACACGTGATTTAACGATCCGGTCATATCGCATATGACCGACTAATATCCAATGTATCGACTCATCGAATCAATCCTTGATTCGATAACTAGGTTATATCGCATACAACCAATCGATACATTCATCGCGAGAATAGAATACGGTATCACATACACGCATTATTCTCGGTCCCGTACATATCTCATATGCGCTCCTATTTCGTTTCGCTTGATCCAGGAAACCTCTGTGTAGGACTCTAAAGACTCGTCAATACGCCGGCAGCAGATGATGATCATATCAAGCACCCACAAGCCGCAAGCGGTCTGCTAAACGTAACGGCCACCCGGGTATTGAGTGATCAAAAGATCGACGAGCAAGCCCTCTCACACTCCTGTGAATCCAACCAGTAACACTTACCGTACAGTCCGGTCTGATCGTCTGATATGTCGCATATCTCGCCTAGGGGTGGTAAACGTCAGACCCCAGTAGCTCGATAAGTCGTGTCGATATGAGGTCTATAACAGTTCGAGAAACTACTGGTAACACTTACCAGTAAATCTCAGCAACCCTGGCTAGGGATTTCCGGTTATAGCCAATCGAACACAGTGCAACATCAACTCCTTATACCGGGAGAGACGAATCCCCTCCTATCGCTCATTGCCTCCATGTGATTCGGGACTGTACCCAAAAACCACCATTTTGCACGCCCTCTTGGATGTGGTAAGGTGGAAATCAAAGCACAGTGGGAATCACATAAGACTCTATGACGATCTCGGGTCTACAGACTAACCTGTACCAGTGTCACCAGAGAACTGCCATCTGACATAAGGTATAATACCATCTGGGAGTTCTCGGCGAGTCCGTCCAGTGTACCCAGTCTCCACTGAGCACCCGTATATCATCTCTGATGTCAAACACCAAAGGATATGGGATCATCCATCGCCCATCTGTATGGGTCGAGAAAGTATACGCTAGTCTACTCTGGTATATCGATGCCCCATCTCGATACACCCATGACTAGGGACTTTGAAGGATGTACTTATGGACTACCATGTCCCCACTAGTATGATCCGCATCATAGTCCAGGTAGTCAAGTACACATCCTAAGGGCTTTACCAACATGTAACAGAGAGACAATCAGTATATACGTTAAGGTATAGAGCAACCAGATAGCATACTATCATGTCGAGCAAGAAAGTCCTCCCTATATATGTCCCAGCATCCACTACAATATACATCCTATGTACAGTAATGGCCTCTAGGGCATACATATAACTAACAATCTCCCACTTGCACTAGGGCCATCTGAAAACAGTGGTTGTAGTATCTCATACTCAACCATCCCATAAATGTCTCTCTCTGGGAAAAGGCCTTTGTGAGTGGATCCACCGTGTTGTCCTCTAAGTCTGCTCTCCTAATCTCGATCTCCTTAGGGATCAACCATCTCTATGATCAGGTGATATTGCCTTAGAATATGTCTGGATCACTGATGGGACGGACGTTCCTTGGCATAAGCCACAACTCCATTATCACACAATGCGAGGAACTGAGTTCATCTCATGAACTAGTATACACCCAGACAGCCTCTTTGGTAGCATCTTAAGTAGCGATATATCCATCCTTAATCGTCTAGTATGTCACGGTATCTATCTTGGAACTCTTCCAACATACCGTCCCTTTACTGAGGGTAAAGACAATGCCTGTGACTGACATTCAGTCGTCTTTATCACCCTGGAACCCTTCCAGTGATTCTCCCCAGGATCGATTGATACCATCTCACTACATCTAGTGAGTATCCTAACATCCAATTACATTTATCTCATAGATGAAAACTCAGGATTTAGGAGGTATCACTTTGATCCTATATGGAGAATCCTTGTGATAAGCGGAGATTGACCAAGCGTAGCATAGGAAACTCCTTTCCTATCAAGAGTATGTCATCCACGTACTCTATGAGGATCACTACCATACTCCCTACTACCCTTTTGTATATACAAGGTTCATCTACCATTTTGATGATGTCAAACTGTTTGACTAACTCATCAAAACAGATGTTCCAACTCTGCGATGCCTGCTTCATCATATAAAACATCTTACACACGTTTCCGTTGCTCCCACTGTCTACGAAGCCCTCTGGCTGTGTACTTATAGACGCTCTCTTCTAAATCTTTATTTAGAAAAGCAGTCATGACACCCAACCGCCAGATATTGTAGTCATGATATGTAGCCGTGGCAAGTAGGATCTAGATGGACTTAAGCATATTTCCTTAGAAAAGGTTTCATCATGATCCATACCTGGTCAATGATGCAAACCTTTAACAAGTCTAGCTTTGAAAGTCTCAACTTTTCCATCTACACCAAGTAATCTTCTAAAGATATACTTGCTCCTGATGGGGATTTAACCCTTCAGATATAGCAGCCAAAGTCCATACTTTGTTGGTGTATAAGGATTCCATCTCAGATCGCTAAGCATCCAACCATTCTTACAGACTACTCTTGATGGCCAGCTCGAAACTAGTTGTGTCATCATCTCATGATGCATACCTCGCTCCCACTGTCATAGAGAAACAGAAGTATCTCTCAGGTGGGTGAGGAACCCTACTAGATCGGCGGAGAGGCTGAGGTTCGTTAGAATCTATTGAATCCTTTGGTTCTACCAAATCATCAGCTGTAGTTTGTATAGCTGGAACCTTTCCAGTTTTACATAACTAACCTTGCCTCGAGCTCATCCGGATTTTTCTTTTAGACATAGGCCGGACAACCCTAAATCTTAACAAACTTAAGATATGGACTCTTCCCTTTCCATATCACATATGAAATGGTAGGCAACTGATTTGATTTGAACCCTACTCAATAGGTATGCAACTTCATAAGTCCATAACTCCCTAAAAGGAAATAGGAAACTCAGCAGTACTCATCATAGAGCACACCATATCACATAGGGTGCTATTGCTCCACCCCGATATACCATTGTGCTATGGTGTATACGGAGGAGTAATGCTGAGAGAGAATCTCATTCTCCTTTAGAATAGTCCAGGATTTCCGTGCTCAAGTATTTTCCTCCTCGATCACATCAATGGACATAATACTTATACCCGTTGTTGGTTCTCTACTTCTAGCTTATATTCTGTGAATATCTCAAAAGGTTCGGACTTGTGTTTCAACAGGAACATATGTCTGAATCTTGAGAGATTATCAGAGAATGTAACGAAGTACAAGGGACCGGTCCTGGCATATGTAGACAAGGGACCTTACATACATCAACATGTATCATCCCAAGAGTTTACTAACTCTTTCTCTGTTTCCAGTAAACAGAGCTATGGTCATTTTATCTTTGTGACATGACTGGCAAGTTTCACAAGATGTAACTTCAAACAAATTTAAATATGCATCTAAATGTAACTTCAGCCAGTCGGGTCGCATTGATATGACCTAGTCTACAATGCCTCAAGAAGGATCCGTTCATTTCTGAACTATTCCTCTTGTGTGTGTTCCGTATACTAAGAACTGTAGTTTGATTTAGAACGTCAATGCTTTTAGATAACGTGCCTGAACCGATCAACTTTTGATATAGGAAATGTTCAAAACATTATCCAACAATACAAAATTATATCCTTCTTTAATAAATAAAGAGACTGATATGATTTTGTATATCAGGTTCGGTATCTAATAGCATTTGTTCAGAATCAATGTATTGGTAATACAGGGTGACAGTGACCAACAGACTTGGCTGCAACACTTGCCCCGTTTTCTGTCTCATGAAACTTATCACCCGTTCTCAGTTCTTTACCTATCTGTAGCCCATGTAACAAATTACATATGCAGGATCCTGATCTGGTATCACATACCCAGGACGTAAAGAATACTGAGAAATAGTTCTGTATAATGAACACACCCGAAGATGATGCATCAGCATGCACTCTCTTCGTTTGGGCAGCACGGGAATTCTGGTATTCACCAATTTCCTGCTCTGTCTTATAACAATTATAAGTTGGAGCGGGACCAACGTTCCCCAGCACTGTATAACAAGCGGGTTCGGTTAATAATCCGTATTATTATCTTGATTAAGGCGTGATATGGTTGCTACCTGGAGAGAGAGAGAAGAAAACACTCAGCGTGCGCTCTTGCAAGATCAGATTGGTTATTATTTTATCTAATCAGGATGGCTCCCACTGTTTTTATCAAATTTTCCTTCAAACCCTAAAAGGAAAGACTGGCCGGGATTAATTACACACTACAAGTTTGCTAATCTTTCATCCAGGCCAGTGTCGGTACTTTGAGGGAGGTCCCCCGTGCTTTCGCACGAACCTAATTAATGTAAACCTCATTTTCCCAGAGGCGTAACCTCGTTAACACCTTTCTAGGCACCTACTTGATCGGCTAATTGTAATGTGTAAAACTCTCTCAGGAGTAACTCTTACTCGCAGCGGGTATCGGGATCCAACTATCTCATAGAAGGTATGCAATCTCATTGCAAATTTCAACACTTGAAATTCCCGATAATTTTGCCCCGAACGATCTATGACCTTGACAATTTCAACAAACCATAGACCGCAAGTCAAGTTCAACCCGTCATTTTTTGATTGAATCAAACCCACCCGCACGACCCTTGACAAGGTCAACAAGGCCGCACGACTACCCTAACCCAATCTGCATCATATGCATAAGCAGATAAATACTGGTTAGCTACCGCACACTGCGCCTTGACAAGGTCAACAAACGCAGCACGAATACTAAGCATGACTTATCTGAAATGACGGAGGGCCACGACAGGTTTTTCTGAAAACCTATTGCGTAATGAACTTGATATCGTTGTAGAATCAAATGATTTTAAAATGGAGTGTTTTTTAGGCTTTTCTAGTTTTGCTAAAGGGGTCACTCCCGGTGAAGGGATCGTCGGCCCTTTCCTCGTCGAATGAGGTGCGGGATCTATCATATATATCACTGTGCAAAGCAGAAACTATAGAAGCAATCAAAAGATAAACCGAGGGTTGTAGCATCGGCCAGTTCTTGCTAAAGGAGTCACTCCCGGTGAAGGGATCTCGGTCCTTTCCTTATCGAATAAGGTGCAGGATGTTCTACAAGGAACACCGCGATGCAAAGCAAGAACTGTAGCCACCTGTTTTTGAAAATTCGATTCCACAACATCTTAGGTTTCTTTTCTTTCATTAATCATATTAATGAAGTCTCATCATTTAATTACTTAAACATCACAGATAAATACGACGTACACTTATGCCATCCGCATTCGCCTCGATGTCCCCTCGTGCACCGTTAGGTTAGGTAACTAACGGCAGAGCGGGGCAGGGCTAGCGCGGGTGTAAAACATAAGTAACGTCTATATAATATATCATATATACTATATACAGTATTTGTCATAGAACATCAAATGATCACATCACAGATATCGCAGCAGAAGAAACATATATGAAATATTGGATATACTAGGACGTCCGTGTTTTCAATACGAGCCAGTATAAAACACGGATTCCACGGTCGCGATGAATAGCCAAACCCACACCCCTAGACCCCTACGAGAGCGACAAGCAACCCTACCAATTCTAGAGTTAGGAGACCCGGACTCGACTCCTCGAGTTGGTCTCCCACTGTACTCCAGAACCCGGTTACTTGTGCCCTCCTCCTTGGGTCTATCCTAGTGCGGAAAAGTAAATAATATACAAACGGTGATATCTTCCACAACCTGGAAGTGCCCCAATAAAAGAATATTACATACAAGTTTTTACATGAATGAAAATGAAAAACACTCATCTCACATAAAAAACCCCGGCTATTCAAACACGACGATCCAATATAACATATCCAGCAACACATAACATCACATGTCATCAACGTAAGTAAACATGCGTATCTCAATTGTCGTTGACATATAGCAACGAAACCGGTGCTATCACATATTACACTTACGGTCACAGAAAAGAAAGTGTAAAACTACAACAGTTGAAATCCGCAACTACTTTAGACATCACATGCCTAATCAAATGAATTCCTTAGACATCACATGCCTAACAATTATAAACCTCGCATTTTAGTCTCTTTATCAAAAACTCTTTTCAATATCAAGTCGGGCAATTCAACAAGATTCCCGGTATCCTGATCGAATGCTCGTCGCTAACTTTAGTAGGCGGCCGCATCCCCGATGCCGTCGACGAAGTGCACCAAGGCGGAACACCGCTGCCGCAAGCACCCGGACGGATGCTTTCGGCGACGAGGTTCTCCTACAGTCACTTGGTCGGGGCTATGGGGTGTAGCTAACTATTAAGTTTACCGGCGAGTATCCGCGTACGCTACGTGATTGCAACGGACTTTTGATCGCATCAAAATTCTGTGGCAACCGATCAAGTGAGACTAAACCGCTAGATTTATAACATTCATTCAGTTATCTCATAACAACTTGTGAATTCCAATTATTTTTATCACATTCCAGATAAACAGAAAATGTTAAACTTTCCGATCAAACAGTCAAACACCCAAGTTTTCCCGAAACAGCTCAATACATGAAATAAGTTTAAAAACATTCAGTTCATGCCACAGTACCAACGGTCCAGCCATAGAAGGGTCAAGCCAACGCCTCACATGTGGCACGCCGTACTGCCCCAAACCCTAAGGTTCAAAGGGCAGTTCAAGACGGTCACATAATCGAGTTAAGGTTTGTTGTCTTCTAGAGGGACCATCATGTTACTTGCACTACTTAGAACGTCATTAAACTACGGAAAAATCCAACAATTGGAAATTTCCCGGCAGGGGAAAAAGTGGGTATTTATATCCGGTCGAACTTTTTAACATATTCAAAAATTATTCGGAAAAACACGTAGACGAAGTTAAATGATCCGATCGAATCATCGAGTCCCCAATACATCCCAGAAAACTCAACTGTGGAGTATAGATTAAAAATTCCCATAAAATACAGCAACTATAAATAGAGATTACTGTGCAAGCAAAGTAGGACAAAGCCACTATATGGCCGCGGAACCGCCGCCCAAGGTAGGGTACGGCCGCGGTTCTGCGGCGGTTTAATGGAATTGGGCCCACGAATTTCACAGTAATTCCTACCAAACCCTGCTGAATTTTTTGGCTATTTTTAATTTGGAAAAATCATCTCTTTCAGAAAAAGGACAGAGAGTGGTCTCGGATTAGGGTTACGGGTTCGATCGGGTTTCTAATATCGTCTACACATCGCCTAAGGCTCTAGCTAGGCTCTGATACCACTGTAGGGTTCCTAGGCACACTCAAGAGGTCTCACAAGGCATCAACCATGCCAAATTCAAAAATTCTAGGTGCCGAGAAACCCTAATGCGATCGTTGACTAGAATCAAAGGCGAAAACTATACAAGTAAACAACTTTACTCTAAAGTGAACGGAAATACAACCTTTGTAGATCCGGTCCTCCACTTCCTTAGCTCCGTGATGACGTCCCTTCGCTGCGATCACCGGGATCCCAAACTCTAGCGATGGTTTCGTCGAAGAAATGATCGGGCTAGGTCGTCGACTTCGATGCCGAAGATGATCTACGTCGAGGCGACTCAAACTCGAGCTCCAACTTCACCAAGTCATGAAACTTGTGAAGAAAACACCCTATACTACATGGCAAGTCGTAAAGGATGAAGAAATAGGAAGTGGGTTCACTTTAGAATTGGATTTCTCACTCTTTTTCTCAATTCACCATTGAAGCTAGCAAGCTTCTTTCTTCTTGAAGAAGAAGAAGAAAAAGAATATGATAAGAATAATAAATAAAATGGAAATAAAGCCATTCTTATCATTTTAGCAACCATGGTAAAGTGTAGAGAATAAACCAAGGTTAGGTGAATGGTTAGGTTTTGGAAAGAAACAAGAATGGTCAAAGTTTTTTGAAGCTTCAAAGAAACAAACAAAAGAAGCAACCGATTCTTTTCTTTCCCTAAAATAAATAAAATAAAATAAATAGTTAAGAAAAGATAACAAAACCCTAACCATTCACTTAAACATGGTTTAAAGTAAACATACACACAAACATGCATGTATCATCAAACATGACACAAACTAGTGCACAAAACTATATCATATATACAATGTGCACATCAAGTGAGAAAATCCATTTTAAGTGAACCAATACTAGTTAATGTAAAGTAATATATCTAATATATAAGTATACATTAAATCATTAAATCAACACTTGATTTAACGATCCGGTCATATCGCATATGACCGACTAATATCCAATGTATCGACTCATCGAATCAATCCTTGATTCGATAACTAGGTTATATCGTATACAACCAATCGATACATTCATCGCGAGAATAGAATACGGTATCACATACACGCATTATTCTCATTCCCGCACATATCTCATATGCACTCCTATTTCGTTTCGCTTGAGCCAGGAAACCTCTGTGTAGGACTCTAAAGACTCGTCAATACGCCAGCAGCAGATGATGATCATATCAAGCACCCACAAGCCGCAAGCGGTCTGCTAAACGTAACGCCACCCGGGTATTGAGCGATCAGAAGATCGACGAGCAAGCCCGCTCACACTCCTGTGAATCCAACCAGTAACACTTACCGTACAGTCCGGTCTGATCGTCTGATATGTCGCATATCTCGCCTAGGGATGGTAAACGTCAGACCCCAGTAGCTTGATAAGTCGAGTCGATATGAGGTCTATAACAGTTCAAGAAACTACTGGTAACACTTACCAGTAAATCTCAGCAACCCTGGCCAGGGATTTCCGGTTATAGCCAATCGAACACAGTGCAACATCAACTCTCTATACCGGGAGAGGCGAATCCCCTCCTATCGCTCATTGCCTCCATGTGATTCGGGACTGTACCCAAAAACCACTGTTTTGCACGCCCTCTTGGACGTGGTAAGGTGAAAATCAAAGCACAGTGGGAATCACACAAGACTCTATGACGATCTTGGGTCTACAGACTAACCTGTACCAGTGTCACCAGAGAACTGTCATCTGACGTAAGGTATAATACTATCTGGGAGTTCTCGGCGAGTCCGTCCAGTGTACCCAGTCTCCACTGAGCACCCGTATATCGTCTCTGATGTCAAACACCAATGGATATGGGATCATCCATCGCCCATCTGTATGGGTCGAGAAGGTTTACGCTAGTCTACTCTGGTATATCGATGCCCCGTCTCGGTACACCTACGACTAGGGACCTTGAAGGATGTACTTATGGACTACCATGTCCCCACTAGTATGATCCGCATCATAGTACAGGTAGTCAAGTACACATCCTAAGGGCTTTACCAACATGTAACAGAGAGACAATCAGTATACACGTTAAGGTAAAGAGCAACCAGATAGCATACTATCATGTCGAGTAAGAAAGTCCTCCCTATATATGTCCCAGCAGCCACTACAATATACATCCCATGTACAGTAATGGCCTCTAGGGCATACATATAACTAACATGTTATTTGGTATTTTGCAGGCAAATTGCTAATATGTGCTATATTTATACCAAACACTTTTAGATGATTGCAAATAGTGGGGAAATTGATGTGTTAAAAATGCAATATTTTCGACTGATCAGGGTTAAGAGCCAAGAACGGACGGACAAGGACCAAAAGGAAGAAACTTAGTTTCTTCCCAGTCGTGCTAATCCCCGTTGTTGTCGATTACCCTAACACCTTTATTCACAACTATGGCATTGATAGAAGCGAGAAGATCCTATCTCAAACTAACCTAATCCTAACCCTAGCAAGCTTTTTATCAACTTTTATCTCATTTTTAGATCTTAAAACAAAACCACCAATTTTTTGGACTTAACTCGATAAAACATAAAGAAAAGGAATCCTTCTCCCTGTGGATCGACCCGTATTCAACCGGCTAGCTATCAAGCGACACCGTCTTAATTGCAGTTAATTTAAATTTTAAAACGCACGTACAAAACATAGCTCTCAATCAACCCACGACAGGAGCTTCTTCTATGCGTTGTTCGCATTTTGTCCATAGGTTCTGTTGGATATAGTGCCCTCAAAGTCAATTATTGGATCGCAGGTACGTGATTGCAATGATTGAGGGAGGACCTATACCGGTAGGACAGTCTTACTCGAGATGATAGTATGCTATCTGGTTTTCCTTTATCATCGTGTACAGCTTTAGGTGACTTTTCACTATTACACGTTGATAGAGCCCTTAGGATCCTGCTTGACTGCCAACAGTATGATGGCGATCATATACGTGAGAGTTGGGTAGTCTATAAATACATCCTTAAAAGTGGTCCCTAGTCGTGGGAGTTTCGAGACAGGGCATCGATACTCCGGAGTAGACTAGTGTATACGGTCGAGACCCCGACGAGGGGCGGTGGCCGGTCTCACAAGCCACTGGTGTCAGTTGGATCACCTAAGATATATACAGGTGCTCATTGGGTTATGAGTACACCGGACAGGACTCGCCGGGAACCTACTAGTTGGTATTATACCTAGCGTCAGATAGCACTTCCCTGGTGACATGTGTACAGGTTAGTTCATCGACCTGAGGTCGTCATTTGTCTCGTGTGAGTTCCCATTGTGCTTTGATTTCTACCCTACCACGGCTCAAAGAAGTCGTGCAAACAGGTTTTTTGGGGTACAGTCCCGAGCCACATGGAGGCAAGTGAGCGGATCGGCAGGGGATTTGTCTCTCCCGGTATTGGGGGTGAGATCGTGCTGTGTCTAGGAGAGCCATTACACCAAGTTCTTGGCCAAGGCAATTGAGAATTACTGGTAAGTATTCCAGTAGTTTCTCAGGGTGTTCAGGGCTACTCTCCGACACGACTTATACCGCTATTGGGAGTCTGACATTACCAGCCCCTAGGCCCGATATGCGATACTCATAGACGAACGGACCGGACTGTATGTATATTGTCACTGATTGGCTCAGTAGGGTTCCAGGATGAGTTCGCTCATCGGCTTCCCTAGAAGTCAGTACATGGGCAGCCATTACGCACAGCTAGTGCCGCTGACGTGCTTGTGGTTAAACCCACTGCCAGGATACTGACGAGTCTTCAGAGTCCCCCACAGATAGTTTCCAAAGTTCGGGCGAAACGTTGTAGAAGCGGTATGGTTTTATGGCAGGGTTCGGAAAATGCACGTGCACTTGTGCACGTGTCATATTTCGGACAGATAATACTGGTGGGCTTTGGTTTAAGCTGGATCCATGTATTATATTGAGTCGGAATATTTTAGTCTCTCGTATTCGTATTCGGTCAGAATACGGATACAGCTATGTATATACAGGTGAGGGGCATTTTCGTAATCCGTTATGAGAATATTTTAGAAGATGCATTTCTTCTTGGATTAATCGTTTTGGTTTAAATGATTATTAAGTTTTGGAAAGGGTGACTCATATTGGTGAATCATTTCTTCTAGCATGTTCCTTAGTGACTCATGCTAATGAGTCACTAAGTGAGTCATGATAGAATTAATGGTAATTTGTTTTGGGTGTAGATATTTAGGGTTTGTGGAGATATTTTTAGGAGATATATTTCCATGAGATATTTTCTTTACATAACCTTATATATATCTACTCACAAAAGAAATAAACACAACAAGTGATTATGCTTGAGTTCTTGCTCTCTTGAGTTTTCTTGAGCTCACCATTTCCAACTCTTTGCATCTTCTTCTACCTCCACCCTATCCCTCTCATGCGATGAGAACCCTAGGGTGTTTGAGACAAAGTATTCTACTCATTCTCTACTTCATCTTGGTCATCTCTTTTAGCAGACTTGATGACCGAGTTGCCTCGGTATAGAGGCGGGAGCCCGTTTAAAGATCCGTTGACGTGGTGCCACCTCGATGAGGAGACGAGAGATCGGAGTTGCCGTGAGGAGCATGGGACGATGGCTAAAGACCGAAGGACTCAGATCGATCGGTATAGCTTTTCTACCTCTTTACAGTTTGTTAGTTTAGCGTTAATAGCAAGATCCGGGTTATAGTATGCGATAGCGCCAGTTATAAAAGTTTTTGTTCCGCGTTTGGCGTCAGAATGACGGCCGGGACGCTACCGTAGACTTACATGGTATCAGAGCCACGCCATTAACCTTTACTAACTTGTTCTAACGTGTTTAAAACAATGATCAAACGAAATTTCCAAAACCGCAATTTTCAGGCCAAAGTTTCTGTCGAATTTTTAAACAGGTCTGAAAATTATTTTGAGCATCTCAGAAAATCGAGCAGGCTTTTTTAAGACCACGGTAGAAATTTGGCCCACTGATTCGACCATAGTGCCGCGGAACCGCCGCCCAAGCCCAGGTTTGGCCGCGGTTCCGCCGCAGTCTTGGTGCTTCAGTGTACCATATTTCTTCTGGGGCTCTTGCATAGGGAATTGTGGTTTCTAGAATATTTTGTTTGGGCCCAGATTTTGTTTGTGTACTGCAGTTGTACGTGGGGCCCACTTCGGGAAGTTTTGTCGATCGGAATTTTAAACTTGTTAGTTTATAGTACTTACATTATATCTCCTACCGTGAATATCATTCGAGCGGTAAATTGCGTCTAATTGCTATAGTTCTTTTAGACGGATTTGCGAACGTGATATTCGCGTTGATGTTCTGTGTTGTGCTGTGATGTTGCGGATTTGTCGTGGTGGATAGCAGTGTGCAATGGTACTGCAGTTTGGATTAATTTGTACATTTGATATTGCGGGGCGAGCGTCCAACATATGGACTGCCATCACTGCCTGTTTGTATAATATTCTTTTAGGGCACGACCGGGCTGAGGTCGATGTACCCGTTGTACATATTTTTCATTTCTGTACTAGGTTTACCCCGCGACGGAGTACACGGATAGCCGGGTTCTGGAGGGCAATGGGTCCACATCCCATGGCTTTGAGTGGCATAGGACCTCACTCTAGAATTGGCAGACTATTTGCCGCACTCGTAGTGGGTACAGGTTGACCCAAAGAGGGGTGCTCAAGTTACCGGATTCCGTGAAGTGCAGGGTGGTCCATTCACATTGCTGTAAGGGGCTGCCTCGCTTCAGGTTTTGGCGGGTGACTTGCCGCACCCGTAGGGGTCTAGGTTTCATTGCACAGGTTATCCACACGACCAGGGGAATCTCGGGTTTCAGCAGCGGCTCTGTAAAACCCGGGGATCCCAAATTATCTGTATTGTTATGTGATGCTTATTACTTTTCTGTAATGTTGCATTTATCACGCCTGGAGCGATTATTGTATATTGGTATATATACTAGTAGATGTTGTATATGTTTTACACCTGCGCTAGTCCAGTCCCCACTCTGTCGTTAGTTAAGTAACCTAACGGGTGATGACGGGACCCAGTGGCGAATGCGGATGGCATATACGTACATTATATTTTCGTCTTTTCTGGTGTGATTAATTGATGGGACTGCGTTGATTCTGATCAATGCAAAGGAAGAAAAACCTGTTTGGACGTTGTTGGAACAGTTTTAAAAAGTGTTATTATAAGGACGTTTTCTTTTGTTTTGCATAGTGGTATTCAGTTGGAATATCCTGCAGCTCATTCGACGAGACAAGGGCCGAGATCCCTTCACCGGGAGTGACCCCTTGGGCAGAATTTTGCGTCAGGGTAATAACTTCACTATAGTCGATTACATGTTGCTTTGCATCACGGTATTCAGTTGGAATATCCTGCACCTCATTCCACGAGGAAAGAGCCGAGATCCCTTCACCGGGAGTGACCTCTTTAGCAAAGGTTTTCGCCGCTATATTTTTATAAAAAGCTATCAGGTTCCTTCAGCGATATCAAGTTCGTTACGTTAAAGGTTTTTCGCCAAAAATCAGCCGTATCTCTCCGTCATTTCAGTTGGGTATTCAGTAGTATTCAAGCTATGTATCTTGACCAAACGCCAAGGCATAGTGTTTGGTAGCTGCTGGGTATTCATCTGTTGCATAGATAGATGAGTTGGTTTGGGACAGTCGTTCTGCCACTTGGCCAACGTCAGGGGCATGTGCGGGTGGGTTCAAATTGACAAGATAATGATGGGTAGAACTTGGCATGTGACTTATGGCATTTTGGCCTACGTCAAGGTCATAAGAGCAAGGGGCAAAAATCTTATCGGGAGTTTATAAAGAAACTGAAACTTGCCAAGTATGCGCATACCTTCTGGAGTGTGATAACGTGAGTGGATTCCTTCACGTTATCATGTGATGATAGTTGGATCCCGATTCCCACTGATGAGTTGGTTTACTCTTCGGGTGATCCTGATTGATTCTTCTTTCAGGTTTGGAGGAAATTTGACAGTACAGTGGGAGGTTTCCTGATTAGATAAAGTGATAACCATTCTGATCTAGGTTAGAGTGCACGCAGAGTGTTTCTTTTCTCTCTCTCTTTGTCTGCGACCATTGACCGACCCTAGAGTATGACTCAGTGACCAAGTTGACCGAACCTTCTTAAAATACTGGCTTTTGGATTGTCTTAGTTGCATAAGTCATTGACGCTCCTTCTTTTACCCTTTGTATTTCTCAGAACACCCCGTATTACTACGGACATCCACTTCCATTGGATTAATCCATTGTATGGTTATATACGAACTCGAAGGGACTTTTTCGAGGATGGATCCAGGTTCAGGAGAAATTGAATTGGTTTATTCGGTTGTCTTTTATCATCACCTTCTCTCAGGTTACGAAACCTCCTTAGTTTAGGAGAGTACACCTATTACGCTTATTGGATAGTCTTCTTCCAAACCATAGGCAGGTGCCTAAAGGTAGGAAATGAAGAAAACCAATTCGCCTAAGTAAGGTGTACAGAAGGTAATAAGTAAAGACAAAATAAAGGAATTAGAAAGAGGCCAAAGTAAATCGCGACTGCAATCATTCACGACCAAACCGCGTACTTCATCGCCACTCCTACTTCACCTTTGCTTTTTTCCCCAGTTCGGGAGAAATAGAATAAGGTATTATTCAGTTGTCTTTTATCATCACCTTCTCTCAGATTGCGAGTACTCCTTGGTTTAGGAGGGTACACCTATTACGTTTATTGGATAGTTTTCTTCCAAACCATAGGCTGGTGCCGAATGGTAGGGAAGGAAGAAAACCATTTAGCATAACGATGGTGTACAGAAGGTAACGAATAAAGACAAACAAAGGGATTTGGAGAGATGACAAAGAAATATACGGTTATAATCATGAATTGAATTATGGAAGAGGCATTACTAGGAATACCAGGATACCCCTATGAAACATTTTCATGTTTCAGTTTCACTGTGCATTGTTAAAGGAAAACTGATTTCCCGATTAGATACTTACTCCAGGGTATGTATTTACTAGGTATGATTCTCACATCTGTATGGTTTTACAGATGATGAGTAGGAGTAAGTTATTGGGAATAAGGTGATCATCCTCATTTTATCGGAATGCGTTGTAATTGGTGATATTTGAGGAAGTCGCCTGGGTTTTTGCCGGACGGTAAGTATTTGGTTTTGAGTATCCGTTGTTGTGCACCAATTTCAAACTGATATATCTGTACGTTTATTTTTATAAAGTGAGATATAACTTTTTTGAAATTATGTCCATGACATTTACCTATATCAGTTAACGATTGGGTAAGGAGCATTGATCAAAGGAGTAGTTCTTAACCATAAGTACAGTTTTCAACCTACGATGCACAGGTTTTGAGTTATTCGACTCAGCGGACTCATACAGAGTATTGTATGCTGTCCAGTGTCCATCAAGACAAAGGAGTTGGTCCTCGTACTATGTTCTGTTTACTTGTGACTTCTCTAGTTTTTAGACAAGTGTTTCATAGAAATACAATGTCTAAATTTTGAGAAGTTATAGGTATAGGAATAAAATAGAGAACCAGGTATCGCAAGTATCGGGATTCTTCAAAGAGATCGAAGATGTAGATACTTGTGATTGGTATTCAGTTGATAGTGATGGTTTTGAGAAACTTGTTTCTCTTTCAGGTTGCTCATAATTGGATGTATTCCTAAGTTGAGTAATGCTGATTAGCATCTCTCCATTAAGTTGATATGCACTAAAGACAGTTGCATGATTTGAATCTGGTTCCAATTAAATTAGTGCCAAAGTTTCCATATTGGATATAGAATGGTTCATATCTTAACGATGTTAAGGTACGGGGAGTTGTCCGGCTTATGGTTAAAACCAGACTCTGGATAACTCAGGGCACGTTTCTGTAATGGCAGTTTGTGGGTTGGCCCAGGCTATGACGAGGGTTGATTTTCTACCATATCAATGGTGATATTGTTCTTGACTCGCCACAGTTTTAGTAAAATGGATTTTTTCAGAAAACAGTAGTGGGAGTATGGTAGAACTGGGAGTGATTCCAGAACCGCACGGAAAATTTAATAGGACCTAAAGATTCAATCAGGTTTGACATTCTAATAGCCACTCCGTAGATATGGTGGGTAATCTCAGGCACCCAAGAGGTACTCTGGTAGCCTCAAGGACGGTGACAGGGAGGTTCTTGTTTAACCAGACTTGACACTACTGTTGTTCCAGACTATGAGACCCAGCAGGAGGTTAAGTATATCGTCGCTCTAAACTAGCTTTAGAAGTGCACGTATATATTATTCTGCCAGAGGGTTATTGTGGTCAGTGGGAGCAGCGGAAGCAAAGTGGGCAAGTAGCGTATGTCTATTTATAGACTAGAGCAGATATAGCAGAGATAGATCATCTATTTTTGATGTGATAGTCATAGGTTTGACTTCATCAGAATAAGGGATGGATCTGTTAAGAAGGTAGTAGGGTGTGATGTCCTGGTATTTGGATGACATACACAGAGTAGGAAGTAAAATTCCTATACTACGATCGGTTATACTATGGTTGTTACACAGTTGTTTCTCCACAAAGGATATGGATATTGTTAGTGTTTATGCACTAGAAGGCCATTACTGTATCATACTAGTTTGTATATTACTTAATGGAAGCTTAGGATATTCACAGTTGTATTGACAGTCTTGCTAAACATGGTAGTATGCTACTTGGTTTGTGTCTATTTTAATATGTGCATATGTTTCTTGTAACGTATCGCTTATACATATTAGTAGAGCCCTTAGGATCATTGCTTGATTACCAGCGTTGTGATGGCGGTCACACTAGTGGGGGCTGGATAGTCTATAAGCAACATCCTATACAGGTCCCTAGTCGTAGGATTATCGAGACAGGGCATCGATACTCCGGAGTAGACTAGTGTGTACGCTTCTCATCCCAGTTGGGGAGATGGTCTGTCCCATAGCTATCAGTACGTCGTACTGGAGATAGTATACAGGTGCTCGTTAGGTTACGGGTACACCGGACAGGACTCGTGGGGAACTGTTGGTTGGTATTATACCCGTCGTCAGTTAACAGTTCCCAGGTGACGTGAGTACAGCATAGTTCGCAGACTTGACACTGCTACTTCGCCTCGAGTGTGTCCCACTGTTCTTAGATTGCTACCCTACCACGGCTCAAAGGAGTCGTGCAAACAGGTAGCAGTTGGGTGCAGTCCCAAGCACTTGGAGGCAGTGGCGGTTAGACGGGATTCGTCTCTCCCGGTATTGGGGGTTGATATCGCGCTGTGTCAGAGAGCCATTACGCAAAGTCCCTGGCCAGGGCAAGCGAGATTTACTGGTAGGTTCCAGTAGTTTCTCAAGGTGTAATGGCCAACACTCCGACATGACTTATACCGCTATTAGGGGACTGACGCTTGCCGCCCCTAGGCCCGATAAGCAATAGTCTTAGACGAACGGACCGGACTGTACGGAGATTGTCACAGCAGGCTCAGTAGGAGTCCGGATGGGTTTCCTCATCGGCCTTCTTATCGACATCTACCTGGAGACCGTTACGTACAGCTAGTGCCGCTTGCGGTCTGTGGTTAAACCCACTGCCAGCGTAGTGTCGAGTCTTTAGAGTCCCATACAGAGAGTTTCCTTGCTTCGGGCTAAACGATATAGAGGTCGTATGGTTTTACGATAGGGTTCGGACGCATACGTGTTTTTACGCATGTACGATGTTCGGACAGTTTTTACTAGTCGGCTTTGGTTTAAGCTAGATTCTAGTATCGGATTATTGGATTCATACAGTCTAAAGTTTTTCCGTGTTTTCACGGATAGGAGGGGCGTTCTCGTAATTTTTCGGGAAGCTTCTAGAAGCATGGTGACTTAGGGGGTTAAGGTGGCATTTGCATTAATTGGATAAATGAGTCATGGTGTGATTCATACATGGAGTTAATGAATCATTTATGATTTATATAACTCATGTGATGAATCACTTAGTGTATTAATGAAACATGATGATATATCATTATTTGTTATTCATTTAATATATATGATATGTTTCATATATACACATATGATTCATTCATCCAAAAGGATTCTCATTCTCACCTTCTCTCTCCTCAAGCTCTCTCTCTCTTCAAACCCTAATCCTAACCTCTCATGTGTTGAGATCAAGGGTTAACTAGACTAATACATCCATAATCTAACTCTATATCACCTAGGTTGCTTAGATTAGCACTTTGAGTAACCTAGTTACCTCAAGTTAGAGGTCAAGCTTGGAGTAGGAGCTCTCGGGTGGATCGTCTTTGACTCGAGGAGGCCGTTGAGGTGCCGACGTTCCAAAGAGCCTACGAGGAGTGGAGGACAGCAATGAAGACCCGAAGGACAAGTAACGTGAGGTATAACTTCGAATCCGAGTAGTTAAACCTTTCGTAGTTTGCTAGTAACGGTTTAGACACGATTCATGCGCTCAAGTCCGTGTTACGAAACTTTGATAATCGTTTTTCATATATTCCGCCTCCCCGCAAGTTCGTGGAGTGCGTGACTTGGACTTACAGATATAATATCTGACATTCTGGTTACTAGATCTATGGTTTTAGATCTAGATTTGGGTAGTTTCCCAATGAAGGTACTTAGACAGTATTCTAAAAGTATTTAGAATAGATGACTCCTGGTATGGTGTTGTACCTGCAGGTGAAGGAGTCACCCTCTCTAAAGGTGTCTTACAGACTAAAGGGGAGAGGGATGTGCATGATTGGCATATCACTTGCTTAGGCAATTGAGTCAATCGTGAGATATCAAGTACCACACCAGATGTTGTTTTTGCACTAGATGCGATAAGTTTATATTAATCCAATCCTGGAGAAACATACGGAAGCAGTTTTTAGAACATAAGTGGATGTTCTAGGGATTTGATGACGGCAGCCTCCTTCGAGAGACGATTATCATTCCAGGCTTCAAAGGTGACATGGATGACAGAGTGATTGTCAGAGTTATAGTTTTCCCTCTGACAAAGGGGGCAGTATTATGGACAGGTGGTCCAAGAGGATCTGTGGAAGGCATGGTGCAGAATACTGATTAGGTTCAATTGTCGATACAGTCTAAGAAGTTTGGATTTGGAGTTCATTTATGAACTAGATCCCATCAGATATCCAGACATATTCTAAGACAGGTATTACTCAATTCGGGAGATGGCTTTCTCCACGAACTTGAGATTAAGAGAGACATAGAAAGAAACATCAGGACGGATCCACTCATTGAGGCTATTTCTCGAACACAAAAGTTTTACAAACGAGCTTTGTGAAACTGATTAGTAGAGGAGTTGGGTGTTCGGTATCACAGGGGCTGTGAGTATGCGACATCGCAATAATTAGCCTTAAGTGCAAGTGGGAGATTGTTGGATATAGTGCCCTCAAAGTCAATTATTGGATCGCAGGTACGTGATTGTAATGATTGAGGGAGGACCTATACCGGTAGGACAGTCTTACTCGAAATGATAGTATACTATCTGGTTTGCCTTTATCATCGTGTACAGCTTTAGTTGACTGTTCACTATTACACGTTGATAGAGCCCTTAGGATCCTGCTTGACTACCAACAGTATGATGGCGATCATATACGTGAGAGTTGGGTAGTCTATAAGCACATCCTTAAAAGTGGTCCCTAGTCATGGGAGTTTCGAGACAGGGCATCGATACTCCGGAGTAGACTAGTGTATACAGTCGAGACCCCGACGAGGGGCGGTGGCCGGTCTCACAAGCCACTGGTGTCAGTTGGATCACCTAAGATGTATATAGGTGCTCATTGGGTTATGAGTACACCGGACAGGACTCGCCGGGAACCTGCTAGTTGGTATTATACCTAGCGTCAGATAGCAGTTCCCCGGTGACATGTGTACATGTTAGTTTATCAACCTGAGGTCGTCATTTGTCTCATGTGAGTTCCCACTATGCTTTGATTTCTACCCTACCACGGCTCAAAGGAGTCGTGCAAACAGGTTTTTTTTGGGTACAGTCCCGAGCCACATGGAGGCAAGTGAGCGGATCGGCAGGGGATTCGTCTCTCCCGGTATTGGGGGTGAGATCGTGCTGTGTCTAGGAGAGCCATTACACCAAGTCCTTGGACAAGGAAGGTGAGAATTACTGGTAAGTATTCCAGTAGTTTCTCGGGGTGTTCATGGCTACTCTCCGACACGACTTATACCGCTATTGGGGGTCTGACGTTACCAGCCCCCTTGGCCCGATATGCGATACTCATAGACGAACGGACCAGACTGTATGTATATTGTCACTGATTTGCTCAGTAGGGTTCCAGGATGAGTTCGCTCATCGGCTTCCCTTGAGGTCAGTACATGGGCAGCCATTACGCACAGCTAGTGCCGTTGACGTGCTTGTGGTTAAACCCACTTCCAGGATACTGACGAGTCTTCAGAGCCCCCCACAGATAGTTTCCCAAGTTCGGGCGAAACGTTGTAGAGGCCGTATGGATTTATGGCAGGGTTCGGAAAATGCACGTGCACTTGTGCACGTGTCATATTTCGTACAGATAATACTGGTGGACTTTGGTTTAAGCCGGATCCATGTATTATATTGAGTCGGAATATTTTAGTCTCTCGTATTCGTATTCGGTCGGAATACGGATACAGCTATGTATATTAAGGTGAGGGGTATTTTCGTAATCCGTTACGAGAATATTTTAGAAGATGCATTTCTTCTTGGATTAATCATTTTGGTTTAAATGATTATTAAGTTTTGGAAAGGGTGACTCATATTGGTGAATCATTTCTTCTAGCATGTTCCTTAGTGACTCATGCTAATGAGTCACTAAGTGAGTCATGATAGAATTAATGGTAATTTATTTTGGGTGTAGATATTTAGGGTTTGTGGAGATATTTTTGGGAGATATATTTCCGTGAGATATTTTCTTTACACAACCTTATATATATCTACTCACAAAAGAAATAAACACAATAAGTGATTATGCTTGAGTTCTTGCTCTCTTGAGTTTTCTTGAGCTCACCATTTCCAACTCTTTGCATCTTCTTCTACCTCCACCATATCCCTCTCATGCAATGAGAACCCTAGGGTGTTTGAGACAAAGTATTCTACTCGTTCTCCACTTCATCTTGGTCATCTCTTTTAGCAGACTTGATGACCGAGTTGCCTCGGTATTGAGGCGGGAGCCCGTTTAAAGATCCGTTAACGTGGTGCCACCTCGATGAGGAGACGAGAGATCGGAGTTTCCGCGAGGAGCGTGGGACGATGGCTAAAGACCGAAGGACTCGGATCGATCGGTATAGCTTTTCAACCTCTTTACAGTTTGTTAGTTTAGCGTTAATGGAAAGATCCGGGTTATAGTATGCGATAGCGCCAGTTATAAAAGTTTTTGTTCTGCGTTTGGCGTCAGAATGACGGTCGGGGCGCTACCGTAGACTTACAGGTTCCGCCACCGAATTGCGTACCGAACCCAGGTTTCTCCCAGTTTCACCCTGGCATTGATTAATGCGGTGATCGGGGTGCGCTCTTTTGCGCTTGCGAAATGCTGCGTGAACAGTAACTCCATTTCTGTAAATGTTTTGATGGAGTCATTCGGAAGCTCCGAGTACCATTCAAATGCTGTCTCCGCCAAGCTGCCGACGAATTAGTGAAGCAGCAGTTTGTCATCGCCTCCAGTATTGCCTCATAGAGCTCTGAACTGAGCGACGTGCCGATGAGGATTGCATGTCCCCTTATACACATGGAATTTAGGGATTGTATATCCCAGCGCGTACTTGATTTGATCGTACCAGTCTGGATAGGTCGCCCAGTTCTAACGACTTGGCCAGCCACTTCACTTTCATGATGAGCTCGTATTTACTGAGCTATGTAGTTGTCAAGGGAAGCCTTGGAGATCGTCTCTTCCTTGGCTGTCGAGAAAGCCGGTGGAGGATTTGACGTTTCCCCTCTGTCGTCTTCGATGATTATCGGAGGGTCTTCGGCTAGAGGTTCCAGCTGGATCATCATCCCAACCATATCTTGGAACAGAAGCGCCATCTGCTTTATATTAGCGACTTATTCCGCGGCCTCTTTATCCTTTCTTTCTAGCACCCTCCGCAGGAACTCAGTGTCGGTCTCCTGATCTTGGCGCTGTTTAGACGATGCTTCCGGGCTTTCTTTTTGCCCAGTGAGTGCTGACATTCTCATTAGCATTTCTTGGAGCTTTTGCTGCTACTCCTGAGCTTTCGTCACAAACCGTGTGAGTAGTCGATGACCCGTAGAAGTACGGCTTTCCTTTTTCTCGGAATCCATGTAGACGGTATGTACAACCATACCCCCAGACTTAGGACATTTGGGTCCACTGCCTTTGAAATTTACCGCAGGCATGTGGATCTTCTCCGGCCTTCTCCTGTTATGGGAGGTCGAAGTTGAGGGGGCCGTTGCAGCAGGTACCCATGTGGACGATACCTTACGTGGTATGACGGTGGGATGGTCCTCCTCCTGCCGAGCCTTCTTTTTCTCTAGTCGGCGAGAGCAGTCTTTGTCAATTACAGAGTCTCGGACTCTCCGCCAGACCCTATGGATTTTGGAGGACAGTCGCTGAAGAGGATGCTCCGGCTTCACCTGTGTCATGTTTTTAGCAGGCGGAGGAAACTTCTTTAATACAGCGGTTGGAGAGTTCTTACACACCCTCCTGAGCATCTCGAAATTGTTCCCAGTTGGAACAGCAACGTCAATTTCCACCATTGGAGCTGGTGGGGTAAGTCCAAAGGTGGAACTGTCCCCAGCCTTCCTTACTCAGTGCCAGTGGCGGCGTCGAACATGTCGTGCCGACGGGATTGCCTCAGTTATAGGAATGGCTTCGTCATCCCCCCTGCTCTGATGATGGGCTACTGCTGGTATCAGCCTGTCGAAGACTGACATCCGTTGAGAGGGGATGGTCAATCATTCAAGGGACCACCTTTTAGTAAGGGAAGCAGTCTTGATGACTTCGCCGGAAGCAGGAATTGGAATGGCCAATCTTGCGAAGACCAATCCTTTAGCAGAAGAAGCCCTGTCGACGACTTTATCCGCCGGAACTGGAATGGCTATCCGCTTCGGGATAACCCCTTCAGGTATCGCAAACCTCTTGGCGGGCCCACTGGAGCATTGGCTCAGTCTATCAAAGACCGAGGTGGCAGACTTGGATGACCCGTTGAGAGGGGCTGTGGTGGTTGCAAGTCGATCAAAGACTGACTTCTTCAGAGCTTCTTATGATGACACTGGATCACTGAAGTTTGCTGGTGGGATCATGGTCCCAAATAACAGTCCAGTGGTGGCCTGAGTCACCTGTTCCACTAGCATGGCAAAGATGGAGGCTGCTTGGGGCCATAAGTCACTCCTCCAGTCGGAGTGGAGCGAGAGTTGCTGTTGCAGTTAGTGCAGCTGGAGGCCATCAATGTTATCTCATTTTCTGCATGGAGCAAGACACCAAATCTTAGTACCTCGAATCTAGAGGCAACCATATCGAACCACGATTCGTTCGCGAACATGACACACGAAGTGTAGAGTGGAAAGAGAAAGAGGTCCCACCGGGCGTGCCAGAATCTGTTTACCGCCGAAAACCGGGAAGACAAACGTCTTGCCTGAATTTGGGGGCAGATGCTATTTGGATTTATCCGTCCACCTCTATGAAGATTCCAAGTTAATTTATGGCACCGTATATCGGAGTTTTGGATGGATGTGGCCGTTGTAGTAGACTTCGTCAGATTCCCCCTCATTTGCGAGGGGTTTTTTGATTGTGGGGACGTTCTTCCCTACAGGCGCAAGCCCCTGCAGTTAATTACGTTACCGTATAGCGGTAACCACTTTCTCCTGTTCCAGAAGGTCACTTCGTGTCATGTGTGTTTGTTTTATTTTTGGTTGCCCGTGGATTGTATACGGAGACTAATTTATGTTGCCGCCCTAGGGCGTGGATTAATCCAAATCCGCATATTCTTAGATTTGGGTTTTTATTTAAGGATCGTTAATCTCGTTTGAGATTAAGATCAACTTAAATGTTTGTTAAGGATACGTTAGTCCAATCTTGAACTAAGATCTACTTAACGGGGGTTTAGGATCATTTTGATCCAACAAAATAGCATTTGGGCTCTATTGCTTTAGTTTAAGGACGTTACGGTCCGTTGATCACCATTTTTGGGGTGAGAGTTTAGTTTAAGAACGTTGCGTTCCGCAGCTAGTTTAAGGATGTTGTGGTCTACAGGGATGTACTCATCAGTCTGAGAATGTACCAAAGAATTGTTGGTTGTCGGGACCCTCCGCCTCTTTAAAGACGTTGAAGAATTACAACGACATGTATCAGAGGTATAGATAGATGTACCCTTGAACCGAATTCCAGATTGAAGGGAGATCATGGTGGAGTGAACATCATTTTAGATACCATCTGTTAGGAGAACATTAATCATCTTTGGAACTAAGATCGATTTGGGGAGTCCTGAGCATAGGAGGGCTCGGTTGACTGGTGATCAAAAGGGTTTTGGCCTCGGGAGACTTGACTAATTTGGGCTGAGGTTGGCCTCTCATAGTGTTAAACACTAATATATGTTCAGCGCTCACGTGCTCCGATGTGAGGTTCTAAAGCAGTGTTAAACACTAAAATTTGAAGCGCTCACGTGTGGCACGTGAGGCGCTTGAAAACTGGGCACTGTTTCTTTGGGTTTATTCTTTTGTTCTTTTATAAGTGCTAAGCACTATTGAGGTTCACGTGGGATCACGTGAGGCGCCCCAAAAATAGGAATTGTCGTTGATTTATTCCCTTTTTCTTTTATAAGTGCTAAGCACTATTAAGGGTCACGTGGGATCATGTAAGGCGCCAAAAAATGGGAACTGTCTTTGATTTATTCCTTTTTTCTTTTATAAGTGTTAAGCACTATTAGGGGGTCGCGTGAGATCGCGTGACTCGATCTCAGTCGTTCTTTTTTGTTCATCAGAGGTGCTCACGTGGGAACACGTGATTTGTTGTTATAGCGTTGAACACTAATATGCATGGAGATCTTGATCTGAGTTTTGAGAATTTCATGTCTCTTATTTTTATAAGAATTAATTTCTTTTATAGGGTTAAAGACTAGTTTTATCAGAAAAATTAAATTCCTATATCTTTTGGTAAGAATTAAATTTTTTGAACTTAGTTTTTTCCCCTAAGTTTTGAATCTGCATGACAGAATCTCCCCGATGAGAATTCAATTCTCAACTTGTGGGGAGATCTGCTTCTGCAGACTTCAACCAGAGGAAGAACTAAGTTCTTTTTAGAAGAGTTAAACTCTTGAAGTGGCGAAGAAGAGATAAAATAATCTCTATGTTTTTGTTCTTACCAAGGGTTTCTTTTTCTAAAAGAGAGATCTTCTTCTCTTCTTTTTTTTTTGAGAATTGAACTCTCTTTTTTCTCCTTTTCTTTTCTTTCTCAAACCTTACGGGGGGGTCTCCTCTCTCTCAGACTTGAATTCTTGGGTCCTTTGTATAGTAGAAGCTAGTCTGTTGATTTAGTTAAAGAAATCTCTCGTTGAGAGATCCTGATTGATTTGGGGATTTTATCCACCGTCAGATCTTTGATCCAAGAACTTCTGTTTTACAGAAGATATCTTTCTTATTTTTAACAAGATTAGGGAAATATTTTCCCATACAGAATTTTTTCTGTAGATAGGTGATTTTTAATCACCATTGGATTTTTAATCCAACGGTACTCTGTTTTACAGAGCATAATCTTTCTTATTTAGAAAGATTTAAGGAAATATTTTCCAAATAGGGTTTTGATCGCTTTATTTAGAATTTAATTCTATCAGCTCAAAAGGCGTTTAGTGAAGCACGTGACCCTACAGAGTTAAACTCATTCGCTTATGTGCAACAGCCCAAAAGGCGCATCACATGCTGACACGTGAGCTTCTCTGGCCTGTTATTTATTTTAAAAAGGCGCATATATACTTTGTATATAGATGCTCACGTGCTTGCACGTGAGTCTCAATTTCAGCCTTAATTGTTAAGCGCAATGCCTATAATCTTTATTCATAGGCGCATCACGTGTGGGTACGTGATGCTCCATTAGGGGAATTTCTTCCCATCGCTTTTTCTCTCCTTCTTTTCTTTCTTTTTTTTTTTTAAGGAAACAGACAACATACCCAAATTCATTTATTTTTCGAACCTTAAGCAACAATCTCTAATTACCAATTCCCTATGGATCGACCCGTACTTGCCGGCTCGCAACAACGCGCCGTGCACTTGCGGCTTATAAATTTTAAAACGAGACCGAGCCCACGTGCGCAAATATTTTCCAAAACCGTTCCTTTTCCAAAACCTACACATTGGCGCACACGGGTGACGTCCCAACAGATTTTTCCTTGTAATTTTTCTCGGCTTTTAGACTTGCTCTTCTTCCCTTTTCCCCTATCCATCGTCCTACCGCGATTCTCTACTGCAAGCGCAGAAGTTCTTAAACTCCCACTCAAAGATTTTCTCTTCATCTTATTGCTTAATATGTTGCTCACTGTATTATTAAATATGAGAGTTCCTAAAATAGAGTTGCTAACCGCCATTACGATATTCTATTAACTCTTCGGCAACGAACAAAGAAATAGTATGGCTCGAATCTCGTCTTCAAACGTAATTGAAACAGACTCTAATTGGCTCGTCACATTGTTGAAATCGTTTAAGTGTTTTGTTATCGAATCACTTTTTGCCATTTTCATGTTGAAAAGTTTCTTCATCAGAAAGATTTTGTTTGATTTCGAAAGCTTCTCATATAACTTGGCTAACGTCGTCATTAGCGTCATGGTTGTCTCTCTATTGAGATATTAAAGGCCACCTACGGAGTCAACGGCAATCTAAATGTCGCCAAGGATTTCTTATCCAAAAGGTTCCATGCCTCATCGACCATCTACTCGGGCTTCTCGCCTATCAACGGAAGATACATGTTCTTTTGATATAGATAGTCCTCCATCTGCATGGGCCACCAACCATAATTGTGACCATTGAACTTTTTGGTCCTTATCTTATTCTCCGTCTTCTTTCGCTGTACCATCACAGTAAACATAAGTTTTCCCTTAGATCCGAACCAACGCTTTCAAAACGACGATTTAAAAATGTGGGGAAAAGGACCCTAGCCGTTACCCACGGTTAACCTAGATCATAGAATTGAAAAACCCTAGGTTTCTTAACCACGGTCTGATACTAGTTGTTGGTATCAGATAAATATAAGATCAATGTAACTCCGGTTTTGATACCAGTTGTTGGGAACAAGTTGATCTATGGAATAATACTCGCGACAAACCAATCACGCAATAATCAACAACCACGCAATTAACGAAAAACAAATTAATAAGTGCGAGAATAAATAAAAAAATCAAAACGCAAACAAGAGAGGATTTCTTAACGAGGTTCACTCACCGTATGGCTACTTCCCGGCAGAGCGGTCCTTGAATCAATTATAAGCACGAGCAATCCTAGAAAATTTCTCTCAAATCTCTCTAGATCTCACAAGCCCTAGCGGTCACCCTCTCGATACAATGATCTCTCTCTATTAATTAATTTTGGCAGTATAGAATACATATGAAAGGTCCCCTTTTATAGACAAGCCCTAATCCTATACAAAAACAAGAAATAAATCTGTATTGACCATAACAGATTTGCTACAGATTTAACGTCGACAGATATCTGACCCACACTTGGACAGACGTCTGTCTCCAATCTATATCCTTTCGTTTTCCTTGTTCAGACGACTGTCGTATATCGAAACGTTTGGTCCAAAAACTCGGGTTGGACTTCATTTGCTTCACCAGATGTCAAAACCACACTTGGTTAGACGTCCGGCCTTCAGTCTTGGGTTAGGGCATGATCTTCTGCAGACGTTTGTCATGTCGGCTTTCAGACGTCTGCTGCTGCTCTGTTGCTATGACTTAGAAATCCAGACGTCTGCAGTTGTATTGGGCAGACGTCTGGCCTGAAGGAAACTCCACAATTTCTATCATTAAATTCCTTACATCAAAATTTGGACTTTTGCATAGAGATTTATTATTTTCTCAATTCCAACTTGAAAATTAAATCAATAATTATTTGCATTATTTATTTAATTTATTTTTTTGGGCACCGGTCCGTAAGCCCTAATCTACAATACACTCACACATACCATACACATCCACATACCAGGGGATACACAAAAAGGGAAGTGTCCATACCAACCGAGCTATTGCTCATTAAGTAGCGCATAACAAAAGCATATGGAAAAAAGGAACTGTCCAAAAATTTTACCAAAAATTATATTTTTATATTAAAAAATAATATATATAGAGAGGGGGGGGAGGAAAGGTGCCACAAGAGGGAATTTTCTCCTATGGAGTCGAAAAAATACACCCTTCATGATTTTATTTGACGATCGGCACCCATCATTTTCATCTATATCATCAAAGATGTTGATACATCAAATTTCATTTGATTCCAACAGTTTTTCACTGTTGATTTAGTGGGTGCAAAATTAACGGTTTACCGACAATAGAACTTTTTACATTTCTAATTCAACGGTGAAAACGTGGTGGAATTACATGAAATTTGTGTATTCACATCTTGCATGATAAAGATGATGATGGGTCCCGTTTGTCGAAAAAAATCGCGGAGGATATAGATTTTAGACGCCACCTGACGAAAAAGCATTTTAGGTCCTCTTTACTCCATTATATATATATATATATATGAGATTAATGAAGGGAAGAGGCCATAGGAGGGTATATATATGAGATTAATGGAGGGAAGAGGCCATAGGAGGGGATTCCCTCCTATGGCGTTGAAAAAATACTCTCTCTCTAGTTTTTTTCCGACGATCGGCACCCACCATCTTCATCGTCATCATCTAAGATGTGGGTACACCAAATTTTATATGATTCTACAACTTTTTTACCGTTGATTTAGTGGGTTCAAAATTAGGTTTACCGACAATAGAACTTTTTACATTGCTAAATCAACGGTAAAAAAGTTGTAGAATCACATGAAATTTGGTATACCCGCATCTTAGATTATGACGATGAAGATGGTGGGTGCCGATCGTCAGAAAAAACTAGAGAGGGTATATTTTTTCGACGCCATAGGAGGGAGGCCTCTTTCCTCCATTAACCGCTCTCTCTCTATATATATATATGTGTGTGTGTGGTTAATGGAGGAAAGATGCCATAGGAGGGAATTCCCTCCTATGGCGTCGAAAAAATACATCCTCCCTCATTTTTTCCGACGATTGGCATCCACCATCTTCATCGTCATCATCTAAGATGTGGGTACACCAAATTTTATGTGATTCTACAACTTTTTTACCGTTGATTTAGTGGGTTCAAAATTAACGGTTTACCGACAATAGAACTTTTTACATTGCTAAATCAACGGTGAAAAGGTTGTAGAATCACATGAAATTTGGTGTACCCATATCTTAGATGATAACGATGAAGATGGTGGGTGCCGATCGGCGGAAAAAATAAGAGAGGGTGTATTTTTTCGACGCATGGATCCAAACTGTTCACCGTGATTTACACGTCATGCATACCTACGCATCAATTTTCATAAGATTCCTACACCGCTAGCACATGTGGTGGATGATATTATTTTTCAGACTACCGAGAGATGTGAACAGAAAATGAACATCTCTCGGTAGTCTGAAAAATAATATCATTCATCACACGTGCTAAAGGTGTAAGAATCTCATGAAAATTGATATGTAGGGTATGCGTGACATGTAGATCACGGTAAATGGTCTGGATCGGTGAAATACACAGGGAGTGAGATGTTATGGAATGCGCCTCATTTATCTCACGTAAAAAAATATCTCTCTCTCTCTCTCTCTCAATATATATAGAGAGAGAGTAAACAAAAGAAACTTACAAAATAGAACTCGTGCCCTGCAAAATATCAAATGAAAGAAGTAAGATTTATTGGTTTCTCTTCAATCTCTCACTCTAATCCCCGCCAAAACCATAAAATTTCTTCTGAAAATTTGATTTTGTGTTGGATTTATGTTTGAACTCTCGAGTAATTCAATAAGCTTGGATAACTACTAATATCATGCAAAATCTCAGGATTTCTTGTGGGTGGGTCGGGTCGGGTAGTATATGATATTGGGTCTGAGCATTGTGATTGTTAAGATATGATTGTTAATTATAATTTGATTATAGGGGTTTAGTTGAGATTAAATCAAACCTGAATCATTTTGCAGCTATATTTAAATTTTTAATTTTTAGTATAAGATATAAGGGAATATTTTTTGTTATATTTGTTCGAAGTAAATACAAAATGTGGTTTGATTTTGGAATATTTTCAATTAATACATGTGAACAAACAAAAATGTAATTTCATTCTTGATTTTAGTGATTTAAATATTTATTGAGAAAAGAGCAGGGCTCAAGAAGCAGCCTATCTCATGCATTAATGTTTGATTTTTATTTCATTTGTTTTATTTTTAAATTTGTAATGTAAATATGGAAAAATTATACCCATTGCCAACCATATATGTCCAAGTAAGAGAGAGAAGAAATAGAAGTGTGTGGCTCACACATTGTTCATGGCTTGTCCGAAATTCTCCCCCTTCTCTTTCCCCTGTCCGGGTGTATTACACCCAGCATAGGAAATAACTTCTCGCTTAAATGATAGCCGAAATACAAGTTATTTACAAAGATACACAGGTTACAAGGGGGTTGATGATTGCAATAATTTAAACGTTTTGATAATTATAACATTTTTGTGTTTTTTATAAGTTAAAAAGTATTTATAGAAATGCAAATTTCATATATAATTTTAAAAAGAAATACTAAGAAATGTTGTTGCGGCATGATGCTATGTTAGTGTGGCATATTTTTAAGTCAAGATGTGATGAGGCATAGATGTTGATGACAAGTTCAAGAAGATGATATTAGAGATGATAGTAGTGACGGATTAGAGATGATAACAATGACCTAACACATAGAGATGAACATGGCCAATCAAATGACAAGGGTGACGAGAGATGAAAATGGCCAATTGACGCGACCTGAATCGCGCCAAGATGTTACCTTGCGTTGATCTGCTGATGGCGGCGATGGATGGCTGATATTGGATCTGGAGGTCGGCTGCTGAAGCGTGGGGATCTCAATGGGTTTGAGGTTGGTTGTCGCCGAGCTACCTGCAAGGAAGTCCCGGGGTGGTTGTACCACCGAGGACCCTCCGACGGTCAAGTTAGAGAGGAAATCCGAGCAGAGTAACGGCTTAGTGGAGTAAAAATGGCTTACTTGAACCGTCTGAAGAAGGGGTTTATATAGCGGTGGCAGCAGGCAGGTCAGGCGCGAGAATCACGCTGGCCGTTACGCTCCCGATGTCACGCCCGTGTGATGAGCGGGATCGCCCATTAATGGCGAGACATGCTCGTTAGTGGGAGATCGTGATGGCGTGGAACGTGAGATATGGCCGGCGGATATCTCACGCATGACGAGATTCGCGGGATGGCGGTTGCGCATGTGAGCGGTGCCGTTGGTCGGTCGATGAGACCGAGGAAGATGACCTCGGCGGGAGAGCTCGCGGGCGAGCGGGAGAGCCGAGGTATCTTGGTTCTACGGTAGCCCGGAGACGAGCCGGGAGGGCCGAGGAAGCTCGGGCATGTGATAGCTCGGAGTAGAGCAAATGGACACTTGGCTTGGCTGCTGAAATGCTCGGGGGCAAGGAGTGGGGTGCAAGCTCGGAGACAGGGTTTGAGGGAAGCTCCCACTGTAGCACACCGGTTCCTCCTCCATGGCCCTCAGGGGCCTAACTGGTTTACGCATGTAACACGTCATCCGCCACGTGTCACGATCTAAGGAATTACCGTTGATGAGCATTATCATTAGCCCCCCACTCACGTTCCAATCTATTTTGTGGGTCGGGTCGAGAGTGGACTGTTTGGTTCTCTCTGTGCGGCTTGGCGCTGGTAATTCCTTGTAGTGGATTGTCCGGATACGACACGGCGTTCTTGTTGTCGCGCATCGAGTATGAGTCGAATGAAGGACGAGTGTGGGAAGGTCGGTATCCTCCCTTTGTCGGAGTTGAGGCGCTGATCGCGCGTTGGGTAAGAGTTTATTCGGCGGGTCTTGGATCCGTGTCTTTGTAGGGTAGGAAGCTACCCGCTGGGGATGCACCAAGAAAAAAGGAACTCGGCGGCCTGGCGAAGAGGGTTTCAGATTCTCAGCGTCTGATGGGCGGGAAGCTGCTCGCTGGGGATGCGCCGAGCAGGAAGAAACTCGGCGGCCTTGCGAAGAGGGCTTCAGATTCTCAGCGTCTGATGGGTAGGAGGCTGCCCGCTGGGGATGCGCCGAGCCGGAAGAAACTCGGCGGCCTCACGAAGAGGGCTTTGGATCTTCAGCGTCTGATGGGCAGGAGGTTGCCCGTTGGGGATGCGCCGAGCAGGAAGAAACTTGGCGGCCTCGCGTAAAGGGCTTCGGATCTTCAGCATCTGATGGGCAGGAGGTTGCCCGCTGGGGATGCGCCGAGCAGGAAGAAACTCGGCGGTCTCGCGTAGAGGGCTTCGGATCCTTAGTGTCTGATGGGCAGGAGGCTGCTCGCTGGGGATGCGCCGAGCAGGAAGAAACTTGGCGGCTTCACGAAGAGGGCTTCAGATCCTCAGCGTCTGATGGGCAGGAGGTTGCCCGCTGGGGATACGCCGAGCAGGGTTACTGCCCGGTGCCTCTTGGCGAGGGCTTTTGGTCCTTAAGGATGGCCGAGCAGGGTTGCTGCCCGGTGCCTCTTGGTGAGGGCTTTGATCTCTGGCGTCGTGGGGTAGGGAGCTACCAGCCAGGGATAGCCGAGCGGGATAGTCGCTCGGCTGCCTCTTGGTGAAGGCTTTGATCCCTGGCGTTGTGGGGTAGGAAAGCTACCAGCCAGGGATAGCCGCTCGGCTGCCTCTTGGTGAGGGCTTTGATCCCTGGCGTTGTAGGGTAGGGAAGCTACCAGCCAGGGATAGCCGTGCGGGGTAGCCGCTCGGCTGCCTCTTGGTGAGGGCTTTGATCCCTGGCGTTGTAGGGTAGGGAAGCTACCAGCCAGGAATAGCCGAGCGGGGTAGCCACTCGGCTGACTCTTAGTGAGGGCTTAGATCCTTGGCGCTGGAGAGGCCATGGGAGGCCTGCCAAGGATGGACCGAGCAGTGGATGTTGGATATAGTGTCCTCAAAGTCAATTATTGGATCGCAGGCACGTGATTGCAATGATTGAGGGTGGACCTATACCGGTAGGACAGTCTTACTCAAGATGATAGTATGATATCTGGTTTATCTTTATTATCGTGTACATGCTTTAAGTGACATTACAGGTCACTATTGCACGTTGATAGAGCCCTTAGGATTCTTGCTTGACGGCCAGCAGTATGATGGCGATCATATACGTAGGAGCTGGGGTCTATAAGCACATCCTTAAAAGGTCCCTAGTCGAGGGAGTTTTGAGACAGGGCATCGATACTCCGGAGTAGACTAGTGTATACAGTCGAGACCCCAACGAGGGGCGGTGGCTGGTATCACAAGCCATTGGTGTCAGTTGGTTCACCTAAGATGTATACAGGTGCTTATTGGGTTATGAGTACACCGGACAGGACTCGCCGGGAACATGCTAGTTGGTATTATACCTGACGTCAGATAGCAGTTCCCTGGTGACATGTGTATATGTTAGTTCATCGACCTGAGATCGTCATTTGTTTCGTGTGTGTTCCCACTGTGCTTTGATTACTACCCTACCACGGCTCAAAGGAGTCGTGCAAACAGGTTTTAGTTGGGTACAGTCTCGAGCCATATGGAGGCAGCGAGCGGATCGGCAGGGGTTTTCGTCTCTCCCGGTATTGGGGGTGAGATCGTGCTGTGTCTAGGAGAGCCATTACACGAAATCCTTGGCCAAGGCAGGAGATTTACTGGTAGGTATTCCGGTAGTATCTCAGGGTGTTCTGGGCTACACTCCGACATGACTTGTACCGCTTTTGGGGGTCTGACTTTTACCAACCCCTAGGCCCGACATGCGATGCTCATAGACGAACGGACCGGACTGTACGGATATTGTCACTGACAGGCTCAGTAGGGTGTCAGGATGAGTTCACTCATCGACCTCCCTTTTGGTCAATACCTGGTAGCCCGTTACGTACGGCTAGTACCTCTCACGTGCTAGCGGTTAAATCCACAGCCAAAGTATTGATGAGTTTTTAGAGTCCCCCATAGACAGTTTTTCAAGTTTCGGGTGAAATGTTGTAGAGGCCGTATGGTATTATGGCAGGGTTCGATCATATACGTGCAGTAGTGCACGGATCATGATCGGACGGATCATACTAGTGGGCTTTGGTTTAAGCCGGATCCTAGTATTGGATTTGTTGGATTACTTTAGCTTATTGCATTCGCATTCAGTCGGAACGCAGATGCAAGTATGTATATACAGGTGAGGGGTATTCTTGTGATCCGTCATGAGTTTACTTTAGATGACGCCGTTCTTTTTATTGTCATAAACATTTGGGTTAATATTTTGGTGGAAATTGTGAGTGGAAATCATCATGAAGAGGCACAATCAATTAGGTGACTCATGGTCTCTTTTTTAGTGCTAATGTCACTTAATTGATTGATTAGTGTGTTGAATTGATGGATGGAGAGAGAAAGGGCAGCCATATCTCTTTGGGTTGGCTCTTGAGTTTGATTCTAGTGCTCTCACAATAATTCAACACAAAACAAAAGAAAGCCTCTTCTTCTTCTTCTTCCTTTAGCTCACCATTTCCACCATGGCTTCATCTTCAACCTCCATTCATACACTCTCATGCGTTGAGAATCAATGGATGCTTGAGACAAAGTGATCACACACATTCTCTACTTCACCTTGGACACGTCGGCTAGCAAACTTCGTGTCCGAGTTGTTTCGGACGAAGCGGGAGCCCGTAAAAAGACTCATTGATGTGGTGCCCTTCCGACGAGAAGACCGGAGATCGGAGATGCCACGAGGAGCTTAGGAAGGTGGCCAAAGACCGAAGGACATGAATCGATCGGTATAGCCTTTCTAAACCTTCTCTAGTTTGTTAGTTATAAGTTAATGGTTCGATCTGGGATTAAAGTCTGTGATAGCGCCGGTTTCAAGTTTAGAAAAAGTTTTCGTTTCCGCATTTTGGTCTTGGATCGACGGCCGGGGCGCTACCGTAGACTTGCATGGTATCAGAGCAACGCCATTAACCTTTACTAGCTTGCTCTAACGTGTTTAAAATATCGATCGAACGAAATTTCCGAAACCGCGATTCCATTTCATGAAGTTTCTGTTGAATTTTTTTTGTGGTCTAAAAATTATTTTGGGTACGTCAGAAAATCAGGCAGGCTTTTCTAAGACCACTGTAGAAATTTGGAAGTGTGACTCCATAGCTCCGCGGAACCGCGGCATTACCCACGTTTTGGCCGCGGTTCTGCCGCACTACTAATTTTTCTACTGTGGTCTCTGACTTGGAATTGGGGTTTTTGGTATTTTTAGTTTTGGCCCAGATTATTTTGAGTGCTGGATTTGTGCTTGGGGCCCACTTCGGGAAATTTTGTCGATCGAAAATTTTAAACATGTTAGTTTACAGTGCTTACTTTATATCTGTGACCGTGAATGTCATTCGAGCGGTAAATCTTGTCTAATTGCTATAGTTCTTTTAGACGGATTTGCGAACGTGATATTTACGTTGATGTTCTGTGTTGTGCTGTGATGTTGCAGATTTGTCGTGATGGATAGCCTGGATACAATGGTAGTACAGTTTGGTTGTATTTTTACATTTGATATTGCGGGGCGAGCGTCCGACATGTGGACTGCCGTCACTGCCTGTTTATATATTATTCTTTTGGGGCACGACGGGGCTGAGGTCGATGTACCCGTTGTATATATTTTACTTTCTGTACTAGGATAACCCCGCGGTAGGGTGCACGGATAGCCGGGTTCTAGAGGGCAACGAGCCCGCATCTCATGGCTTTGAGACGGAAGGGGCTTTACTCTAAAATTGGCGGGCTATTCGCCGCACTCGTAGGGGGTATAGGTTGACCCAAGGAGGGGTGCTCAAGTTACCGGATTCTATGAAGTGTTGGGTGGTCCATTCACTTTGTTGAAGGGGGCTGCCTCGCTTCAGGTTTTAGCGGGTAACTTGCTGCACCCGTAGGGGTCTAGGATTTCATTGCACAGGCTGTCCATACGACCAGGGGAACGTCGGGTTTCACTTGCGGCTCAAAGGAAACCCGGGGATCCCAGATTATCTGTATTGTTCTGTGATACTTATTACATTTCTGTGATGTTGCATTTTATCACGCCTCGAGCGATTATTATATATTGATATATATACTAGTAGATGTTGTATATGTTTTACACCCGCGCTAGTCCAGTCCCCGCTCTGTCATTAGTTAAGTAACCTAACGGATGATGACGGGACCCAGTGGCGAATGTGGATGGCATATACGTACATCATATTTTCGTTCTTTTGTGGTGTGATTAATTGATGGGACTGCATTGATTCGGATCAATGCAACCTAAACAAACCTACTCTGATGTTATTGGAACATTTTTCAAAAAGCTGTTATTGCAAGGACGTTCTCTTTTGTTTTGCACAGTGGTATTCGGTTATGAATATCCAGCACCTCAGTCGACGAGGCAAGGGCCGAGATCCCTTCACCGGGAGTGACCCCTTGGACAGAGGTTTGCGTCAGGGTAATAACTTCACTATAGTCGATTACTTTTTGCTTTGCATCGCGGTATTCAGTTGGAATATCCTGCACCTCATTCTACGGGGAAAGAGCCGAGATCCCTTCACCGGGAGTGACCTCTTTAGCAAAGGTTTCGCCACTATATTTTTATAAAAAGCTATCTCGTTCCTTCAACGATATCAAGCTCATTACGTTAAAGGTTTTTCGCCAAAAACCATTCGTAGCCCTCCGTCATTTCAGATGGGTAGCACTTAGTATTCATGCTATGTTTGTTGGCCTTAGTCAAGGCATAGTGTATGGTAGCTATTTGTTACTTTTCTGTTGCATAGATAGATGCATTGGTTTGGGACAGTCGTGCAGCCTTATTGGCCCTAGTCAAGGGCTTGTACGGGTGGGTTCAAATTAACCTGGACAATGACGGGTAGAACTTGACATGTGACTTATGATTTGTTGGCCTTAGTCAAGGTCATTAGAGCATGGGGTAAAAATCACATCGGGAGTTTCTAAAGAAACTGAAACTTGCCAGATATGCGCATACCTTCTGGAGTGTGATAACGTGAGTGGATTCCATCACGTTATCATGCGATGATAGTTGGATCCCGATTCCCACTGATGAGTTGGTTTACTCCGCGGGTGATCCCGACTAATTCTTCTTTTAGGTTTGGAGGAGAATTTGAGTTTACAGTGGGAGGTTTCCTGATTAGATAAATTGATAACCATTCTGATCTAGGTTAGAGTGCACGCAGAGTGTTTCTTTTCTCTCTCCCTTTGGCAGCGACCATGGCCCAACCCTAAACTATGACTCAGTGACCAAGTTAACCGAACTTTCTTAAAACACTAGCTTTTGAATTGTCAGAGTTGCATACCTCATAACCACTCCTACTTTTACCCTTTTCTCCAGAACACCCCGTATTACTACGAACATCCACTTCCATTGGATAAAACCATCGTATGGTTATATACGAACTCGAAGGAACTTGTTCCAGATTCGAGGATGGTTTCCGGTTCTGGAGAAAATGAATAGGACTATTCCGTTGTCTTTTCCTTTTACCTTCTCTCAGGTTGCGAGTGCTCCTTGGATTAGGACGGTACACCTATTATGCTAATTGAATAGTCTTCTTCCAAACCATAGTCAGGTGCCGAACGGTGGGGAATGAAGAAAACCAATTAGCCTAACAATGGTGTACAGAAGATATTAAGTAAAGACAAATAAAGGGATTAGTAAGAGGGCAAAGTAAATTGCGACTGCTATTCACGACCAAACCAAGTATTTCATCGCCACTCCTACTTCACCTTTGTATTTCTCCGGAACACCCCGTATCACTACGAAGATCTACAGTTTATTGGATACTCCATCGTATGGTTATATACGAACTCGAAGGAACTTGTTCCAGTTCGGGGATGGATTCTGGTTCAGGAGAAATAGGAATAAGGTTTTATTCATTTGTCTTTTATCTTTATCTTCTCTCGGGTTGCGAGTGCTCCTAGGATTAGGAGAGTACACCCATTATGCTTATTGGATAGTCTTCTTCCAAACCATAGGCTGATGCTGAACAGTAGGGAAGGAAGAAAACCATTTAGCCTAAAAGGGTGTACATAAGGTAATGAGTAAAGACAAATAAAGGGATTTAGAGAGATGACAAAGAAATATACGGTTACAGTTGTGAATCTGATAATGGAAGAGGTATTACTAGGAATACCCGGATACCCCTTCGAAACATTTATATGTTTCAGTTTCACTGTGTATTGTCAAAAGAAAACTGATTTCCCAATTAGTCTTCACTCCAGGGTATGTATTTACCAAGTTTGATTCTTACATCTGTATGGTTTTACAGATGATGAGTGAGAGTAAGTTATTGGGAATTGGGTGATCATCCTCATTATATCGGGATTCGTTGTAATTGGTGATATTTGAGGAAATCGCCTGGGCTGTTTGCCGGACGGCAAATATTTAGTTTTGAATATCCGTTGTTATGCACCAATTTCAAATTGATATATCTGTATGTTTATTTTTATAGTGAGATATAACTTTTTGCAATTATGTCCATGACATTTACCTATATCAGTGGATGGTTAGGTAAGGAGCATTAAACAGCGGTGTAATTCTTCTTAACCATAAGTACAGTTTTCAACCAACGACGCACAAGGTGTGAGTTATTCAACTCAGCGGACTTATACAAAGTATATTGTATGTTGTCCAGTGTCCATTAGGACAGAGGGGTTGGTACTCGTACTATATTCTGTTTACTTATGACTTCTCTAGTTCTTAGACATGTGTTTCATAAAAATACAATATCCAAGTTTTGAGAAGTTATAGGTATATGAATAAAGTAGAGAACCAGGTATTGCAAGTATCATGATTCTTCAAGGTGATCGAAGATGTAGATACTTGTGTATGGTATTCAGTTGATAGTAATGATTGTGAGAACTTGCTTCTCTTTCATGTTACTCATATCTGGATGTATTCCTAAGTTGAGTAATATTGATCGGCCTCTCTCCATTTAGTTGACATGCACTGGAGATAGCTGCATGATTTGAATCTGGTTCCAATTAAATCAGTGCATCTGTTTCTATATTGGACATAGAATAGTTCATATCTTAACAATATTAAGGTACGGGGAGTTGTCCAGCTTATGCTTAAAACCAGACTCTGGATAACTCAAGGCACGTTTCTGTAATGGATGTTTGTGGGTTGACCCGGGTTATGACGAGGGTTGACTTTCTACCATCTGGAAGATCAATAGTGATATTGTTCTTGACTCGCCACAGTTTTGATAAAAATGGATTTTTTCAGAAAACAGTAGTGGGAGTATGGTTGAACTGGAAGTGATTCCAGAACCACAAACGATTACTGAAAATTTGATAAGAACCTAAAGATTCAGTCAGGTTTGACATTCCATTAGCCACTCTGCAGATATGGTGAGTAACCTTATGCACTCGAAAGGTACTCCGGTATGCTCAAGGACGGTGACAGGGAGGTTCTTGTTTACCCAGACTTGACACTGCTGTTGTTCCAGACTATGAGACCCGGCAGGAGGATGAATATAGCATCGTTCTAAACTAGCTTTAAAAGTGTACGTGTATATGACTCTGCCAGAGGGTTATCGTAGTCAGTGAGAGCAGCGGAAGCATAGTGGACAAGTAGCTTATGTCTATGGACTAAAGCAGATATAGCGAGAGAGATCATCTATTTCTGATGTGACAGTCATAGGTTTGACTTTATCAGAATAGGGGATGGATCTGTTAAGAAGGTAGTAGGGTGTGATGTCCTGGTATATGGATGACATACATATAGTAGGAAGTGAAAATCCTATACTACGATCGGTTATACTTTGGTTATCACACAGTGGTTTCTCCACATAGGATATAGATAAAATATCAGACATTCTGGTTACTAGATCTATGGTTTTAGATCTAGATTTGGGTAGTTTTCCAATCTGGGTACTTAGACAACATTCTACAGGTGTTTTAGAATGGACGACTCCCGGCACGGTAGTATACCTGCAGGTGATGGAGTCACCCTCTCTAAAGGTGTCTTACAGACTAAAGGGGAGAGGGATGTGCATGATTGACATATCACTTGCTTAGGCAATTGAGTCAATTATGAGATGTCAAGTACCACACCAGATGTTGTGTTTGCTCTAGATACAATAAGTTGATATTAATCCTATCTTGGAGAAACGTTCGGAAGCAGTTTTAGAACATAAATGGATGTTCTAGGGATATGATAACAACAGACTCTTTCGGGAGACGGTTATCATTCCAGGCTTCCAAGGTGACCTGGATGACAGAGTGACTGTCAGAGTTATAGTTTTCCCTCTGACGAGGGACAGTAGTTTGGACAGGTGATCCAAGCGGACACTGAGGGAGGCATGACGCAGGATACTGATTAAGTTCAGTTGACGATACAGTCTAAGAAGTTTGGATTTGGAGTTTATTTATTAGCTAGGTCCCATCAGATATCCAGACATATTCTAAGATAGGTATTGCTCATTTCGGGAGATGGCTTTCTCCGTGAACTTGAGATAAAGAGAGACATAGAAAGAAACATCAGGGCGAATCCACTCACTGAGGCTATTCCTCGAATGCAATATTTTCGCAAACGGGCTTTGTGAAACTGATTAGTAGAGGAGTTGGGTGTTCGGTATCACACGGGCTGTGAGTATACGGCATCGCAATAATTAGCCTTGAGTGCAAGTGGGAGATTGTTGGATATAGTACCCTCAAAGTCAATTCGAAAGAGGTCTCGTTCTGGAAGGGCCTTCTAGACTTCAAAGAGATGGATGGTGGAGGAGCTTTAGGGATCTCAGGCACGTGATTGTAATGATTGAGGGAGGACCTATACCGGTAGGACAGTCTTACTCAAGATGATAGTATGCTATCTGGTTTATCTTTATTATCGTGTACATGCTTTAGGTGACATTACAGGTCACTATTGCACGTTGATAGAGCCCTTAGGATTCTTGTTTGACGGCCAGCAGTATGATGGCGATCATATATGTGGGAGCTGGGGTCTATAAGAACATCCTTAAAAGGTCCCTAGTCGAGGGAGTTTCGAGACAGGGCATCGATACTCTGGAGTAGACTAATGTATACAGTCGAGACCCCGACGAGGGGCGGTGGCTGGTATCACAACCCATTGGTGTCAGTTGGTTCACCTAAGATGTATACATGTGCTTATTGGGTTATGAGTACACCGGACAGGACTCGCCGGGAACATGCCAGTTGGTATTATACCTGACGTCAGATAGCAGTTCCCTGGTGACATGTGTACAGCTTAGTTCATTGACCTGAGATCGTCATTTGTTTTATGTGAGTTCCTACTATGCTTTGATTACTACCCTACCACGGCTCAAAGGAGTCGTGCAAACAGGTTTTAGTTGGGTACAGTCCCGAGCCACATGGAGACAGTGAGCGGATCGGCAGGGGTTTCGTCTCTCCCGGTATTGGGGGTGAGATCGCGCTGTGTCTAGGAGAGCCATTACACGAAGTCCTTGGCCAAAGCAGGAGATTTACTGGTAGGTATTCCGGTAGTATCTCAGGGTGTTCTGGGCTACACTCCGACACGACTTGTACCGCTTTTGGGGGTCTGACTTTTACCAACCCCCTTGGCCCGACATGCGATGCTCAAAGACGAACGGACCGGACTGTACGGATATTGTCACTGACAGGCTCAGTAGGGTGTCAAGATGAGTTCGCTCATCGACCTCCCTTTTGGTCAATACCTGGTAGCCCGTTACGTACGGCTAGTACCTCTGACGTGCTAGTGGTTAAATCCATAGCCAAAGTATTGAAGAGTCTTTAGAGTCCCCCACAGACAGTTTCTCAAGTTTCGGGCGTAACGTTATAGAGGCTGTATGGTATTATGGCAGGGTTCGATCATATATGTGCAGTAGTGCACGGATCATGATCGGACGGATCATACTAGTGGGCTTTGGTTTAAGCCGGATCCTAGTATTAGATTTGTTGGATTACTTTAGTCTCATCGCATTCGCATTCAGTCGGAACGCAGATACAGGTATGTATATACAGGTGAGGGGTATTCTTGTGATCCGTCACGAGTTTGCTTTAGATGATGTCGTTCTTTTTATTGTCATAAACATTTGGGTTAATGTTTTGGTGGAAATTGTGAGTGGAAGTCATCATGAAGAGGCACAATCAATTAGGTGACTCATGGTCTCTTTTTTAGTGCTAATGTCACTTAATTGATTGATTAGTGTGTTGAATTGATGGATGGAGAAAGAAAGGGCAGCCATATCTCTTGGGGTTGGCTCTTGAGTTTGATTCTAGTGCTCTCACAATAATTCAACACAAAACAAAAGAAAGCATCTTCTTCTTCTTCCTCCTCTAGCTCACCATTTCCACCATGGATTCATCTTCAACCTCCATCTATACACTCTCATGCGTTGAGAATCAATGGATGCTTGAGACAAAATGATCGCACACATTCTCTACTTCACCTTGGACACGTCGTCTAGCAAACTTCGTGTCCGACTTGCTTCGAACGAAGCGGGAGCCCATAAAAAGACTCATTGATGTGGTGCCCTTCCGACGAGAAGACCGGAGATCGGAGATGCCGTGAGGAGCTTGGGAAGGTGGCTAAAGACCGAAGGATACGGATCGATCGGTATAGCCTTTCTAACCCTTCTCTAGTTTTCTAGTTATAGGTTAATGGTTCGATCCGGGATTAAAGTCTGCGATAGCGCCGGTTTCAAGTTTAGAAAAAAATTTCGTTTCCGCATTTTGGCCTTAGATCAACGGCCGGGGTGCTACCGTAGACTTACAGTGGAGCTGCTCAGCTGCCTCTTAGCAAGGGCTTTGATCCCTGGCGTTGTGGAGTAGGGAGCTACCAGCCAGGGACAGCCGAGCGGGGTAGCCACTCGGCTGCCTCTTAGTGAGGGCTTAGATCCTTGGTGCTGGAGGGGCCGTGGGAGGCCTACCAAGGATGGACCGAGCAGTGGAGCTGCTCAGCTGCCTCTTGGCGAGGGCTTTGATCTCTGACGTTGTGGGGTAGGGAGCTACCAGTCAGGGATAGCCGAGCGGGGCTGCCTCTTAGTGAGGGCTTAGATGCTTAGCGCTGGAGGGGCTGTGGGAGGCCTGCCAAGAATGGACCGAGCAGTGGAGCTGCTCAGCTGCCTCTTGGCAAGGGCTTTGATCCTTGGCGTTGTGAGGTAGGGAGCTTCCAGCCAGGAATAGCCGAGCAGGGTAGCCGCTTGGCTGCCTCTTGGTGAGGGCTTTGATCCCTAGCGCTGGAGGGGCCGTGCAAGGCCTCTTAAGGATGCACCGAGCAGTGAAGCTGCTCTGTTGCCTCTTGGCGAGGGCTTTGATCCCTGACATTGCGAGGTAAAGAACTACCAGCCGGGGATAACCGAGTTGGGTAGCCTCTCGGCTGCCTCTTGGTGAGGGCTTCGATACTTTGCGCTGGAGGAGCCGTGCAAGGCTTGCTAAGGACTGACCGAGCAGTGAAGCTGCTAAGTTGCCTCTTGGCGAGGGCTTTGATCCCTGGCATTGTGGGGTAGGGAGCTACCAGCCAGGGATAGCCGAGCAGGGTAGCCGCTTGGCTGCCTCTTGGTGAGGGCTTCTTAGGTCTCCTGGCGAGGTCGTTTTTGAGCTGCTGTGGCGAGTCTCGTGGCACGACCCCGTCGAGGGAGGGGGTGCCGGCCATGCCTAGGAGCAGGCGAGCTGACCGTCACCGCCTCGGGGGGAACAGGGGTGCGACGATACTCGGGGCGAAACTCTCTGGCGTAAGACCCCGGAGTCGAGATTTGCGGTGCCCACCGGGTCATCGAATCTATCTGCCCGAGGGACCTGCGGCTGTGGGAGACAGTAAGGCGGTGGTCGGCAGCGCCGATACGAGCAGAGTCTTCTTTCCCTCTGTAGGGGCGGCGACCTGGGGAGCTTGTCCCGCCGTTTGGACAAGGACGAGCGCATCCACCATGGACGCGAGTCGATCTATCCGGACGGCTAGGACGTTGATGGTGTTCGGAGGAGGAGATTCGTCCGTGCTCCCGTTGTGGAGGAGGCGGCGGCTAGTGCTTGGATCATCGTGATGACCGCTCGCCATTAGGTTGAGATCGGAAGACGAACTTTTATTTTTGTGGAATCAAGGTTTTCCCACAGACGGCGCCAGCTGACGCGACCTGGATCACGCCAAGATATTACCTTCCGTTGATCTGCTGATGGCGGCGATGGATGGCTGATATTAGATCTGGAGGCCGGCTACTAAAGCGTGTGGATCTCAATGGGTTTGAGGTTGGTTGTCGCCGAGCTACTTGCAAGGAAGTCCCGGGGTGGTTGTACCACCGAGGACCCTCCGACGGTCAAGTTAGAGAGGAAATCCGAGCAGAGTAACGGCTTAGTGGAGTAAAAATGGCTTACTTGAACCGTTTGAAGAGGGGATTTATATAGCAGTGGCAGCAGGCAGGGCAGGCGCGAGAATCACGCCAGCCGTTACGCTTCCGATGTCACGCCCGCGTGATGAGCAGGATCTCCCATTAATGGCGAGACAGGCTCGTTAATAGGGGATCGTGATGGCGTGGAACGTGGGATATGGCCAGCGGATATCTCGCGCATGGCGAGATTCGTGGGATGGCGGTTGCACCTGTGAGCGGTGTCGTTGGTCGGTCGATGAGATCGAGAAAGATGACCTCGGCGGGAGAGCTTGCGGACGAGCGGGAGAGCCGAGGTATCTTGGTTCTGTGGTAGCCTGGTGACGAGCCGGGAGGGCCGAGGAAGCTCGGACCTGTGATAGCTCGGAGTAGAGCAAAGGGACACTTGGCTTGGCTGCTGAAGTGCTCGGGGGCAAGGATTGGGGTGCAACCTCGGAGACAGGGTTTGAGGGAAGCCCCCACTATAGCACACTGGTTCCCCCTCTGTGGCCCTCAGGGGCCTAACTGGTTTACGCATGTGACACGTCATCCGCCACGTGTCACGATATAAGGAATTACCGTTTTTGAGCATCATCACCAAGCAAACGATGAGGGCGATGATAGTATAGAAGACGAAGGCAATGAGAGTACAGGCAGGAACATGGTGGAATTAAAAATGCGAGGACATACACATTAAGTCGGTGGCAACAATGATACAAGTGAATCGATGACAATGGAGATGATGGCAAGCTGGTGTTGATGGTTGTAAGACAAAAAAAATTGGATACACGATAGTTCATTCAAAAAGTTGGTTTGTTTGATGACAACATGTTGTCGATGCCATATAAAAAAATGATAGTGATCATTCAGTAAAATGATAGTGATTGTTCAGTATATGTTTTGTATGATAAACACCATCGCTTCTACACAACTCATATTCAGAATATGTGTAGAAAGGTCTGTCAAAAAGTTTTCCAACAAGCTTTACGACGCGCCGCAGCCACTATTTATCCTCCCGACCCAGCACGACCAAACAACGGAGTGAGCGCTAGCGCGAAAGCCGTTGTGCGGTAGCACATCCATTTTCTTGCTCAAGTCAACTATCTTGGAAATCGGCGAAAGATAGCAAGCGTGGTTGGGTTCCGTTCTTCTCAGACGGTACTCTTGCTTTTCCAGGCTTGAAGAAAGTTCTATGAAAATTGGAATTACTGTGAACTGAGAAGTTGTATGCCAAGTTTAGTATCAACTGGAAATTCACTGTATCCCAGCATATATGACAATTTTTGCTACAAATTTTCATATTGCCATGAAATTACTTAATTACGTTTATAGCTAGAATGCATGCCAACTTTAACCAAATAGATTACATGCCATATGGTTGAAAGCATTCGATTTTCTTGGCTGGGTTTAATTATTCAGATTTATATATTGATCATAAAAATTAAAAAAAATAATATTGGAGATGCTTTTTCATAATAACAATATGATTCCATCATTGTAAACATGGTCACTAAACATGTGGATCATAGTAGTGAGTCCAAAGAAATTTAAATTGGAAGGGGGTGAGTTTTTCAAGAGGGAAAAAACCAAAAAAAAATTGAATTAAGGGGAGGGGCCAGTGGTAAATTATGGGGCTGGGTTTTTCAAGGCAGCTTGTTTTCCAAAAAAAACATTTTTAAAAAGATAAAATTTGCAGTCGGGCTGGCCCGACGGGCCCAACCTGGCCCAACCCAAGTCGGGCTTGAGGCCGTCCTATGCTGGACTTAGGTTTAAGCCAGTCGGGCCAGTCCTAGACCCGGTCAACTAAGACTTGGTCAGGCTCGAAGACCAACCAAGCCCAATAGGCTTAGGGCCTGGCCAGCCCGACCCGGCCCGATTGCCACTCCACGACATGACTTTTCATTTTATAACTCTGAAATCTCAAGTTAAGGAAATAATAAAATATTAAAAGAACACAATTTAATTTTATAAAGCAATTAAAATCTAACCCGCATTTTATGAAACTGATAATTTTGATGAGAAGCGGCACAACGCCCATAGAAAGTCCGAATGATGATACCTATATACAAAAATATTTAACAAATTAAGACAGCATAAAAAATTTAAATTAGTTTGATCATGACAAAAAAGTGGTTCTTAATATATATATATATATATATATATATATATTCACACACGCATGGGATTAAGAGTTGTGCTCTCGGGCTTACGAAAAATCCATGTTTCCGCATCTCAAAGCCAACATACTTCTCTTTCCGCGATTAAAAGAAAAAAGAAATGGAAAACAGAAGTGTGTGTGTGTATAGAGAGAATAATGGAGGAAAGATGTCATAGGAGGGAATTTTTTCCTATGGTGTCGAAAAAATACAACATCCATCGTGTTTTCCGACGATCGGAACCCATCATCTTCATCGTTATCATCTAAGATGTGGGCACACCAAATTTCATGTGATTCAACAACCTTTTCACCGTTGAATTAATGGGTTCAAAATTAACGTTTACCGACAATAGAACTTTTTACATGGCTAAATCAACGGTGAAAAAGTTGTAGAATCACATGAAATTTGGTGTACCCATATCTTATATGATAAAGATGAAGATGATAGGTTCCGATCGTCGGAAAACATGATGGGGGAGTATTTTTTCGACGTCATAGGAGAAAATTCCCTCTTATGGTATCTTTCCTCCATTATTCTAATATATATATGGGATTAAGGGTCCTACATTCGGGCTTAGGAAAAATCCATGTGTCCGCAACTCAAAAGCCATGTTCTTCTCATTCCGTGATTAAAGAAAAAGAAAAAGAAAACAGAAGTAACCCCTATTTTTCGCTGAGAAATCCTTAGGATAAGTTGCTGTAATGATTAAAAGTTGTAGGGTTGCTAGGCATGCGCACAAGGGTCTACAAGGCATCAACCATGCCCGATTAAAAATTTAGCCGTGCCGAACAACCCGAAGCTGGATCTTTAAACTAGGGTTTAGGCGAAAACAAGTATGTTAAACAATTTAACACTAAGTGAGAGGGATTACAACCTTTGTAGATCCGGTCCTTCACTTCTAAACCTCCGTGTTGAAGTCCCTTCGCTGCGATCATCATGTTCCGGACTCTCGAGAGGTTCCACGAAGAGAAAGATGCAGTCTTGCTTCCGATCTTCGATACAAAGATGATCTACCTTGAAGTTTCGTTAACACAAGCTAACACTCATAATATGAAGTGAACACCCTCATCTAAATGGTAAGGATAGATGAGGATGATGAAGTAGAATTTTTGCACTCTTTTATTTTCTTATTCTCACTCATTTTCATCACAAAAAGCAAAGCAAGAAAACTTTTCCATGAAAAGAGAAGGAAGAAGAAGATGGAATCCTTTTGTGATGAATAATGAATAACCCATTAGTGAGGTTAGAAATGCAACCATAGTTAAGAATGAATGCTTAACCCTTGTAGAGAAACAACCATGGTCAAGGGTTTGGGTTTGGTTAAGCAAATATCTTCACAAAATATCTTACACAAAACAAAACAAAAACCTTCTAGAAACTTCTAGAAGAGCTTAACCCTAATCAAACCCTAACCATATTTAATCTCCACTAATCATGTTGTATTAATAACCATATCATGTTACAATATTATATATCACATATATAATATTTATTGTAACAAAATAAAATAATGCAGTTAACATATATCGCATATATATCAATGTATTACCCGAGCGAGAAAAAGAATCTTTTAGTGAGCAAATATTAGTTAATGTAATTTAATATATCATATATATTATTATACATTAAATTATCGAATCAACACTTGATCCGACAATCCGGCTATATCGCATATAACCGACTAATATTTATCCGTACCGATTCATCGAATCAACACTTGATCCGATGACCCGGCTGATATTATATATCGCAAGAATAGAATACGGTATCTCATATTGTATTATCCTCGGTCCCGCACATATCACATATGTGCCCCTACTCCGTTTTGCCTGAGTCAAGAAACCTCTGTGTAGGAATCTAAAGAATCGTCAATACGCCAGCAGTAGGTGATGATCATATCAAACACCCACAAGCTGCAAGCGGTCAGCTAAACGTAACAGCCACCCAGGTATTGAGCGCTCAGAAGATCAATAAGCAAACATGTACATTCTTCTGTGAATCCAAACAGTAACACTCCCGTACAGTCCGGTCTCGTCGTCTGATATGTCGCATATCTCGCCTAGGGGTGGTAAACGTCAGACCCCAGTAGCTCGATAAGTCGTGTCGATATGAGGTCTATAACAGTTCGAGAAACTACTGATAACACTTACCAGTAAATCTCAGCAACCCTGGCCAGGGATTTCCGGTTATAGCCAATCGAACACAGCACAACATCAACTCCCTATACCGGGAGAGACGAATCCCCTCCTATCGCTCATTGCCTCCATGTGATTCGGGACTGTACCCAAAAGCCACCTTTTTGCACGCCCTCTTGGACGTGGTATGATGGAAATCAAAGCACAGTGGGAATCACACAAGAATCTATGACGATCTCAGGTCAACAGACTACTCTGTACCAGTGTCACCGGAGAACTGCCATCTGACGTGAGGTATAATACCATCTGGGAGTTCTCGGCGCGTCCGTCCAGTGTACCCAGTCTCCACCGAGCACCCGTACACCATCCTTGATGTCAAACACCGATGGATATGGGATCATCCATCGCCCATCATATGGGTCAAGATGCGTATACGCTAGTCTACTCTGGTGTATCGATGCCCTGTATCGATACACCCCCGACTAGGAACAGTTATAGGATGTTCTCGTCGACTACCGTGGCCCCACTAGTATGATCTCATCATAGTCCCAGTAGTCGAGTAAATATCCTAAGGGCTTTATCAACATGTAATATAGAGACAATCAAAGTACATGTTAAGATAAAGTACAACCAGATAGCATACTATCATGTCGAGCAAGAAAGTCCTCCCTATATATATCCAAGCATCCATTACAATATACATCGTATGTACAGAAATGGCCTCTACGGCATACATATAACTAACAATCTCCCACTTGCACTAGGGTCATCTGTTGTGGTATCACATACCCAACAATTAGCTACGGTTGAAGTATCTCATACTCAACCATCCTAGAAGAGTCTCTACTGGGAAAAAGGCCTTTGTGAGTGGATCCGCGCTGTTGTCTTCTGTGTCTACTCTCCTAACCTCAATCTCCCTGGAGATCAACCATCTCCATGATCAGGTGATACTGCCTAAGAATTATATCTGGATTTCTGATGGGACGGGGGTTCCTTGGCATAAGCCACAACTCCATTGTCACACAATGATAGGAACGAAGTTCATCTCATGAACTTATATATCCAGACTGTCTCTTTGGTAATATCCTTGGTAGCGATGTATCTTGCTTTTAATCGTCTAGTAAGTCACGGTATCTAGCTTGGAACTCTTCCAACATACCGTCCCTCCACTGAGGGTAAAGACAATGCCTGCGACTGACATTCAGTCGTCCTTATCACCCTGGAACCTCTCCAGTGATTCTCCCCAGGATCGATTGATACGATCTCACTGCAACTAGTGAGTATCCTAACAACCAATTAGATCTGTCTCATAGATCCAAAACACAGGATTTAGGAGGTATCGACTTCGATCCTATATGGAGAATCCTTGTGATAAGCGGAGATTGACCGAGCGTAGCATAGGAAACTGTTTCCCTATCAAGAGTATGTCATCCACGTACTCTATGAGGATCACCACCATACTCCCTACTACCTTTTTGTATATACAAGGTTCATCTACCATTTTGATGAAGTCAAACTCTTTGACTACCACATCAAAACAGATGTTCCAACTCCGCGATGCCTGCTTTATCCTATAAAGCATCTTGCACACGTTTCCGCTGTTCCCACTGTCTACGAAGCCCTCTGGCCGTGTACTTATAGACGCTCTCTTCTAAAACATCATTTAGAAAAAGCAGTCATGACATCCAACCACCAGATATCGTAGTCATGGTATGTAGCCGTGGCAAGTAGGATCTGGATGGACTTAAGCATAGATTTGAAAGTCTCAACTTTTCCATGTACACCAAGTAATCTTCTCAAGATATACTTGCTCCTGGTGGGGATTTAACCTTTCAGATAGAGCAACCAAAGTCCATACTTTGTTGGTGTATAAGGATTCCATCTCAGATCGATAAGCATCCAGCCATTCTTACAGAGTCCCACTCCTGATGGCCAGCTCGAAACTAGTTGGGTCATCATCTCATGATGCAATCCTCGCTCCCACTGTCATAAAGAAACCGAAGTATCTCTCAGGTGGGTGAGGAACCTTACTAGATCGGCGGAGAGGCTAAGGTTCGTTGGAAACTATTGAATCCTTTGGTTCTACCAAATCATCAGCTGCAGTTTGTATAGCTGAAACATTTCCAGTTCTACATAACAGACCTTGCCTCGAGCTTGTCCGGATTTTGCTTTTAGACATAGGTCGGACAACCCCAAATCTTAACAAACTTAAGATATGGGCTCTTTCCTTTCCATATCATATATGGAGTGGTAGGCATCTGATTTGATTGGAACCCTATTCAATAGGTATGCAGCTTCACAAGTGCATTATTCCTAAAAGGAAATAGGAAACTCAGTAGTACTCATCATAGAGCGCACCATATCAAATAGGGTGTGATTGCTCCGCCCCGATACACTGAGGTGCTGTGGTGTATACGGAGGAGTAATGCTGAGAGAGAATCTCATTCTCCTTTAGAATAGTCCAGGAATCCCGTGCTCAAGTATTCTCCTCCTTGATCTCATCAAAAGGACATAATACTTATACCCGTATTTGGTTCTCTACTTCTAACTCATATTCATTGAATTTCTCAAAAGGTCCAGACTTGTGTTTCAACAGGAACATATGTCCAAATCTTGAGAGATAAACAGTGAATGTAATGAAGTATAAAGAACCGGTCCTGGCATCTGTAGACAGGGGACCTTCATACATCAGCATGTATCAATCCCAAGAGTTCACTAACTCTTTCTCTGTTTCTAATAAACGGAGCTGTGGTCATCTTATCTCTGTGACATGACTGGCAAGTTTCACAAGATGTAAATTCAAACTAATTTAAATATGCATCTTTATGTAACTTCAGCTAGTCGGGTCGCATTGATATGACCTAGTCTACAATGTCTCAAGAAGGATTTGTTCATTTCTGAACTCTTCCTCTTATGTCTATATACTAAGAACTGTAGTTTGATTTAGAACGTCAATGCTTTTAGATAATGTGCCTGAACCGGCCAACTCTTGATATAGGAAATGTTCAAAACATTATCCAACAATACAAAATTATATCCTTCTTTACTAATAAAGAAAATGATATGATGTTTTATATCAGGTTCGGTATCTAACAACATTCGTTCAGAATCAATGTATTCTGATAATACAGGGTGATAGTGACCAACAGACTTGGCTGCAACACTTGCACCATTTTCTATCTCATGAAACTTATCACCCGTTCTCAGTTCTCTATCTATCAGTAGCCCATGTAATAAATTACATATGTGGGATCCTGATTCGGTATCAAATACCCAGGTCGTAAAGGATACTGAGAAACAGTTTTATATAATGAACATACCCGAAGAAGATGCATCAGCATGCACTTTCTTCGTTTGGGCGGCACGGGAATTCTGGTAATCCCCTATTTCCTGCTCTGTCTTATAACAATTATAAGTTGGAGCGGGACCAACGTTCCCCAGCTCAGTATAATAAGCGGGTTCGGTCAATATATCCGTATTATTATCTTGATTAAGACGTGATATGGTCGCTACCTGGAGAGAGAGAGAAGAAAACACTCAGCGTATGCTCTTGCAAGATTAGATTGGTTATCTAATATATCTAATCAGGATGTCTCCCACTGTTTTTGTCAAATCTTCCTTCAAACCCTAAAAGGAAAGACTAGCCGGGATTAATTACACGCTACAAGTTCGCCAATCTTTCAGCCAGGCCAGTGTCGGTACTTTGAGGGAGGTTCCCCGTGCTTTCGCACGAACCTAATTAAAGTAAACCTCGTTTTCCCAGGGGCGTAACCCCGTTAACACCTTTCTAGACACCTACTTGATCGGCTAATTGTAATGTGTAAAAATCTCCCAGGAGTAACTCTTACTCGCAGCGGGTATCGGGATCCAACTATCTCATAGAAGGTATACAATCTCATTGCAAATTTCAACACTTGAAATTCCCAATAATATTTTACCCCTAGTACTTATGACCTTAACTAAGGTCAACATATCATAAGCACTAGTCAAGTTCTACCCGTCATTTCATGATTAATCAAACCCACCCTACATGACCCTCAACTATAGTCGACATAATCACATGAATGTCCTAACTAATCGCATCATATGCTGTGTAGGAAGACATCACTTAGTTACCGTACACTACGCCTCAACTAAAGTCGACATACGCAGCACGAATACTAAGTACTCTACTTCCTAAAATGACGGAGGGCTACGACAAGTTTTTAAGAAAACCCTTTGCGTAATGAACTTGATATCGTTGTAGAATCGATTTTAAATGGAGTGCTTTTGAGGCTTTTCTAGTTTTGCTAAAGGGGTCACTCCCGGTGAAAGGATCGTCGGCCCTTTCCTCATCGAATAAGGTGCAGGATATTTCACAAATATCACTATGCAAAGCAAGAACTATAGAAGCAATCAAAAGACAAACCGAGTTTGTAGCATATGCTAGTTTCACTAAAGAGGTCACTTCCGGTGAAGGGATCTCGGCTCTTTCCTTATCGAATAAGGTGCTGGATGTTCTACAAGGAACACCGCTATGTAAAGCAAGAGCTAGAGCTACCAGTTTTTAAACAAGTTTCTACAACATCTTTAGGTTTCTTTTAGTTTCATTAATCTCATTAATGAACTCCCATTTTATTATGCTTCACAAGCATCACATTTGAAACGATATCTGCAATATAACATATATCTCATATATATAATATAAACATTCGTCTTAGGCAGTAATATAATCTCATCACAAAACATTGCAGCAGAAGAACATATATGAAATATTGGATATACTAGGACGTCCATGTTTTTAATACGAGCCTGTATAAAACACGGATTCCACGGTCGCGATGAATAGCCAAACCCACATCCCTAGACCCTTACGAGAGCGGCAAGCAACACTGCCAATTCTAGGGTTAGGGGACCCGGTCTCGACTCCTCGAGATGGTCTCCCACTGGACCCCAGAACCCGGTTACTTGTGCTCCCCGCCTTGGGTCTACCTAATGCGGAAAAGTAAATAATATACAATGGTGACATCATCCTCGGCCCGGAAGTGCCCCGATAAAAGAATATTACATACAAATGAATTTTACATGAATGAAAAAGAAAAAACTCTCATCTCACATAAAACCCTCGGCTATTCAGAACGCGACGATCCAATATAATATATCACAACAACACATAATATCTCATATCATCAACATAAGTAAGTATGCATATACCGATCGTCGTTGATGTATAGCAACGAAAACCGGCAATACAACTACATACTACACTTACGGTCACAGAAAAGAAAGTGTAAAATTACAACTGTTGGAATCCGCAACCTCTTTAGACATCGCATGCCTAACCAAATGAATTCCTTAGACATCGCATGCCTAACAATTATAAACCCCGCATTTTAGTCTCGTTATCGAAAACTCTTTTCAATATCAAGTCGGGCAATTCAACAAGATTTCCGACAACCTGATCGAATGCTCGTCGCAAACTTTAGTAGACGGCCGCACCCCCGATACCGTCGACGAAGTGTACTAAGGCGGAACACCGCTGCCACAAGCATCCTAACGGATGCTTTTGGCGACGGGGTTCTCCTACAGTCACTTGGTCGGGGCTTTGGGGCGTGGCTGTCTATTAAGTTTACCCGGCGAGTATCCGCGTACGCTACGTGATTGCGACGGACTTTTGATCACATCAAAATTCTGTGGCAACCGATCATCTGAGACTAAACTGCTATGTTTATAATATTCAAATCAGTTATCTCATAACTTTTTGTGGATTCCAAATATTGTATCACAATCCAGATAAATAGACAATGTTAAACTTTCCGATCGAATAATCAAACACCCAAGATTTCCCCAATATATCTCAACACTTGAAATCAGTTAAAAACATCCATTACATGCCATAGTACCAATGGTCCAGCCGTAGAAGGGTTAAGCCAACGCCTCACATGTGGCACGCCGTACTGCCACAAACCCTAAGTTCAGAGGCAGTTCAAGACGGTCACATAATCGAGTTAAGGTTTGTTGTCTTCTAGAGGGTCCACCGCGTTACTTGCACGACTTAGAACGTTCTTAAACACGAGAAAAAATCCAACTTTTGAAAAAATTTCCGACAGGGGAAAAAGTGAGTTATTGATATCCGTTCGAACTTTTTAACAATTTCTAAAAATTATCCGGACAAACTAAACAAATTTGAAATACCCGATCGAAACAACGAGTCCCCAATACACCCCAGAAGACCCAACATTTGAGTATAATTAAAAATACCCAGAAGAATCAGGAATTAGCTACGGAGGTTACTGTGCAAACCCTATCCCTCAATCCTTCCTTATTGTCGCGGAACCGCCGCTAATACCTAGGTTTGGCCGCGGTTCCGCGGTGCTTTGGGAGATTTAGGGGGTCGGGTTTCACAGTAATTCCTATAATTCCCTGTTGATTTTTTGAGTATTTTTAATTCACAAAAAATCACATTTTAGAAAAATTTCCAAAGAAGGGGTTTTATCGGGGTTTCCGGGTTCGATCGGACTTTAAACTTCGTCTAGACTTCGCCTAAAGCTCTAGCTTGGCTCTGATACCACTGTAGGGTTGCTAGGCATGCGCACAAGGGTCTACAATGCATCAACCATGCCCCATTAAAAATTTAGCCGTGCCGAACAACCCGAAGCCGGATATTTAAACTAGGGTTTAGGCGAAAACAAGTATGTTAAACAATTTAACACTAAGTGAGAGGGATTACAACCTTTGTAGATCCGGTCCTTCACTTCTAAAGCTCCGTGTTGAAGTCCCTTCGCTGCGATCATCATGTTCCGGACTCTCGAGAGGTTCCACGAAGAGAAAGATGCAGTCTCGCTTCCGATCTTCGATACAAAGATGATCTACCTTGAAGTTTCGTTAACACAAGCTAACACTCATAATATGAATTGAACACCCTCATCTAAATGGCAAGGATAGATGAGGATGATTAAGTAGGATTTTTGCTCTCTTTTATTTTCTTATTCTCACTCATTTTCAACACAAAAAGCAAAGCAAGAAAACTTTTCCTTGAAAAGAGAAGGAAGAAGAAGATGGAATCATTTTGTGATGAATAATGAATAACCCATTAGTGAGGTTAGAAATACAACCATAGTTAAGAATGAATCCTTAACCCCTGTAGAGAAACAACCATGGTCAAGGGTTTGGGTTTGGTTAAGCAAATATCTTCACAAAATATCTTACACAAAACAAAAACCTTCTAGAAACTTCTAGAAGAGCTTAACCCTAATCAAACCCTAACCATGTTTAATCTCCACTAATCATGTTGTATTAATAACCATATCATGTTACAATATTATATATCACATATATAATATTTATTGTAACAAAATAAAATAATACAGTTAACATATATCGCATATATATCAATGTATTACTCGAGCGAGAAAAAGAATCTTTTAGTGAGCAAATATTAGTTAATGTAATTTAATATATCATATATATTATTATACATTTAATTATCGAATCAACACTTGATCCGACAATCCGGCTATATCGCATATAACCGACTAATATTTATCCGTACCGATTCATCGAATCAATACTTGATCCGATGACCCGGCTGATATCATATATCGCAAGAATAGAATACGGTATCTCATATCGTATTATCCTCGGTCCCGCACATATCACATATGTGCCCCTACTCCGTTTTGCCTGAGTCAAGAAACCTCTGTGTAGGACTCTAAAGAATCGTCAATACGCCGGCAGTAGGTGATGATCATATCAAACACCCACAAGCTGCAAGCGGTCAGCTAAACATAACAGCCACCCAGGTATTGAGCGCTCAGAAGATCAACAAGCAAGCATGTACATTCTCCTGTGAATCCAAACAGTAACACTCCCGTACAGTCCGGTCTCGTCGTCTGATATGTCGCATATCTCGCCTAGGGGTGGTAAACGTCAGACCTCAGTAGCTCGATAAGTCATGTCGATATGAGGTCTATAACAGTTCGAGTAACTACTGATAACACTTACCAGTAAATCTCAGCAACCCTGGCCAGGGATTTCCGGTTATAGCCAATCGAACACAGCACAACATCAACTCCCTATACCGGGAGAGACGAATCCCCTCCTATTGCTCATTGTCTCCATGTGATTCGGGACTGTACCCAAAAGCCATCTTTTGCACGCCCTCTTGGACGTGGTATGATGGAAATCAAAGCACAGTGAGAATCACACAAGACTCTATGACGATCTCGGATCAACAGACTACTTTGTACCAGTGTCACCGGAGAACTGCCATCTGACGTGAGGTATAATACCATCTGGGAGTTCTCGGCGAGTCCGTCCAGTGTACCCAGTCTCCACCGAGCACCCGTACACCATCCTTGATGTCAAACACCGATGGATATGGGATCATCCATCGCCCATCATATGGGTCAAGATGCGTATACACTAGTCTACTCTGGTGTATCGATGCCCTGTCTCGATACACCCTCGACTAGGAACAGTTATAGGATGTTCTCGTCGACTACCGTGGCCCTACTAGTATGATCTCATCATTGTCCCAGTAGTCGAGTAAATATCCTAAGCGCTTTATCAACATGTAATATAGAGACAATCAGAGTACATGTTAAGATAAAGTACAACCAGATAGCATACTATCATGTTGAGCAAGAAAGTCCTCCCTATATATGTCCAAGCATCCATTACAATATACATCGTATGTACAGAAATGGCCTCTAGGGCATACATATAACTAACAAAAGTTTTACTGAGAAATCGTTGTTATATTTTGCTGAGAATATCCGTGATTTGCAGAAAATTGGGTGAACTATTCTTACTTTATGATTGAGTTGATATGGATTAATGTGATTGGGGAAAAACTGGAACATTCTTGGTGAAGAAGTTAAATATTTTGGCAAAATTGTTAGCTTTTCATGGCTTATTTGTTGTTATTTGAAATCTTGGTTAATATCTTACGGTTTTGGCTTTCAATCCAATTAGATTTGTTTTAATTTAGGGGGAAATTAGATAAATTTGTATAATTTTAAGGCATACCACAAACCGAGGGCTTTGCATCTCTTTTTTTTCTCCTTTGTGTTGCCTCCTTTGGGTTAAGGATTTGCCAAAATTGTGGAGATTAGGTTAGAGAATTTCTAGGAGAGAGGAGGTAATGAAAAAAAAGGACAGAGCTAAAGAGAAGGAGAAGGTGAATGCATTTTTTTAAATCCCTATGATTCTTACGTTGTTACGTCTCGTTTCCCGAAATACAGAAATAGAGGGTGACTAGACCAGCCATGCATCTACGGTCAAGAAATAATCCCGCCGTAATCACATTTCGGCTGCTGGGATTAAATGGTAAGCAGTAATATCAACACAGAATAAGAGAAATACAGTCACTAAATTTATCACATTTTAATGAATCAGAGTGCAACGAATACAAGCAAAAGAGATAACTAACCAGTGATAAAAAATGTTTCTTGTTTGAAAGTAAGGGAAACGATAAGCTGGCGTCGTTGGTCTAAATCTCCGCAATCACCTCGAAAAGAGTAGGTTCACTTCTTACTCTGAGCATGCATACTCAGGCCGTCAAGGTGACATAATATAAACAATATGATAACACTAACAGGTGGTAGTAACAGTGTCACGCCCCGCTTTCCAAAATACGGAATACGAGGGGTGATTAGGCCAGCCATGCTCCGACGGTCAGGGAATAATCCCGCCGTAGTCATACTTCGGCTTCTAGCAATACATATAGTCAGTAACCAGTACTAGAATAAAGGAAATTACAGTCAACAACTTTATTACCTTACAATAAAAGAGTTCGAGATACATTTATTTTGCAGAATAAAATAACTAACCAACGAAAAACAATGTGCTCAAAGAAAAAGGGAATGACACTAATGTTGCGGTCTAGACCTCTGCGATCTTGAAGGGCGGGTCCTACTCCTTGAATGGGTCCACTTCGTCCTCTGAGCATGCACAATCAGGTCGTCAAGACGACACATATAGCAATAAATATATATAATGGGTACAATACTATTAAACATGAAAGGTGCAACATAATGCAGAACACGAGAGTAATGAACATCAAATGAATATGAATAGTACGATATGAGTGTCATGTTGGTAAACCTGCAATGTGTATGTCGCTACTTATTAGTCACTAAGTCAATGAAATCTATTGGTGGAAAGGATGCTCGTGTTTAACAAGGGTCGCATGCATGCCCAAGAGTACGGTCCACTGTTGTCCGGGACATAACCCTGCAGCCGTGCCGCTAGGCCCACGACCTAATGTGTGTGTGTGTATCACTAATATCGAATGATCATCCTCTAAATCACTGTACCTCGCTAAATACGAGTTCAATTCCATCTTGATTTCCCCATTTCCCAGGTTATAGCACATATTCAGGTATTAAATGGGTTGTGAATAACTACGTATTGCTTTCATTTTCAATCACGCTTCCACTTATCAATATCACTTTCGTACTTGCCACAACCCAGTCATTAACACTTATAAATCGACAATGCACAACAGTCGCTAGGTCTCAGTATAACGATCACTATGCATGAGGTATAAAGCAAACACAAAAATAGGTAGAAATGCACAGAACATATATTCATTAAATAACGACAGCTAACGCCACATGACTTGCAAAATTCATCATAAACCACACGAATAGAATAGACCAAAACAATATAAAAGGTGTACAATGTATACTTGATTATCTACATGGAAAAATTAGTTTCATGTCAAACAGAAATCAGATTAGAGACTTACCATCATTTTAAATCAGCAATCAGTTGCTGGAATTCCAGTTTCAGAACTGGAAGTCCAACTTCGCACGCAGTTTACTAGCGATTATGTTCGGATTTAGGTGTTGGACCAGTTGAATAAAATCTAGTTCTATCTGTTAGATTTCCAATGCATCAACCGGATTAATAATAACCTTTTAGTACTGGAAGTCATGTCCTGTTTAATGTGAAGGTGTATGAAATGTTACTGCAGAAACTGCAGAACACGTTGATACTCTAAAATACAAACTAAATATCAAACGACGGTGAAACTGCACGGGAACAGATTCATGTGTTAGCTAACTAAATTATCTATGCGAATGTATGGGGATACATGCATTTTCAGTTCTACGTAGGGATGTGCAGGCGCTTAAATTCAGGTATTCTCGAGGAATGCTGCCCCGGACTGCAGTCCAGAGTCGCGTTCCCAATCAATTCTCGTTGCCGTAATCTATCAGTATCGAAAAATAAACTATGTATGGTTCTAGGTTATCGAGTCGGCTTCGATATGAGCCATAGACCATTACATTCAAAAACGTATTGAATTTACGATGATTTTAACAAAGTAACATGCGCGGTAAAATTTCAGATTTAGTGTCTGTTCCCTTCCGAAAGACGCGATAAACGTCTAGCCTGAATTTCTGGGCAGATGCTAATTGGTGCTATCCGTCCACCTCTCCGAAAATGCCAAGTTGATTTATGGCACCATGTATCGAAGGTTTAAACGGACGCGGCCGATGTAGCAGACTTCGTCAGATTCCCCCTCGCTTGAGGGGTTTTTGATTGAGGGGACGCTCTTCCCTGCAGGCGCAAGCCCCTGCAGTTAATTACTGAAAGGTTCCTAGGCACCCTATAGAGGTCTCAAAAGGCATCGAACATGCCAATATAAAATTTTATGGGTGCCGAGAGACCCGACCACGGATCGTCGGCTAGATATTTAGGCGAAAAGACTAACTAGTTAACACTTAACTATGAGTTAACGGAAATACAACCTTTGTAGATCTGGTGCTCCACCTCCACGGCTCCGTAATGAAGTCCTCTCCGCTGTCCAAAATGAAATCCGGGCTCTTGCGTCGGCTTCATCGGAGAATAGGCGAGCTAGGTCGTCGATGTCCATGCCGAAGATGATCTACGTCGAGGCATCGCTAGATCAAGCTCCACCTTCACCGATCCATGAAAACTTGTGAAGGAAACACCCTATACTACTTGGCAAGAGGTAGAGGATGAAGAAATAGGAAGTGGGTAGACTTTAGATTTGGATTTCTCACTCTTCTTCATCAATCACCATTGATGAAGTGAGCTTTCTTCAAGTGGTCAAGAAGAAGAAGAAGATGAATATTATGATAAGTTGTATTTAAAATAAATAATCAAATCATACTTATCATAATCTCAACCATGGTAATGTGTAGAGAGTTAATCATGGTTGAATGGAATGGCTAGGGTTAAGCATGAGACAAAATGGTCACTTGGTCAAAATCTTCATGAAGCTTCAACAAGCTTCCAAGGAAAGCCACCATTTTGCATTATGCTTATCATTTTCCAAAATGAATAAAATAAATAAATAAATAGATATGAAAATGAAAACCCTAACCATTACATGACCATGGTTTAAGCTTTACACAAAACACAAGTTAGCATGCATCATCAAACATGATACATACAAGTGCACAAAAATATATCACATATATAATGTGCACATACCAAGTGAGAAAATCCATTTAAAGTAAACCAATACTAGTTAATGCAAAATAATATATCAAATATATAATTATGCATTAAAACATTGAATCAACACTTGATTCAATGATCCGGTCATGTCGCACACAACCGACTAGTATACAATGTATCGGCTTATCGAATCAATGCTTGAATCGATAACTAGGTTATATCGCATACAACCATTCGACACATTGTTCGCGAGAATGAAATACGGTATCACATACACGCATTATTCTCGGTCCCGCACATATCTCATATGTGCTCCTATTTCGTTTCGCTTGAGCCAGGAAACCTCTGTGTAGGACTCTAAAGACTCGTCAATACGCCGGCAGCAGATGATGATCATATCAAACACCCACAAGCCGCAAGCGGTCTGCTAAACGTAACGTCCACCCGGGTATTGAGCGATTAGAAGATCGACGAGCAAGCCCGCTCACACTCCAGTGAATCCAACCAGTAACACTACCGTACAGTCCGGTCTGATCGTCTGATATGTCGCATATCTCGCCTAGGGGTGGTAAACGTCAGACCCCAATAGCTCGATAAGTCGTGTCGATATGAGGTCTATAACAATTCGAGAAACTACTGGTAACACTTACCAGTAAATCTCAGCAACCCTGGCCAGGGATTTCCTGTTATAGCCAATCGAACACAGCGCAACATCAACCCCCTATACCGGGAGAGACGAATCCCCTCCTATCGCTCATTGCCTCCATGTGACTCGGGACTGTACCCAAAAACCACCGTTTTACACGCCTTCTTGGACGTGGTAAGATGGAAATCAAGGCACAGTGGGAACCACACAAGACTCTATGACGATCTCGGGTCAACAGACTACTCTGTACCAGTGTCACCAGAGAACTGCCATCTGACGTGAGGTATAATACCATCTGGGAGTTCTCGGCGAGTCCGTCCAGTGTACCCAGTCTCTACTGAGCACCTGTATATCATCCCTGATGTCAAACACCAATGGATATGGGATCATCCATCGCCCATCTGTATGGGTCGAGAAGGTATACGCTAGTCTACTCTGGTATATCGATGCCCCGTCTCGATACACCCACGACTAGGGACTTTGAAGGATGTACTTATGGACTACCATGTCCCCACTAGTATGATCCGCATCATAGTCCAGGTAATCAATGTTGGAGATAGTACCCTCAGAGTCAATTATTGGATCACAGGCACGTGATTGCAATGATTGAGGGAGGACCTATCCCGGTAGGACAGTCTTACTCGAGATGATAGTATGCTATCTGGTTTATCTTTATCATCGTGTACTGCTTTAGGTGACCTGGCATGTCGCTATTACACGTTGATAGAGCCCCTAGGATTCTTGCTTGACTGCCGGCAGTATGATGGCGATCATATACGTGGGAGCTGGTAGTCTATAAGCACATCCTTAAAAGGTCCCTAGTCGTAGGAGTTTCGAGACAGGGCATCGATACTCCATTAGTAGACTAGTGTATACAGTCGAGACCCTGACGAGGGGCGGTGGCCGGTCTCACAAGCCACTGGTGTCAGTTGGTTCACCTAAGATGTATACAGGTGCTCATTGGGTTATGAGTACACCGGACAGGACTCGCCGGGAACCTGCTAGTTGGTCTTATACCAGATGTCAGATAGCAGTTCCCTAGTGACATGTGTACAGGTTAGTTCATCGACCTGAGATCGTCATTTGTCTCGTGTGAGTTCCCACTGTGCTTTGATTACTACCCTACCACGGCTCAAAGGAGTCGTGCAAACAGGTTTTAGTTGGGTACAGTCCCGAGCCACATGGAGGCAGTGAGCGGATCTGCAGGGGTTCGTCTCTCCCGGTATTGGGGGCGAGGTCGCGCTGTGTCTAGGAGAGCCATTACGCAAAGCCCTCGGCCGAGGCAGGAGATTTACTGGTAGGTATTCCAGTAGTATCTCAGGGCGTTCTGGGCTACACTCCGACACGACTTGTACCGCTTTTGGGGGTCTGACTTTTACCAACCCCCTAGGCCCGACATGCGATGCTCATAGACGAACGGACCGGACTGTACGGATATTGTCACTGACAGGCTCAGTAGGGTGTCAGGATGAGTTCGCTCATCGACGTCCCTTTTGGTCAATAGCTGATGGCCCGTCACGTATTGGCTAATACCTCTGACGTGCTAGTGGTTAAATCCACAGCCATAGTATTGACGAGTCTTTAGAGTCCACCACACTTACAGTTACTCAAGCTTTCGGGCGAAACGCTGTAGAGGCCGTATGGAGATATGGCAGGGTCCGATCAGATACGTGCGGTATTGCACGGATCAGGATCGGACAGTTTTGTACTAGTGGCCGTATAGTTATATGGCAGGGTTCGATCAGATACGTGCGGTATTGCACGGATCAGGATCGAACGGATTATACTAGCCGGCTTTGGTTTAAGCCGGTACTAGTTTAGTACAGTGTAGATTTTGTCTCATTGCATTTGTATCCGGTCAGAATACAGATACGGGTGTGTATGCACAGTATCGGGGTTTTCCTGTAATTTGTTACGGGACCAGTTTTCTGGAGTTGCCAGTTTGCATTCCGTTCCGGCCGGTTTTCCTTTGTTCTTTCCCGGCCGGACTTTTCTGATGGAGGGGGTAATTTGCAGTTTTGCAAATTACACTTTGTGGAGGGTTTTTCATGCAAATGGTTTTATTATGATAGCATTTTTGATACCATTCTTTTCCTTCATCATGGCTTGCCTTTTTGAGATTAGAAGTGATGAGAAAGGATTTGATCTTTGATTTGGTTTTGGATGTGAGGTTTGCTTTTGGGGGTGTGGTCACCCTTCATGCTCTCCTACACTCACCTCCCTCTTGTTTTATATATTCTTTTCTCCACCATTTTTATGAGAGGGTTGAAAAATATTTGAGAGAGAAAGAAGAAGAGAGCTTCATCTTGAGAGTTTCATTCTTGATCTCATTTTCATGCTAGAAAAATGCAAGCACCATTTTTCTATTCTTGATTCCTCCATCACCATGGCAACAAACCCCAAATGAGATATAGCCTCTACACTACACATTCTACAGCATATCTTGAGCATGTCGAGTTGCCGGCTTCATGCCCGAGTTGCCTCGGTATTGAGGCGGGAGCCCGTAAAAGACGCAGGCGATGTGGTGCCCTTCCGGCGAGGAGGCGACGATGTGGAGCCAAGACTTTCCGCGGGAGATCGGGACAATGAAGAGAAGACCGGAGGACTCGGATCACTTGGTATACTTTTCTTCCCATCTCTTGTTTGCTAGCATTAGGTTAATGGTTAACGATCCGGGTTTTCTTTGTCCGCGGTAGCGCCGGTTTCCAAATAAGGAAAAATTTTGATTCCGCAATTTGGCCTCGGATAGACGGCCGGGGCGCTGCCGTGGCGCAACATGGTATCAGAGCCACGCCATTAACCTTACCTAGCTTGTTCTAATGTGTTTTGCATTTCCGATCGACCGAAATTCCAAAAACCTCATTTTTGTTCACATCAGTTTCTGTTGAAAATTTTTGGTGTCTAAAAATTTTTCAGGTTGTATAAAAATCATGTACTGGAAATTGTAAGACTGCTGAAAAAATTCGACGCATTCAGTCGACTACTTGAGCGCGGAACCGCGGCCAAACCCCCCTTGTGCCGCGGTTCCGCCGCACTCTGGTGTCGTCACTGTGCCCAAAATTTCCGGTGGGCTTGTGGGCTAATTTTAGGGGTTTGGGGATATTAAATTTGGGCCTAGGTTTTCTGTGACTGCTACAGTATTGGTTGGGGGCCCACTTGTTAATTGTTTGATCGATCGGATATTTTAAACACATTATTTCACAGTATTTACATTATATATGCGACCGTGAATGTCACTTGATCGGTAAATCCGGTCTAACTGCTATAGCCCGGTTAGACGGATTTGCGAACGTGACTTTCACGTTGATGTTCTATGTTTATGCTGTGATGTTGCGGATCGGTCGTGGGGGATAGCCTGGATGCAATGTTAGTACAGTTTTGTTTTATATGTACATTTGATATTGCGGGGCGAGCGTCCGACATGTGGACTGCCGTCACTGCCTGTTTGTATTATTCTTTTGGGGCACGACCTGGTTGCGGTCGATGTACCCGGTGTATGTATATTTTACTTTCTGTACTAGGATTACCCCGCGGAGGGGTGCACGGATAGCCGGGTTCTAGAGGGCAACGGGCCCGCATCTCATGGCATTGAGATGGAGGGGGCTTCATCTAGGATTGGCGGGCTATTCGCCGCACTCGTAGGGGGTACAGGTTGACCCAGGAGGGGTGCCCAAGTTACCGGATTCCGTGAAGTGCTGGGTGGTCCATTCACGGTGCTGGAGGGGGCTGCCTCGCTTCAGGTTTTGGCGGGTGACTTGCCGCGCCCGTAGGGGTCTAGGATTTCATTGCACAGGCTATCCACACGACCAGGGGAACGTCGGGTTTCAGCAGCGGCTCTGTGAAACCCGGGGCTTCCAGATATCTGTATTGTTCTGTGATGCTGTACATTTCTGTGATGTTGCTTTTTATCACGCCTTGAGCGAAATATAATATATTGGTATATATATTAGTAGATGTTGTATATGTTTTACATCCGCGCTAGTCCAGTCCCCGCTCTGTCGTTAGTTAAGTAACCTAACGGGTGATGACGAGACCCAGTGGCGAATGCGGATGGCATATACGTACATCAGTATATTTTTGTTCTTTGTGGTGTGATCAATTGATGGGACTGCGTTGATTCGGATCAATGCAAGATAAACAAACCTAATCTGATGTTGTTGGAACATTTTTCAAAAAGCTGTTATTGCAAGGACGTTCACTTTTGTTTTGCATCGTGGTATTCATTTGGAATATCCTGCTCCTCAGTCGACGAGGCAAGGGCCGAGATCCCTTCACCGGGAGTGACCCCTTGGACAGAAGTTTGCGTCAGGGCATTAACTTCACTATAGCCGATTACTTTTGCTTTGCATCGTGGTATTCAGTTGGAATATCCTGCACCTCATTCTACGGGGAAAGAGCCGAGATCCCTTCACCGGGAGTGACCTCTTTAGTAAAGGTTTTCGTCACTATATTTTTATAAAAGGCTATGCAGTTCCTTCAACGATATCGAGTTCATTACGTTAAAAGTTTTTCGCCAAAAACTAGACGTAGCCCTCCGTCATTTCTTACAAGTATTACTTAGTATTCGTGCTGCGTTTGTTGACTGTGTCAAGGCGTAGTGTGCGGTAGCTAAGTAGTGTTTGTTTGCAGCATATTAATGGGATTGGTTAGGACAGTCGTGCGGCCTTGTTGACTGTGTCAAGGGCTCGTACGGGTGGGTTTAATGCAATCCAGGATAATGACGGGTTGAACTTGACTAGGACTCTTTGATTTGTTGACTGTGTCAAGGTCACTTGGGTTCTAGGGGTAAAAATCACATCGGGAGTTTCAAAAGAACTGAAACTTGCCAGGCATGCGCATACCTTCTGGAGTGTGGTGACTTGAGTGGATTCCGTCAAGTTATCATGCGATGATAGTTGGATCCCGATTCCACTGATGAGTTGGTTTACTCCTCGGGTGATCCCGACTAATTCTTCTTTCAGGTTTGGAGGAGAATTTGAGGTACAGTGGGAGGTTTCCTGATTAGAAAAAGTGATAACCATTCTGATCTAGGTTAGAGTGCACGCTGAGTGTTTCTTTTCTCTCTCTCTTTGGCAGCGACCATTGACCCGACCCTGGACTATGACTCAGTGACCAAGTTGACCGAACCTTCTTAACACAAGCTTTTGGATTGTCAGAGTTGCAGACCTCATTGCCACTCCTACTTTTACCCTTTTCTCCAGGACACCCCGTATTATTACGAACGTCCACTTCCATTGGACAAAACCATCGTATGGTTATATACGAACTCGAAGGACTTCGAGGATGGTTTCTGGTTCTGGAGAAAACGGATAGGATTATTCAGTTGTCTTTTCTTTTCACCTTCTCTCAGGTTGCGAGTACTCCTTGGTTTAGGAGTAGTACATCTATTATGCAAATTGGATAGTCTTCTTCCAAACCATAGGCTGGTGCCGACCGGTAGGGAATGAAGAAAACCAGTTAGCCTAAACGGTGTACAGAAGGTATTAAGTTCAGACAAAGAAAGGGATTAGTAAGAGGGCAAAGTAAATTGCAACTGCTATTCACGACCAAACCAAGTATTTCTTCGTCAATCCTAAATCACCTTTGTATTTCTCCAGGACACTCCGTATCACTACGAAGATCCACAGTTTATTGGATACTCCATCGTATGGTTATATACGAACTCGAAAGGAACTTGTTCCAGTTCGGGGATGGATTCTGGTTCAGGAGAAATAGGAATAAAGTACATTCAGGTGTCTTTTTTCTTCACCTTCTCTCGCATTGCGAGTGTTCCTAGGATTGGGACAGTACACCCATTATGCTTATTGGATAGTCTTCTTCCAAACCATAGGCTGGTGCCGAACGGTAGGGAAGGAAGAAAACCATTTGGCCTAATGGGGTGTACAGAAGGTAATGACTAAAGACATATAAAGGGATTTGGAGAAGTGGCAAAGAATTATACGGTTACAGTTGTGAATCTGGATAATGGAAGAGGCATTACTAGGAATACCAGGATACCCCAACGAAACATTTCAATGTTTCAGTTTCACCGTGTACTGTTAATGGAAAACTGATTTCCCAGTTAGACACTTGCTCCAGGGTATGTATTTACCAGGTATGATTCTCACATCTGTATGGTTTTACAGATGCTGAGTGGGAGTAAGTTATTGGGAATAGGGTGATCATCCTCATTATATCAGGATTCATTGTAATCGGTGATATTTGAGGAGATCATCTGGGCTGTTTGCCGGTCGGCAAATATTTGGTTTTGAATATCCGCTGTTGTGCACCAATTTCAAATTGATATATCTGTATGTCTATTTTCATAGAGTGAGATATACCTTTTGATATTATGTCGATGACATTTACCTATATCAGTGGATGGTTAGGTAAGGAGCATTAAACAGCGGTGTAATTCTTCTTAACCATAAGTACAGTTTTCAACCTACGACACACAGTGAATGAGTTATCAGACTCAAGGGACTTATACAGAGTATTGTATGTTGTCCAAGGTCCATTAGGACGGAGGGGTAGGTCCTCGTACTATATTCGGTTTACTTATGACTTCTCTAGTTTTTAGACAGGTGTTTCATGGAAACACAGGGTCCGAATTTTGAGAAGTTATAGGTATTTGAATAAAGTAGAGAACCAGGTATTGCAAGTATCAGGATTCTTCAAAGTGATCGAAGATGTAGATACTTGTGTATGGTGTTCAGTTGATAGTAATGATTAAGAGAACTAGCTTCTCTTTCAGGTTACTCATAATTGGAAACATTCCTAAGTTGAGTAACGCTGATCGGCCTCCTTCCATTTAGTTGACATGCACTGGGAACAGCTGCATGATTTGAATCTGGTTCAATTAAATCAGTGCCTCTGTTTCTATAGTGGATATAGAATAGTTCATATCTTGACATTGTTAAGGTACGGGGAGTTGTCCGTTTTATGATTAAAACCAGACACTGGACAACTCAAGGCACATTTCTGTAATGGCTGTTTGTGGGTTGACCCAGGCTATGACGAGGGTTGATTTTCTACCATCTGGAAGATCAATAGTGATATTGTTCTTCACTCGCCACAATTTTAAAAGAAATGGATTTTTTCAGAAAACAGTAGTGGGAGTATGGTAGAACTGGAAGTGATTCCAGAACCGCAAACGATTACTGAAGATTTGATAAGGAACCTAAAGATTCAATCTGATTTGACATTCCATTGGCCACTCCGCAGATAAGGTGGGTAACTTCAGGCACCCGAGAGGTACTCCGGTAGCCTCAAGGACGGTGACAGGGAAGTTCTTGTTTATCCACACTTGCCATTGTTGTTGTTCCAGGCTGCGAGACCCGGCAGGAGGATGAGTATAGCGTCGTTCTGAACTAGCTTTAGAAGTGCACGTCTATATGACTCTGCCAGAGGGTTTTCGTAGTCAGTGGGAGCAGCGGAAGCATTGGTGGACATCAGGCTTATGTCTATTTATAGACTAAAGCAGATATAGCGGAGATAGATCATCTATTTCTGATGTGACAGTCATAGGTTTGACGTCATCAGAATAGGGGATGGATCTGTTGAGTAGGTAGTAGGAAGTGATACTCCTATACTACGATCGGTTATACTTTGGTTGTCACACAGTGGTTTCTCTACACAGGACTTGGATATTATATCAGACATACTGGTTACTAGATCTATGGTTTTAGATCTAGATTTGGGTGGTTTCCCAATCTGGGTACCTTGACAGCATTCTATGAGTATTTAGAATGGACGACTCCTGGCACGGTAGTGTGCCTGCAGTTGATGGAGTCACCCTCTCTAAAGGTGTCTTATAGACTAAAAAGGAGAGGGATACTCATGATTGGCAGATCACTTGCTTAGGCAATTGAGTCAATCATGAGATGTCAAGTACCACACCAGATGTTGTTCTTGCACTAGATGCAATAAGTTGACATTGATCCAATCCTGGAGAAACAGTCGGAAGCAGTTTTAGAACATAAGTTGATGTTCTAGGGATATGATAACGGCAGCCTCCTTTAGGAGACGGTTATCATTCCAGGCTTCCAAGGTGACCTGGATGGCAGAGTGGCTGTCAGAGTTATAGTTTTCCTTCTGACGAGGGGCAGTATTTTGGACAGGTGGTCTAAGGCAATACTGAGGGTGGCATGGCACAGGATACTGATTAAGTTCAGTTGACGATACAGTCTAAGAAGTTTGGATTTGGAGTTCATTTATGAGCTAGGTCCCATCAGACATCCAGACATTCTAAGACAGGTATTGCTCATTTCGGGAGATGGCTTTCTCCGCGAACTTGAGATATAGAGAGACATAGAAAGAAACATCACAGCGGATCCACTCACTGAGGCTATTCCTCGAACGCAATAGTTTCGCAAACGAGCTTTGTGAGACTGACTAGTAGAGGAGTTGGGTGTTCGGTATCACACGGGCTGTGAGTATTCGGCATCGCAATAATTAGCCTTGAGTGCAAGTGGGAGATTGTTGGAGATAGTGCCCTCAGAGTCAATTATTGGATCACAGGCACGTGATTGTAATGATTGAGGGAGGACCTATCCCGGTAGGACAGTCTTACTCGAGATGATAGTATGCTATCTGGTTTATCTTTATCATCGTGTACTGCTTTAGGTGACCTGGCATGTCGCTATTACACGTTGATAGAGCCCCTAGGATTCTTGCTTGACTGCCGGCAGTATGATGGCGATCATATACGTGGGAGCTGGTAGTCTATAAGCACATCCTTAAAAGGTCCCTAGTCGTAGGAGTTTCGAGACAGGGCATCGATACTCCATTAGTAGACTAGTGTATACAGTCGAGACCCCGACGAGGGGCGGTGGCCGGTCTCACAAGCCACTGGTGTCAGTTGGTTCACCTAAGATGTATACAGGGGCTCATTGGGTTATGAGTACACCGGACAGGACTCGCCGGGAACCTGCTAGTTGGTCTTATACCAGATGTCAGATAGCAGTTCCCTAGTGACATGTGTACAGGTTAGTTCATCGACCTGAGATCGTCATTTGTCTCGTGTGAGTTCCCACTGTGCTTTGATTACTACCCTACCACGGCTCAAAGGAGTCGTGCAAACAGGTTTTAGTTGGGTACAGTCCCGAGCCACATGGAGGCAGTGAGCGGATCTGCAGGGGTTCGTCTCTCCCGGTATTGGGGGTGAGGTCGCGCTGTATCTAGGAGAGCCATTACACAAAGCCCTCGGCCGAGGCAGGAGATTTACTGGTAGGTATTCCAGTAGTATCTCAGGGCGTTCTGGGCTACACTCCGACACGACTTGTACCGTTTTTGGGGGTCTGACTTTTACCAACCCCCTAGGCCCGACATGCGATGCTCATAGACGAACGGACCAGACTGTACGGATATTGTCACTGACAGGCTCAGTAGGGTGTCAGGATGAGTTCGCTCATCGACGTCCCTTTTGGTCAATAGCTGGTGGCCCGTCACGTATTGGATAATACCTCTGACGTGCTAGTGGTTAAATCCATAGCCATAGTATTGACGAGTCTTTAGAGTCCACCACACTTACAGTTACTCAAGCTTTCGGGCGAAACGCTGTAGAGGCCGTATGGAGATATGGCAGGGTCCGATCAGATACGTGCGGTATTGCACGGATCAGGATCGGACAGTTTTGTACTAGTGGCCGTATAGTTATATGGCAGGGTTCGATCAGATACGTGCGGTATTGCACGGATCAGGATCGAACGGATTTTACTAGCCGGCTTTGGTTTAAGCCTGTACTAGTTTAGTACAGTGTAGATTTTGTTTCATTGCATTTGTATCCGGTCATAATACAGATGCGGGTGTGTATGCACAGTATCGGGGTTTTTCTGTAATTTGTTACGGGACCAGTTTTCTGGAGTTGCCAGTTTGCATTCCGTTCCGGCCGGTTTTCCTTTGTTCTTTCCCGGCCGGACTTTTCTGATGGAGGGGGTAATTTGCAGTTTTGCAAATTACACTTTGTGGAGGGTTTTTCATGCAAATGGTTTTATTATGATAGCATTTTTGATACCATTCTTTTCCTTCATCATGGCTTGCCTTTTTGAGATTAGAAGTGATGAGAAAGGATTTGATCTTTGATTTGGTTTTGGATGTGAGGTTTGCTTTTGGGGGTGTGGTCACCCTTCATGCTCTCCTACACTCACCTCCCTCTTGTTTCATATATTCTTTTCTCCACCATTTTTATGAGAGGGTTGAAAAACATTTGAGAGAGAAAGAAGAAGAGAGCTTCATCTTGAGAGTTTCATTCTTGATCTCATTTTCATGCTAGAAAAATGCAAGCACCATTTTTATATTCTTGATTCCTCCATCACCATGGCAACAAACCCCAAATGAGATATAGCCTCTACACTACACATTCTACAGCATATCTTGAGCATGTCGAGTTGCCGGCTTCATGCCCGAGTTGCCTCGGTATTGAGGCGGGAGCCCGTAAAAGACGCAGGCGATGTGGTGCCCTTCCGGCGAGGAGGCGACGATGTGGAGCCAAGACATTCCACGGGGGATCGGGACAATGAAGAGAAGATCGGAGGACTCGGATCACTTGGTATACTTTTCTTCCCATCTCTTGTTTGCTAGCATTAGGTTAATGGTTAACGATCCGGGTTTTCTTTGTCCGCGGTAGCGCCGGTTTCCAAATAAGGAAAAATTTTGATTCCGCAATTTGGCCTCGGATAGACGGCCGGGGCGCTGCCGTGGGTCATTATTCCCGGGACCACAAGCATGTCAGCGGCACTAGCTGTACGTAACGGCTACCCGGATACCTGTCGAAAAGGAAGGCCGACGAGCAAGCTTATCCGTACCCCTATTGAGCCTATCTGTGACAATCTCCGTTCATTCCGGTCTCTTCGTTTAAGAGTATCGCATACCGGTTCTTGGGGGTGGTAAACGTAAGACCCTAATAACGCGATAATTCATGCCGATGTGGCTCAGGACCAATCCGAGAAACTATCAATCTAATTATTAGTAAATCCTAACTGCCTTGGCCAAGGTCTTATGATGCTGGCCAACTGAGCACAATGCGATATTAACTCCTTAAACTGGGAGAGACGATTCCCCAACAATCGCTCTGTCACGACCCGAAATAGCACGTGACTGACACTTGAATCATGTGAAGTCTATAAGACCACACCTAATTCAAGTAAGCCAAAAGCCCAGAAATCTAAACCATTTAAAAAGAGAGTGAAGGAAAATTCAGTTAAAAGTTAACATATAAATTTACTTTGAAAGTCGTAGTAAGCATTTTAAAACATCAAGTCCTTTCTAAAAATTTCGGCAGAGTTTCTTTTGTAAATATTGGCCCCAAACGGGTACAAATATGCATAATATAAAGGCATCCCCAAGAGGGAGCTAGCTCTTCGCCAATTTGCGGACACAACCACACAAACAATATAATATACAACGCCGAAAGGCGAGGATCAAAACTCAGAAGAAAACCAATAACTACAAGAAAACCATAATAATACAAGCGCGCAACTCTAAGGTCGAAAAAATATACAACTGGTCTTCTAAGTCTATCAAATATACAAGTCTAGTTGATGGAGTTACTAGATACAACTGAAATAAATAAAGTACAATGGTGGTCATGATGCAAGTGAACCCACCAACCAAAGCAATCACCTGGAAAGGAAACAGTGTGCCAGCAACCGCAACGAAACCTGTACGGCAAACCTACAAGAAATTGTGGCACAACGGGGGTGAGTTGCCAACTCGTGAGTAGAGAACATCACCGAGCAGAAATCGCATGTATGACTCGATCCTAGGTCATACAATAATATCCTCAGAATAATATAGCCTAAAGCATAAAATAATGGCAAGGGTAACATCTATACATAAGTGTAATACCAAGTGCTCGTGTTAGTGGCTCAGGTAACAACATATCATATGTATGATGTATGAATGCATGAAAACAGAATACATCTAAATGAGAAAACAGTTTTCTTATCTTAGTGAGATTTCTGTTTAAAACCGGAATATCATCAATGAAATCAACAGAGAATCCGTGTCAAGCATCGACATAAAACATATATCCCAATATCTCAATATCTCGGGCTCCGGCAATCCGGACTGGCCCATATCATAAAATATCAATATCTCCGTGTCTCAATATCTCGGGCTCCGGCGATCCGGACTGGCCCCTGGGCTCCGGCAATCCGGACTGGCCCAAATCATAAATCTCACGACAACGTTGGTATCCTCCGGATATCCGCCGTGTCACAAATAACCGGTCGTTAGTGATCCCTGCTAGGCTCAACGCCATCATCTGCGACCATCTTGCCCCGGGGTACCGCACTGGGTCTACCATGCACCCACAGATAGTTCCTCCTCCTCCTCGAATCGGGTGTATGATATCACTCAAGAGTCAAGAAAACTCATGGTGGACATATCTCACATCATATCATGTGAAAACCGCATTTTCTATTTTTAGAAATGATAACCAGTTTATAAAATCCTTGCGGTTTCTCCAAATCCAGAAATCTCATGGAAAATCGAAATCCCAAACTCCAAAGTAAATAGCAGTGAAATACCGGCGTAAAGCTCCATAATGTTTCATAATAATGAATATACATATGCATGCACGAAGTGTCGAAGTAAGAAATGGGATGTCAAACTAGCATATGAAAGCAATGTACTAGTACTATATTACAACTACCAGCTAGCAATTTATACTTACGAAATAATGTTTTCTAAGGTGTACATGACTTGAAAATTACCGATGATGATGTGTGTGAGCCGGCAAATGTGTATATAAAGCATACACATCATTAGTAATGGTGTTGGTGTCCTGACAGCAGGATTTCATAATCACTAAAGTACACATTAAACATGCAATGCGATGATAACAACATGAATAAACGGAGTATGAATAGTAAACGCGACAATAAAGAATATACATTTCTATATACGAGTCATACAGTTTTTGGGCTATTGAAATAACACGAATCGTGGTTTTTAGAAAATAGGCATGTCTTTAAAATACCCACGATTCGTCAGTTTTAAAAATTGAAGGGTTTCCTACAGCACCACTACAAGGGTTTGGAGGTAACACACATGCCATATTTAAATTTTTATGGTGCTAAAGAAACATTCTTAAGGATCATGCTAGAAAAATTTAGGGCAACTAAAGTTTAACACAAACACAAGTAGTAAAAGCTAGGGTTTTGAGAGTACAACCTTTGTAGCTCCCTAAGCTAGACTCCTTGGCTACTTGAGGGTTGGAAAAAAGTCCGCTTGAGATCCTCTAGGTCCACGACGATCCACCCGGAGTCCTCTTTGTCCAAGCTTGAAGCTCCACAAGATCAAGAGAAGAAATGGAAGCTAACACTCTACACTAATGGGCAAGACTAGTGTAGAATAGTGTTGTGGTTGGTTTTCTCACTTCAAAATCCTAACTTGGTAACTCTTTTGCTCACTTGAGAAAACTAGAGAGCAAGAGAGAAAGGAGGAAGAAGATGATGGCTTGCAAAACTCAAGATAATGATAAGCATCTCAATAAAATGAGAAAATGAAAATATATATATTTTCACTCTCTCATTCTCAACCATGGTTATAAAATATCTAGATATTTTAGTTCGGAACAAGAATGACCATGGAAAATGAATCATGGTTAAAACAAAGGGTTAGTGTAAGAATATAATATTAAACCATGAAACAATTTCCATTTCCATTTTCCTTTTCCAAAAATAATATCCATATATTTTATAAAGGGTGTGAGTCTTATATTGCCACCATCCACTATATCCACAACCATGATAGAATGATGTATGCATGTATGTGTGCATGCACATCCATATGTGCATGAATAAGAATGAATGCATACATGCATGCATACAACAAAAAGACAAGAAAGGATTTCAAGTGAGAAACTAATGGTCAATGATAAATCAACACTTGATTTAGCAACCCGGTCATATCACATACGACCCGACCAAAATCAAACCGCCCGATTAATATACGGTATCTCATACACGCATTTTAACCGGGTCCACGCGCATATCTCATATGCGCACCACATCGTTTCGCCTGGACTAGGAAATTCCATTGTGGGACTCTAAGACTCGTACGCCGGCAGTGGGTGATGATCATATCAAGCACCCCCAAGCCGCAAGCGGTCAGCTAAACGTAACGGCCATCCGGGTATTGAGCGATCAGAAGAAAACAAGCGAACCTGTGACAACTCCCGTCGAGCCAACCGGCAACACTACCGTACAGTCCGGTCTCTTCGTCAGATATGCTGCATATTGAGTCTAGGGATGGTAACGTCGACCCCAATAACTCAATAAGTCGTGCCAATGAATGGTCTATAATAGATCGAGAAACTACTGATAACACTTATTAGTAAATCTCAACAGCCCTGACCAGAGACTTACTGATATAGCCAATCGAGCACAGCACATCATCCACTCCCAATACCGGGAGAGACGAAACCCCTCCTATCGCTCATCGCCTTCGTGTGTCTCGGGACTGTACCCAACGGCCACCTGTTTGCACGACTCAGTAGAGCCGTGGTAGGGTGGTAATCAAAGTATAGTGGGAGAATACACAAGACTTTATGACGATCTCGGGTCTACAGACTAACCTGCACCAGTGTCACCTGAGAACTGCTATCTGACGATAGATATAATTCCATATAGGAGTTCTCGGTGAGTCCGTCCAGTGTACCCAGTCACCATTGAGCACCCGTATACGATATCCATGTCAAACATCGATGAATGTGGGAACATCCATCGCCCATCATATGGGTCTAGTATCATATACGCTAGTCTACTCTTGTATATCGATGCCCCGTCTCGATATACCTACGGCTAGGGACATTTCAGGATATGCTTATAAACTATAGATGTCCCACTAATATGATCTCCATCATAATCACAGTAGTCAAGCCTATATCCTCAGGGCTTTATCAACATGTATGAATGAATAAAAGCATGATCAAATCAACATGTCAGATAAAGAAGAACCATATAGCATACTATCATGTCGAGCAAGAATGTACACTGCATATATATATATATATACATGTATAAATACATCCACTATCATATAATGGCCTCTAGGGCATACATATATCCAACAAAAATAAGTATGACTCGAGCCCAGTCTAACATCTACCTGATAAACTACAGGACTAATCAAAAGGGTAAGGAAATGCACCTAAGTCTAAGTCGATATATCTAGTAGTCGGTGATCCCGCCTCAATAGCGTCATGTACGATACAATATATAATACGGCATCCTCGAATCATGAGTGCGAACCATTATCATAATTATATCTCGTACGGTAAATCCATCGTACGGCATCCCAAAATCGGGATACGGGTCGCCTATCACATATACCTCAATATCCATATGGTATCATTATCATAATATCATGAACGGGATACTGATCTAAGTCTAGTACATACCGATACCATCAACATATATCCGCGTGCGTATGAAAACACCTCGCCCATCAATCCGCTAATATAATATGTCGTATCTCATAACACGACCCAAATCACATCACCGATCTCACGGCATCATGCCCAATCACATCGACTCATCTCCAAGTATCATATACTATCCTCATTATCCGTGTATACATATATGTATGTGTGTGTATGTGTATCAACACATCCACACACACACACACACACACACACACACACACACACATATATCACATACACCAAAACATAACCCGTGTGTGCATGTGTGTGTGTGTGTATCTTATTCTAGGGTTCGCGACTAAGAAACTAACTAACAACACTATCATCCAATTTACACTAAAATTAACCCGTGATCTCCTAAAACCTTTCTTCCTAATTATACATGTCTCAAAATACCATACTTATAATATATATAACATAATCGTACGCTACACTACGAAACTGCAGGGGTGCTATACGCCATCCACCCGACTTCCCCCGTAGATATATATCTACTCACCTTGATTCTTGCTTGCTGAAGTCGATGTCGCCATGCTCCTCCTTGCTATCCGAAGTCCACTCGAGGGTGCCTACATATATAACACATAGTATTGTAAATTGAATCACGGATGAAAACCAAAATGGCACACGAAACACGCATAGGTTAGAACCTATGGTCTACGCATGCAAGAAGAACCAATACCCCTCGACATTGACGTACAAACGCCAATCGATCGAGATAACACAAAAATACCCAAGTTCAAGTTACAGAATTCGCAAAACCGAAATCAGAAACGATGTAAAACACTTCCAGATTTTACCCTAGATGAAATTAGCCAATTTTGCATATGGGGTAGGTCTAATTTAAAGATAAAGGGACCACAGACCAAGCACAAAGCAATTTGGAAGTACCCAGGCCGCAATTTGCGGCCCAAGGGATTAAATTTGCGGCCATGAATGGGAGATGGGGCCTCGGGTCTTTAGGGTATGCTCTAAATCACCTGCACACTTTACTGTAATCGCTAAATATTTTTCAAGTGCCCCGGGTCATAGCAGATCCCTAATTATCATCACAATTCCCACAATCTTCCGATATCGGGGCTTCTAAGTTCATTTCTTGGGGTTCTAGTCTCTGGTTTAGTTCATAATACTAACACTACAGGGGTTGTATGGCCTCTACTAATCTCAATTTACACTTCACAACTCATAAAATCCCCTAACTTCTTTTTGGAATTTTCAACCATCAATAAACTACACTAAAACACTTCTAAACTAAAATAGAAGTTAAAGCAATTGAATTACTACACTAATGGTGAAGGAAATACCTTATTTGGCAACTCAAGAATTTTCATGAGTTACCCCAAGTGCTCAAAATCCAAACTTTCTTGATCCAACATGCTTGTAGTGAGCTTGTGCACATTTTTAATGAAAGGAAATAGGTATTTTGAGGTGGTTTTGGTGGTGTTGTGAGGAGGTGGAGAGAAGGGGGCAGCCAAGGTGTGAGAGAGGAAAGGGAATTTATGAAGATGATGAAGTGAAACAAAGGGCCATGGTTCAAGGAGACCCCTCACCCTCTCTCTCTCTCTCCAAAGCCTATACCTCCATGTCCCTAATACTTTATTCTATTTCCTTTTTCTTTTCTTATCTTTTCCTTTATCTTTTCATCTCAACTAAAACAAATCCATGCAGGAAAAAAAAAATGAAAGAAGCCATGGTAGAAAATGTAACAAATATATTGTGACATACTATGGTGCATGTCATGCACATAAACCGTATAATTGCATAATTAATAATTATTAATCAAGTTTAGCCGTAAACTCGTATGCAAATAATTTCTAAAATATCCAAAATGACTTAATACACTCAAAATCAATAAAAATGTAGAAATTTCAAATATCTCCCGAATTATCGGTATATAATTATACCATACCATTAAAATATTCATAATATTTATTATTTTAATTATTTAAATTCCCAAAAATAATATTTTATTTTTCTGAAATGTTACACCCTCACTGCCTTCATGTGTCTCGGGACTGTACCCAACTAAAACCTGTTTGCACGACTTAGTAGAGTCGTGGTAGGGTAGTAATCTAAGTACAGTGGGAACTCATACGAGACAAATGACAACCTTAGGTCCGAAGACTAACATGCACGCATGTCACCTGAGAACTGCTATCTGACGATAGGTATAGTACCATCTAGAAGTTCTCGGCGAGTCCGTCCAGTGTACTCACCCACAGCGAGAACCTGTATACGATCTTAGGTGCGAAAGACCAATGGCTGTGGGATCAACCATCGCCTCTATCGGGGTCTAGAAATGTATACACCAGTCGACTCCGGAATATCGATGCCCAGTCTCGATACTCCTACGACTAGGGACATTTAAGGATGTGCTTATGGACTACCCAGCCCCCACATGTATGATCGCCATCATAACGTTGGTAATCAAGCAATAATCCTACGGGCTTTATCAACACGTATTAACGATACGTAATAATAAGTAAAACATATACACATGTTAAGATAAAGACAAACCAAATAGCATACTATCATATCAAGCAAGATTGTCCTGTACACACATATGTCCAAGCATCCACTGTATATATACATATACAATAATGGCCTCTAGAGCATACATATCCAACAATCTCCTACTTACACTAAGACCATATATTGGCGTACCGAGTACCCAACGTCTGCTCTAGGGCCAGTTGTTGGCGTATCGCATACCCAACATCTTAAATAGTCTCTCGAACTGTGCTTGAGGGAGGGTCTTGGTGAATGGATACGTCGTGTTCTTTTTTGTGTTTACTCTCCGCAGCTCGATCTCTCAATGATCAATAATCTCCCTGATCAGGTGATACCGCCTAAAGATGTGTCTGGATTTCTGATGGAACCGTGGTTCCTTCGCTAAAACCATAGCCCCATTGTTGTTGCAATACAAAGGTATTGGATTAATAATGGACAGAACCACCTCAAGTTCATGTTCACCGCCGAAAGACCGGACCGAGACGTTGGGACGTCTAGCCTAAATTTAGAGGCAGATGCTATTTGGACTTTTCCATCCACCTCTCCGAAAATACCAAGTTGATTTATGACACCGTATATCGGAGGTTTGGATAGATGCGACCGTTGTAGCAGACTTCATCAGATTCTCCCTCATTTGTGAGGGGTTTTTGATTGTGGGGATGCTCTTCCTTGCAGGCGCATGTCCCTACAGTTAATTACGTTATCGCGTTGCGATAACCAATTTCTCCTTCTTCAGTAGTTCACTTCTCGTCGTGTGTTATTTTGTTTGTTTTGGTTGCCTATGGATTGTATATGGAGGCTAGTTTATATCGTCGCTCGTAGGGCACGGATTAGTCAAAATCCGTATATTTTAGATTTGGGTTTTGAACTTAGCTTATATATTTCTTTAGTTCAAAAATATTTTTTATTTAAGGACCATTAATCTGTTTGAGATTAAGATCAACTTAAATATATGAGCATTTGGGCTCAATTTATTTTAACTAAGGATACATTAGTGTTATTTAAGACTAAGGTCAACTTAGCAATATTTTCAAGATCATTAAATTTTATTAAGATCTAACAACAGAGCATTTGGCTCAGCAGCAAGAGATTTAGCTAATTTGGGCTTAGTCTGCTCAGTTTTCTGTTTTTTTGTTCAAAAGTGCTAGACACTTATTTAGGCTCTGTTTGTTCATCCCTCATTTTCTTATGCGAAAATGCTAAGCACTTGTTTGAAACTTTGGCGCTCACATGAGTATCATGCGAAGCCTTCGGTTGTAGGCGCTGCCCAATCAGTGCTAAGCACTCAGTTATTTTGACTGAATATATATATATATATATATATATAATGCTAAGTACTTTTTTATATGGCGTCCACGTGAGGAGCACATGTGGCGCTATCCTATTTATTTTGTTGAGCGCCCACGTGTGCTTCATGTGAGGCGCTGGGTGCTGCCTAATCAGTGCTAAGCACTCAGCTGTTTTCGCTGCGTATGAAGTGCTAAGCACTTTACTCGGCACTCACGTGTGTTTCACATGAGGCGCTGACCTTCTGTTTTGGGTGCCCACGTGTTTTTCACGTGAGACGGCGATTCCTTTGTTTTGGAAATCTTTTGGGCGCTCGCATGTTTTTCACACGAGGCGCTGATTCCTTTTCTTTTTTAGAGATTGAATCTCTGTTAATGGTATTTTGACCATTAATGATCACCAAGATCTTTGTTTTGGAGGTCTGGGCTTAGATTTTCTTTCAGAACTAAGTTATATTTTTTTATAGGAACTAAGTTTCTTTTAGGGTTAAACCCTATTTTCAGAGGAATTAAATTCCTATAGGATAGGTTCTTTTTCTTTTTCCTAGTTCTTTTCTGAATATTTTGATTCTCAAGAACAAGATCTTCCCGATGAGAATTAAATTCTCAACTTGTGGGAGACTTTTCTTGTGAATCTCAGATCTAGAGAAAGAACTAAGTTCTTGAGAAGGGTTAAACCCTTAGATATGCTATGATAGGTAAAGGAGATATTTTGATCTCTGTGGTTTCTTTACCTAAGGTTTGAGAGGAAAAAGATCTTCTTTTCTATCGAGAATTAAATTCTCTGTTGTTTTTGAGAGCCTCTGCATTTCTTGCAGAAACTTAAGGGGGTTCCCTCTTTATGAGACTTGATGTCTCGGGTCCTTTATATAGTAGAGGTAAGTTTGTTAATTGGTTTTGAGGAAATCTCTCATTTGAGAGACACCAATTAATTTAATTGGTCTCAAAATTGTTCGAGGAATTTTATCCACCGTTAGATTTTTGATCCAAGGATTTCTATTTTACAGAATATATTTTCTTGTTTTTAACAAAATTGGGGAAATATTTTCCCATATACAGAATTTTATTCTGTTAAACGGTGAATTTTAATCACCGTTGGATTTTTAATCCAAAGGTGCTCGGTTTAACAGAGCACAATCTTTCTCTGTTTAGAAAGATGTAGGAGATATTTTCCCATCTCATTGGATCTTTGATCCAACAACTTTCTGTTTAACAGAAAATATCATTCTCACTTGAAAAGATTACGGGGATATTTTCCCTTAATAGAATCTTATTATATATTTGGTGATTTTTAATGGCCCTTGGATTTTTGATCCTAATAGAGAATATCTTTCCCTTTTAGCGATATTAAGGGTGATATTTTCCAAGAATAGAGTTTAATTCTATATAGGGAGGACTCTCACGTGTTTAACACGTAACCCCTATCTGGGTGTCTAGCCAATTGTATTTAGCGCCTATATGCTTTGTGTTGGGTTACGCCAGCGCCCTGGCCACCAAACCGTGGCCCAATGCGGAACAAGAATTTTAAAAACTGGCGCTAATAGAACTCCCCGCTACGGATCTACCATTAACCTAATCTAGCAAACTATATATATAGGAGTTTAGAAAGGTTATACCGAATGATCCGTGTCCTTCGGCCTTTAACCTTCATCCCAAGCTCCTAGTGGCCACCAAGATCAAGTTTGCTCGTCGGTCTCCCTCCATCGAAGATGATCCATCTGAGAATTTATAGTTCGAGCTCCAACCTCATAGCCCAGGTAACTAGGGTACCTAGTTTGCCAAACTAGATAGCCTAGAAGATATAGAGTCTAATGATGGATTGATTTGTCTCTAAACACCCTATGTTTCTCAACACATAAGACTATTAGGGTGGAGGTAGAAGAAGAAGCCATGAGAGAATGAGAGTGTGAGGTGAAAAAAACTCTCAAGTGAAGAAATGGCTAAGTGTTGTGAGCTATATCATAATGACGCATGCCACACAAAATATCTCAAGTCTCACAAATATCTCACAACACTTAATGAAATCAAGCATGCTATAATAGTAACTCACGAGTCATCCCATGAGTCACTTATAGTGCCATGCTTCATTTAAAGCCAAGACACAACTCATCCTCCTCCTCATTTAATCATTTAACAAAAATGATTAAAACTAAAATGAGGCGGTATCTTCTAGAAGCAACTTGTAATAAATTACAAGAATACCCCTCATCCGTATATACATACCCGTATCCGTATTCCGACAAAATACGAATACAATGACACGAAATTAATCCAACAATATAATACTAGAAACCGGCTTAAACCAAAGCCCACCAGTATTATCCGTCTGAATTATGATCCGTGCAAAAGTGCACGTATATGATCGAACCCTGCCATAAAACTATACGGCCTCTACATCGTTTTTCCCGAAGCAGGGAAACCCTCTGTATGGGACTCTAAAGACTCGTCAATATGCTGGCAGTGGGTTCAACCACAAGCACGTCAGTGGCACTAGCTGTACGTAATAGCTATCCATGTATTGAGCGAAAGGAAGGCCGAAGAGAAAACTCATCCGAACCCCTACTGAGCTTGTCCGTGACAATATCCGTACAGTCTGGTTTGTTCATCTAAGAGTATCGCATATCGAGTCTTAGGGGGTGGATAAAGTCAGACCCCTAATAACTTGACATTTCGTGTCGGTATGAAACCCATCACCAACTGAGAAACTACCGATCCCTGATCAGTAATTCTTGTCTACTTTAGCCAAGGATTTCTGGTGATGGCCACCCGTGCACAACGCGACATCAACCCCTAATACCGGCAGAGAAGAATCCCCGACGATCCGCTCACTGCCTCCATGTAGCTCGGACTGTACCCAACTAAAACCTGTTTGCACGACTCCTTTGAGCCGTAGTAGGGTAGTAATCAAAGCACAGTGGGAACTCACACGAGACTAATGACGATCTCAGGTTGACAGACTAACCTGTACACATGTCACCTGGGAACTGCTATCTGACAATAGGTACAATACCAACTAGTATGTTCCCGGCGAGTCCGTCTAGTGTACTCATAACCCAATGAGCACCTGCATACTATCTCAGGTGAACAAACTGACACCAATAGCTTGTGAGACCTGACCACCGCCCCTCGTTGAGGTCTCGATAAGTATACACTAGTCTACTCTGGAGTATCGATGCCCAGTCTCGATACTCCCACGACTAGGGATATTTAAGGATGTGCTTATAGACCACCCAGCTCTCATGTATATGATCGCCATCATAATGCTGGTAGTTAAGAAAATATCATATGGGCTCTATCAACATGTAATAGTGATCTGTAATACCACATAATGCATGTACATGATGATAAATACAAACCAGATAGTATACTATTATCTTGAGTAAGACTGTTCTATCCGTATAGGTCCTCCCTCAATCATCATAATCACCTGCCTGCGACTACAATAATTGCCTTGAGGGCACTATAGCCAACACTTTGCATATGGACGCTCACGTGTTCTACACGTGAGGTCAATTTGGCTTTCAGCCATCTACTCTTACTGCTTATATGTTTTGCATACCAAATAGAATTTAATTCTATGTATAAAGTTTAACTCTATCTGAAACTAATGCTTCAAAAGGGTGTTCTCACGTGTTTAACAAGTGACCTCAATGTGGGTTTTTAATCTGTTTATTTAGCGCTTATATGCTTTGCATATAGATGCTCACGTGTTTAACACGTGAGGCCTATTTAGCCTTTAGTTGTTTGGTTGCAATGCTTATATGCTTCGCATATAAGCGTTCATGTGTTTAACACGTGAGTCCTATTTAGCCTTTAGTTGTTTGATTGCAACGCTTATATGCTTTGCATATAAGTGCTCACGTGTTTAACACGTGAGGTTTAAGTCGTGGGGAATTCTCTCCTATTTTCTCTCTCTTTTTTTAAGGGAACAAATGTCCCCCAGCGTTGCTCTCACGTGGCTTGCACAGGAGTGCAACGGCGTCTATCTTTATCACTATTGGATTGCCTAGGGGAATGAGAAGTTGAACTGCTGCCATCACGTCCTACAAATGGGGCCTTTGGCCTTTTATATGATTACTGTTTTTTCGTTTTCTTTCTTCATTTTTTTTCTTCCTTGAGAATTTAATTCTCATTTCAGAGCTTAGATCTCTGCCCACAGAACTCCTTCTGATCAGAGTTAAACTCTGCCAAAAAAATTTGGTAAGGATTATGAACAGAGCTTACCTTTTAAAAGACCCCATTTTTTTGTTTTGGATTTTTAATCTATTAATAGAGCTTGGCTCTTTTCTTGAACCGGTCTCTTGGAGATCTTAAAAAACCTTTTTTCCTTTTTTTTGAGTAGACAATGGGTCCTGAATCAATGGGCTTTCTTGAAAATCGTTGGTTCTTTTCTTATGGTTTTACCCTATCATTTATTCTGCTCTTTGAGATTCTTTGGAATTTAATTCTACTGTGTTTCCCATCTGTTTCCCAACATGGGGATTTCTGGGATTTAATCCTATTATTGGAGGAATTTAATTCCATTTTGTCTTACAGAGCTTAGCTCTGAATTTTTTGGAACTTCGGGGATTTTATTCCCTTTCCTGTTGTTAAGTATTTTACTTTTTACGGTTTTAATACCTTCTTCACAGATTTGAATCTGTTGTTATCTTTTAAAAGAGCCCGCTTTTCGAAGATATTGGGAGTTTTTAACTCCACTGTTCACTTAATGATAATCCTTTTAGATTCTCACTATGGGCACTTTGTCTCATCATTGACGAGCCACCATTTTGATTTCATGGGGTCCACCAGCATTTTAGATAGTAGTCCCATAAGACTAAGTCACACATTTTGTTGATTGCTTTTTTTTTTCCCCCCCATTTTTAGATACAATGGCCTCACTTCCCTACTTCCCTTATATAAGCTCAGAGATTGCTTTCCCACAGTCGCCGTCAGACGAAGAAGTGATGGCTATGATTAAGAATCACGATAAGGACAGAAAGTGCATTTTGCTATGGGCGTCTGGTATAGTAACATTATAAGGGGCCATCGCAGTTTTATGTGTGGAGTACCAATGGAACCCATTCGTTCGATTCAGTTTACGGAGCGTCTGTGTACTGCTTATGCAGTAGAGGCGGTTAATTGGACTCTAGAATGGCGGCTTGAGCTATCAACGACAGGGATACCCAATCATCCCTCAGTGGTTATCGACATTCTGGGATGCCGAATATGCTAAGGCAAGGCTCGACCTTAGGGGAAGGTCTACAAGATAGGTGTCATCCCACGACATCCAGTGGGCTACCTTCCTTGGGCCCGTTATATTCTCTCCTCTTAATGCTCACATTTGCAGAAAGTTGGATTGTACCAAGCGGTGTACACATCTTTGTTCTACTATCATGCTCCACACGTTTGGTGGGTTAAAGCCTTTTTAAACCAATGGAATCTTCTAACGCATACGTTCCTACTGGGGATCACAAAGTTTTCTTTTCGCTGGAGGAATTCCGAGAAATTTAGGGACTGCCGATCAGGAAAGAACATTATGAGGAATTACTACCCCCTGACGAGTACATTTTTTCTACGGTGCCAGCCATGCATGAAGGCTTGACAACTCAGAATGTTATTCAACACAAGCATCCAAGTTTAATCAAGGCCTTAGGTATTTTTGAGAGCTTATTCGTGGCATCAGAAGGGCAAGGCATTAGTTTTGACGATTTCATCGCTCGCTTCCTTCATAAAGATGCTCTATCCAAGAAAGCTCCGAAGTTTGCGAAGGTCAAGAATCCCTTCGGATTTGGCCTGGAGAAATTGCCGGTTAAAGAAGAAGATCTGCCATAATTTTATATCCTAAGTTCGTCGGCCGGGACTTTTGATGCGATTGATGTCCCTGGTATGGACGAGGAAACATTCTTTGTAGGTTTCATCAGTCTTTGGCTCAGCTGGTTTGCCATGCCGATGCATCGCGTTTCATGAGAGCCTCCATCTTCTACCCCACACACCGCATAGCCGAGGGAGCACGATTGGCCATTGGCATTGCAGGGTTATCACACCTGTATCATGGTTTAAGTACCGCAGAAAACACTTCAAACCTAGGTGTAAACACTGTGAACTTCTCCCTCCATTACTTCACGTCCTGGATCGAGATGCACCTATTAGGCGCATTTACTGTGCACCGACGGCCTGATTTCTACGAGTCTTATACCTTCCCACGGGTTATGAGATTGGTTTAAGCTTCTGCTCCTGATCCGATTCAGTTGGGGGCTTTGCGCATGCTGCTTAACCCGTATTCAAACGAAGGTGGCATGGTTTTTAATGATCTGGTTCTTTCTGCACCAGCGGGGCCTATTCAACAGTTGTTTGATCTACTGAAGAATGGAACACCACTTTTGAAACTAAAGGAAATCGTGCACTTGTATTCAATCAGGCCGGTGTACTTGGTTTTCTGATTAAATGATGATGCTCTCTTCATGCGGTACAATCCGCATCTTTTTTCCCAACAGTTGGGTTATAACCAGGTTTGCCCCCTGAAGCTTTCTTAGTTGAGCCTACTCCCTCGCTGGAGACTGCCCACGATGCTATTCATCATTTCATGAGGCTGAACATCGGTTCTCTCTTCATGATCCCCGAGCCCGATTACATTCCAAGGCCTGTGGGACCCTTCAAGGGCTAGTATTGTCACCAGGTCAATCCTATCATCACAGAGGACAAACGTGTGCTTTTCGAGTGTAAGTCCTTTGCGCCTGCCCAAGCCATCAATGTTCTATTGCAACCACGGTCAGCCGTTCTCTTTCCTCCGAGAGACAGCGATTTAGTGGTCATCCCGAAAGCTGCTCAAACAGAGTCGGCCCCACATATTGCTGGTATGCCAATTCATACTGGAGCCGGCGCGGAGGCTCATGATAAATCACAACCTGCAGCATCATCAAAGTTGGACCCTGAGGATGAAATTGGGCAATGCCGCGCAAAGGTTCCTAAGGGGAGGAAGCGTCCTTCTGTGAGTGCTGGCTCGAGACCTAAAAGGAGAAAGAAATCGGCCGTGCGTTTAATCGATACCTTTCTCGGTTCTGAGCCTCTCACTTGTGATGAGCCTATGTCTACTCACGAACCAGATGACGGTATTCTTTTTCCTGATACATCTGCCGAGGAGGCCGCTCAGCTGGCCGAAGCTTTAAAGCGTTCACAGGATGAGACTGAAACGTGCACCCTAAAAAGGGAGGCTTCCGCCCGTTGAGTTCCGTAATGTTGATCCGGTTCCTGCTACGTTACCGGCAGTTCCTTTAAAACCGGTAGAAGAACGGGCTCTTAAACAGCCAATATCGGCCTCTTTTGAAGACGAGGATGCTCTAACAGCGGGTAGGGATTTATCTTCGATCGAAGCCCGACAAGCGACGTTAACTAGAAAAGAGAAATGGTTCGAAAAAGCTATACTTCAGATTCCCTGGCGTATCGGTATGTACCTTTTACATCCTTCTCAGTAAATGATTTATATTTCTTTCATATCGTATTCGTCTTTACACATTTTTCTTTTGTAGGGCCTTCCACGACAGGCGCAGTTTCGAGCCCAGATCGCGCCTTAGAGCCGCCGGTGATGACTTTTATTCCTTCAGCGGAGGTTGCTGGACCAGCTATAGATTCTGTAAATATTTCCAGTGGCTCACTAGAGGATGTAGAGGAGATTTCTGAGGCCCATGTCCCTCTGGTCCAAAATGGATGAAGTATTGAAGGTAATATTATATCTTTCGTTCTGTTTAACGACCTTTCAATATGTCTGACCATTCATTTTTCTCAGAATTGCGGGAGCTGGTGTCCTCTATTGTGGATCGTTTTCTGGAGGAAACCTTCTTACTTCTACTTAACATGGCGACCCCGCACACGATACCCCCCAGCACATCGTCCTTTCTTCCGGCTAAGGTTGGTATTCTTTTGCCTTCCGTATTATATTTTCATAATGGTGTTGATATGCCATTTACTTTAAACCACAGTCCTACTGATGACGAAGTTGAAGTTCTTGATGGGTCTGGGGATATCTTATATTTGCCTTCTGTGACCATGGGTAAGTGACGCTTTAGCCCTGGTATTATTATACTTATTCCCCGTTCGGACTAACCATGCATGTATCTTCACGGTTTTATCAACCCTGACTCCACTAGAGTCCTATATTTGCATGCCGCCGGGCCTTTACGCCAGACGTATATCTGAGAGGATGGTGAAATAGAGTATTCATTCACTGGCAACTCTTATTGAAGATCTCCATGCCGGCACTTCCGTCATGGCTGAGGAATTTGCTGTCGAAGCTAATGCTTCTTTGTCCGTCCTTACCACCTATCATGATGAGGCGCTGGTGCGTACTTGGGTTGAATATTGCCATCGAGTGAAGGCTTCTCTATATGTATTCGAATGTAAGTCGATGTCGCACATCCCACGTAGTTTGTATGGAGGCGGAATTTACAAAAACGATTTTTATGACTTTCAACATCGACCTATCATACATGATCTTTTCGGAAACCTTAACTAGCTAAACACTTAGAGGTTCTAAACTACTATGATAGAGTTTTATATCTCTTTGATAAAAGTCCTTCGGGTCTTCTTCTCTTCTTCTTGAGCTCCTAGAAGGTGCGGATCTAGCTCGGTCGTTGGCGTCGTCGTGTCGAAGTCGATCCACCCGAGAGTTTGTGGTTCAAGCTCCAACCTCAAAACCGAGGTAACTAAAGTACCTAGTTCGCTAATTTAGGTAAGTTAGTAGATGTAGAGAGTTAATTGGAGTATTTTATCTCAAATGAACCTAGGATTCACAACACATGTGAGGGTTAGGGTTTAAGGAAGATGGAGAACAATGGAGAGAGAATGAGAATGAACAAATGAACAAGTGATAAGGCAAGTGAAGAATGGCTCATTCTTTTTCTCACATCAAGCATGCAATATTTTCAATAGAAAATTGTAGCCATGCTTGAATAGTAAGTGCAAACCAATAAACTAAATAATTAGCCATGCTTCACCCATGCCACAAATATTTCCATTTTCCACCTCATTAATCTATTTTCCAAAAATAGATTAAACCAAAATGAGGTGTCTCCTTCTAGAAGCATCTCTTGTAAAAATTACAAGAATGCCCTCACCGTACATACATACTCATATTCTTACTGCAAAAAATATGAATACAAAGAGATAAAAATGATTCAATAATATAATACTAGAATCTGGCTTAATCCTAAGCCCACTAGTATTATCCGTCCGAACAATATCCGTGCAGCTAGTACACGTATATGATCGGAACCCTGCACGTAAAACCATATGGCCTCTACATCGTTTCGCCTGAACCAAGAAAACCCTCTATGTGGGAATTTAAAGACTCGACAGTACGCTGGCAGTGGGTTTAAGCATAAGTCCGTCGGTGGTACTAGCTGTATGTAACGGCTACCCAGGTTCCTATCGAAAAGAAAGCTGACGAGCGAACTCATCCGAACCCCTACTTGTTAGTTATATGTATGCCCTGCCATTATTATACATGTGATGTATATTATAGTGGATGCTTGGACATATATAGGGAGTACTTTCTTGCTCGACACGATAGTATGCTATCTGGTTGCACTTTATCTTAACATGTACACTTATTGCCTCTCTATTACATGTTGATAAAGCCCTTAGGATGAACACTTGACTACCAGGATTATGATGCAGATCATACTGGTGGGGCAGGGGTAGTCGGTAAGTACATCCTTCAAATGTTCCTAGTCGTGGGAGTATCGAGACGGGGCATCGATATTCTAGAGTAGACTAGCGTATACGCTTCTCGACCCATATGATGGGCGACGGATGATCCCATATCCATTGGTGTTTGACATCAGAGATAGTATAAGGGTGCTCAGTGGAGACTAGGTACACTGAACGGACTCGCTGAGAACCCCTAGATGGTATTATACCTATCGTCGGATAGCAGTTCTCTGGTGACACTGGTACAGGTTAGTCCGTCGACCCTAGATCGTCATAGAGTCTTGTGTGATTCCCACTGTGCTTTGATTTCCACCTTACCATGTTCAAGAGATCATGAAAAAGGTAGTTTTTGGGTACAGTCCCGAGTCACATGGAGGCAATGAGCGATAGGAGGGGATTTCCTCTCTCCCGGTATTAGGGGTTGATGTTGCGCTATGCTTGATTGGCTATAACAGGAAATCCCTAGCCAGGGTTGCTGAGATCTACCGGTAAGTGTTATCAGTAGTTTCTCGAACTATTATAGGCCTCACATCGGCATGACTTATCAGGCTATTGGGATCTGACGTTATACCACCCCCAGGCTGTGATATGCGACATATCAGATGAAGAGACCGGAATGTACGGTAGTGTTACTGATTGGATTCACAGGAGTATGAGAAGGCTTGCTTGTTGATCTTCTGATCGCTCAATACCCGGGTGGCTGTTACATTTAGCAGATCGCTTGTGGCTTGTAGGTGACTGATATGATCACCACCTACTGCCGGCGTATTGACGAGTCTTTAGAGTCCTACACAGAGGTTTCCTGGCTCAGGCGAAACGAAGTAGGAGAACATATGTGATATGTGTGGGACCGAGATTACTACGTGTATGTGATACCGTATTCTATTCTCGCGATATGTGATATCAGTCGGTTATATGTGATATAGCCGGGTTATCGAATCAAGTGTTGATTCGATAAGTTGATATATATGATATTAGTCGGCTATATGTGATATAGCCGGATTATTAAATCAAGTGTTGATTTAATAATTTAATGTATAATTATATATTTGATATATTAATTTGCATTAACTAATATTAGCTCATTTAAGAATTCTTTTTCTCACATGTGCATTTAGTATTTATGTGATATATATTAATGTACACTCTTTTGTGTCACGCTAGATGATACATGAGACATGGGTGTAAAAGACTAACACCATGCTTAACATAATGAAGGGTTTTATTTATCTAAAGTAAATCAAAATTAAATGGAAATTAGTCACATGGTTGAAGCTTGTGGAAGCTTGTGAAACCATTGACCAAGTCCACTAATTTTGTTTTACTTGAGATATTTATTAACCCAACCATTAAGATTAGCCATAGTTTAGTCTCTACACGAGTTAGTATGAGATATTATCTCACCCATGGTTGCTATTCTCACCACTTGATTCATTCTACACTGGACTTTTTCCATGGTTGCTTTTCTTCATCTCCTTCCTCAAGATCTCTAGCTTTTTAGGAGGTGAAGAAAATGAGTGAGAAAAATATTTCTAAAGTGAGAAAAAATCCTACTTCATCATCCTCTACTAGACTAGCCATTTAGATTAGGGTGTTTGCTTCATTAATTCCATATTAGTGAAGAGTTAGCTTGAGTTGGTGTCTCCTCGACATAGATCATCTTCAGCCTCGAAGGCTTCAAGCAAGCTTGTTTATTTCATCTTGTGAAGCCTTTCTAGAGTCCGGAAGTTCACTACTTGGAGCGAAGGGACTACTACACGGAGCTTATGAAGTGAAGGACCGGTCTACAAAGGTTGTATTCCTTGTTTACTTAGATGTAAAGATGTTTACATTCTTGTTTCGTCTAATTCTCTAGTTAAGATTCTAGGTTAGGGTTCTTTAGCGTGCCAATTTTTTAAAAACAGCATAGTCGATGCCTCCCGAAACCCAGCGGTGACCCTAAGGAACCCTGCAGTGGTATTAGAGTCATGCTAGAGACTTAGACGATGTTTGTAGAATAACGAAACCGAAACAACTCCGAAACACTCGAAATAAAAACAAATTTTTTTGTCGAAATTTTTAAGGTGTCTAAAAGTTTTTTAAGCAGTTGTAGAATGTTGCATGAGATGTAACCTGAACACCAGACGAAAACGAGCTCCTCTCGCCGGATTTGGACCGGCCACATGCTGCTACAGGACCGGCCCCACCAGTTTTCTTGAGTAGTATGGGGTTCGTTTTGGGTCTGTGTTCCAGACTCTGGGTTTTAGTGTTTCTTGTTTTTACTAATATTGCATGTGATGTTATATTTCTGTAAAGGCAATTCGGGGTGTTTCGTAGTCATAATTCTAATATCGTTTCGGGTTATTTAGACAACGTTAAAAAGTTCGAACGGATATCGATAACCTATTTTCTCCCTCGCTGGAAATTTGCCAAGAGTTGGATTTTTCTATGTTGAAAATCTTCAGAAAATCATGCATGTGTTTTCTATGGACCCTCTAGAAGAACGAAACCCTAACTCGATTCTGTGACCGTCGGAACCGCCACCAAACTCTAGGGTTTGTGGTAGTTCCGCGGCGCCATAGGCAAAGCAAGGGTTGACCCTTCTACGGTTGGTCCATAGGTGCTGTGGCATGTTCTGGGTATTTTTAAACCCCGCTTAAGTGTTGAGCTCTTTGGGAAATTTTGGGTGTTTTTTGATTCGATCGAAAAGTTTAACATCTTCTAGTTATCTGTCATTGTGATACAATACTTGGAATCCATAATATTTTGTTTTGTGAAAACTAATTTGAATTTTATAAATCTAGCAATTCAGTCTCATGTGATCGGTTGCCACGGGATTTTGATGTGGATCAAAAGTCCATCGCAATCACGTAGAGTACGCGGATACTCGCCGGGTAACCTTACTAGATAGCCACGCCCCATAGCCCCGACCAAATGACTATAGGAGAACCCCGTCGCTAAAAGCATCCGTTCGGGTGCTCGCGGCCATGGTGTTCCGCCTAAGTGCACTTCGCCGATGGCATCGGGGCTGCGGCCGTCTATTAAAGTTTCCGACAAGTATTCGATCTGGTTGTCGGGAATCTTGTTGAATTACCCGACTGATTATTGAAAACTGTTTTCAATATCGAGACTAAAATGCGGGGTTTATAATTGTTAGGCATGTGATGTCTAACGAATTCATTTGGTTAGACATGAAATCCAAAGTATGTGATACATTGGGTTTATGATGTCTAAGGTGGTTGCGGATTCCAATTGTTGTAGTTTTCACTTTCTTTTCTGCGACCGTAAGTTTAATATGTGGTGTATCGCCGGTTTCGTTGCTATATGTCAATGACAATTGGGATACACATATTTACATACGTTAATGACATGTGATGTGTTGCTGTGATATATTATATTGCATCGTCGTGTTTGAATAGCCGGGGTTTTTTATGTGAGATTAGAGCTTTTCATTTTCATTCATATAAAAACTTGTATGTAATATTCTTTTATTGGGGCACTTCCGGGTTGAGGATGATGTCACCATTGATTTATATTATTTACTTTTCCGCATTAGGATAGATCCAAGGTGGGGAGTACAAGTAACCGGGTTCTAGGGTCCAGAAGGAGACCATCTCGAGGAGTCGAGACCGGGTCTCCTAAATCTAGAATTGGTAAGGTTGCTTGGCGCTCTCGTAGGGGTCTAGAGATATGGGTTTGGCTATTCATCGTGACCGTGGAATCCGTGTTTTTTACTGGCTTAATTTAAAACACGGAATTCCTAGTATATCCAATATTTCATATGTGTTCTTCTGCTGCTGATATTCTGTGATGTGATAACTTGATATGTTGAGACGAATGCTTATATTATATATATGATATATAATAAATATTGCTGCTTTCGTTTCTTCTGTGATGCTTAGGAAGCATAAATGATGGGACTTCATTATTGAGATTAATGAAATAAAAGAAACCTAAAGATATTGTAAAAACCTGTTCTAAAAACTGGTAGCTCTAGTTTTTGCTTTGCATAGCGGTATTCCTTGTAGAATATCCAGCACCTTATTCGATAAGGAAAGATCCGAGATCCCTTCACCGGGAGTGACCTCTTTAGCGAAACTAGCAGATGCTATAACCCACTCGGTTTTGTTTTTGATTGCTTCTCTAGTTCTTGTTTTGCATAGTGGTATTTGTGAAATATCCATCACCTCATTCGATGAGGAAAGAGCCGAGATCCCTTCACCGGGAGTGACCTCTTTAGCAAAACTAGTAAAAGCCTCAAAAACACTTCTTTTCAAAATTACTCGATACTACAACGATATCAAGTTCATTACGCAAACGGTTTTCTTAAAAACCTGTCGTAGCCCTCCGTTATTTCAGATAAGGACTATTTAGTATTCGTGCTGCGTTTGTTGGCCTTTGTCAAGGCGTAGTGTGCGGTAGCTGATTAGTTCTTATCTGCTTGTGTATGTGATGCGATTGGATTATGGTAGTCGTGTGAGCTTGTTGGCATTTATCAAGGGTCGTGCAGGTGGGTTTAATTCAATCATGAAATGTACGGGATGGACTTGACTAGCATCCTATGGTTTGTTGGCCTTTGTCAAGGTCATAGGAGGCTAGGGACAAAATATTATCGGGAATTTCAATTGTTGAAATTTGCAATGAGATTGCATACCTTCTATGAGATAGTTAGATCCCGATACACGCTGCGAGTAAGAGTTACTCCTGGGAGAGTTTTGCACATTACAATTAGCCGATCAAGTAGGTTTCTAGAAAGGTGTTTAACGGGGTTACGCCCATGGGAAAACGAGGTTTATTTTAATTAAGTCCATGCGAAAGCACGGGGAACCTCTCCCAAAGTACCGACATTAGCCTGGGCGAACTTGTAGGGTGTAATTAATCCCTGCCGGTCTTCCCTTTTAGGGTTTGAAGGAAGATTTGATAAAAACAGCGGGAGCCATCCTGATTAGGTAAAATAATAACCAATTTGATCTTGCAAGGGTATACGCTGAGTGTTTTCTTCTCTCTCTCTCTCCTGGTAGCGATCGTGACATGCCTTAATCAAGATAATAATATGGATGTATTGACCGAACCTGCTTATTATACTGAGCTGGGGAATATTGGTTCCGCTCTATCTTATAATTATTATAAGTCCGAGCATGAAATAGGGGAATATCTGGATTCCTACGCGACCCATTCGAGGAATGAGCATATTGATGCATATTCTTCGGGTGTTTTCGATTACCGATAACTGTTTCTCAGTATCCTCTACATCCTAGGTATGAGATACCGGATCAGGATCCCACATATGTAATCTGTTACATGGGCTACAGAAAGGTAGAGAACTGAGATTGAGTGATATGTCTCTAAGTGTTAGAGAATGGTGCAATTGTTGTGGCCAAATAAGTTGGAAAATATCACCTTGTATTACCAAATCGTAAATACATTGCTTCAGAACTAATGTTATTAGATACCGAACCTGATATACAACATTACATCAGTTTTTTTATTCGGTTAAAGAAGGATATAATTTTGTATTGGAGGATAATGTTGTGAACATTTTCCTGAATCAAGAGTTGATTGGATCAGGCACGTTATGAAATGACATATATATTCTAAATCAAACCACAGTTCAAAGTATATAGAACACACACAAGAGGAGTAGTTCAGAAATTAACGAATTCTTCTTGTGGCATTGTAGACTAGATCAGATCAATGCGACACGACCAGCTAAGTTACATAAGGATGAATATGAGAATCTGTTCGAATTTTCATCTTTATGATACTTGCCAGTCTTGTCACAAAGGTAAAGTGACCAATACTCCGTTTACTGAAAACAGAGAAAGAGTTACTGAACTCTTGGGACTGATACATGGTGATGTATACAGTCCTATGTCTACAAATACCAGGGTTGGTTCTTTGTACTTCATTACATTCATCGAAGATCTCTCAAGATTCATACATGTGTTCCTGTTGAAACATGAGTCTGAAACTTTTGAGAAATTCAAGGAATATAAGCTTGAAATTAAGAACCATACGGGTAAAAGTATTAAGTCCTTCGATGTGATCGAGAAGGAGAATACTTGGGCATGGAGTTCCTGGATTTTCTAAACGGAGAATGTGATTCTCTCTCAGCTTACTATTTCGTATACACCACAGCACAACGGTGTATCAGGGCGGAGTTATCGCACCCTATAAGATATGGTGCGCTCTATGATGAGTACCGCTGAGTTGCCTGTTTCCTTTTGGTGTTATGCACTTGAGAAGCTGCATACCTATTGAATGGGGTTCCATCCAAATCTGTGCCTTCCACTTCATATGAGATATGGAATGGGAAAAGACCATCTCTTAAACGAGTTAAGATATGGGGTTGTCTGGCCTATGTTGAAAAGAAAAATCCGGACAAACTCGAGGCAAGGTCAGTTCTGTATGTTTGTTGGATATCCCAAACATTTGCGAGGGAATATCTTCTACCGCACTGAGGAGCAAAAGGTGTTTTGTTTCTCAGCATGCCACCTTTTTAGAAAAGGAATTTCTTGTGAAAAAATTAGTGGTCATGAGGTAGAATTGGGAGGAGTTCCAGGTGGACAAACTAATAGCTGGTGATTTAGTAAAACCAAACGATTCAATAGTCTCCAACGAACTTCAGCCTCTCCGCGAATCTGGTAGGGTTCCTAATCCACCTGAGAGATACTACGGTTTTCTCGATGACATTGGCAGCGAGGATTGCATCATGATAGATGATGACCCAACCAGGTTCAGGCAGGCCATCACGAGTGGGGACTCTGTGAAATGGCTGGATGCTATGCAATCAGAGATGGAATCCATATACACCAAAAAGTATGACTTTGAATGTTGCACCTGAAGGGGTAAAACCCATCGGGAGAAAGTAGATCTTGAGAAGATTCTTGGTGTAAATGGAAAAGTTGAGAATTTCAAAGCTAGACTTATAGTAAAAGGTTATCATCAATAACTAAGTGTGGTTTTTGATGAAACCTTTTCTCCAGTGGCTATGCTTAAGTCCATCAGGATTAAAGCAGGTATCGCAGAGTTGGAACATCTGTTTTGATGTGGCAGTCAAAGAGTTTGACTTCATCAAAAAGGTAGATGAACCTTGTATATAAAAGAAAGTAGTAGAGAGTAAGGTTGTCTTCCACGTATTGTACGTAGATGACATACTCTTGATAGGAAATGGTTTCCTATGCTACACTCGGTCAAGCTCCTTTTATCACGAGGATTCTCCATGGAAGATCTAGATGATACCTACTACATCTTGTAGATTATGATCTATGGTGATAGATCTATGTGGATGTTGGGAGTATCCCAAATCCAAGTACATTAACACCATACTAAAGGGGTTTAGTATGGAAGATTCTAAGCGTGGTGGTTCACCCACTTACTCAGGAATCACTCTATCCAAAAAGATATCTTTCAAGACTGATTTGGAGAGAGCTCGCGTGCAAAGGATACCCTATGCTTCGGCAGTAGGCTCTATCATGTATGCGATGTTATGTACCAGACCATATGTAGCTAACTCACTAGGTATAGTGATTAGGAATCAATCGGATCGTGGGAGAATAACTGGACAGCTGTGAAGGACGTTCTTAAGTACTTGAGAAGCACTGAAGAAATGTTCTTGGGGTTTTGGTAACGGTGAACTCCAGTGGCAGTCCTTTACCAATTTGAGCTTCCAGAGTGATAAGGTCGACTGAAAGTTAGTCTCGGGCTTTGTCTTTACCCTCAGTGGAGGGACGGTATGTTGGAAGAGTTCCAAGCTATATACCGTGGCAAACTAGACAATAAAAGCTGAATATATCGCTACCAACGATGCTACCAAAGTGGATGTCCGGAAATTTTTAGTTCATGAGATGAAATAGTTCCTACCATTGAGCATCCAATAACTGTTATTGTGACAACAATAGAGTTGTGGGTTTGGCCTAGGAACGCCGGTCCCATCAGCGATCCAGACATATTCTGAGTCAAGTATCACCTGATCAGGGAGATGGTTGATCTCCAGGGCATCGAGGTAAGGAGAGTTGACGCTAAGGATAACATGGCGAATCCACTCACAGAGGCCTTTCCCTAGAGTGTCTTTTATGGGGCGTTGAGTATGAGATACTACAACAAATAGCCTTAGTGCAAGTAAGAGATTGTTAGTTATATATATGCCCTAGAGGCCATTATTATACATGTGATGTATATTATAGTGGATGCTTGGACATATATAGAGAGGACTTTCTTGCCCGACATGATAGTATGCTATTTGGTTGCTCTTTATCTTAACATGTACACTTATTGTCTCTCTATTATATGTTGATAAAGCCCTTAGGATAAAAACTTGACTACCAGGATTATGGTGCAGATCATACTAGTGGGGCAGGGATAGTCGGTAAGTACATCCTTCAAATGTTCCTAATTGTGGGAGTATCGAGATGGGGCATCGATATTCCAGAGTAGACTAGCATATACGCTTCTCGACCCATATGATGGGCGATGGATGATCCTATATCTATTGGTGTTTGACATCAGAGATGGTATACGGGTGCTCGGTGGAGATTGGGTACACTGAACGGACTCGCCGAGAACTCCTAGATGGTATTATACCTATCGTCAGATAGCAGTTCTCTGGTGACACTGGTACAGGTTAGTCTGTCGACCCGAGATCGACATAAAGTTTTGTGTGATTTCCACTGTGCTTTGATTTCCACCTTACCACGTTTAAGAGATTGTGCGAAACTGTAACATTTTCAAAAATATAAAATATTAATTTTGGGAATTTTTATTATTTAATATTATTTTATTGATTATTTTAATATTAAATGCAAATAAATAGGAAAAACGTTAGAAAAATTATGAAAAATTATGGAAAATTATAAAATAGGGTAAATTAGTGAATTATGACATTTTTAAGTTTTTGTGTTTAGTTTGACACTAATTTAGTGCTAATCGCAATTAAAAATCGCTAATCGGTTTTTAACAAATTTGAGACAAAACATGCACACACTATTTTTCCTACACTTGTGCACTTTCTACCATGGTTTCTCATTTTGGGTTTACTATTCTTGTAAGAGGGAATTAAGGATTAAAAGAGAAAAGGAAAAGAAAAAGAAAAGAAAATGAGGGTAGGTGAGAGAGTGAGGTGAACTTTGACTTATACCCTTAGCCATTCTTCTTCATTCTCATTTCTCTTCCTCTCTCACTCCTCTTGCTGCTGCTGCCCCCTTCCTCATCTCCCTCCCCTCTTCAAAGCCCAAAAGCATCTCAAAAACAACCCCAAAACCTCATGTCCGTTTCATTAAAAATGTGCACAAGCTCGAGATCTACAAGAAAGACTAAGAAAGCATGGATTTTGGCCACTAGGGGCAACTCAAGAAAATTCTTGAGTTGCCAATTGAGGTAATTTTCTGAACCATTGTCTTAGTTTTAGCATTTCCTATACCCCATGTTAGGATTATATCGATATGGTGTGATATTATAGACTTGATGAAAACCTAGTTAGGGTTTGAGAGGAACTTAAGTGTAATGTGAAATTGAGCTCAGTAGAGGACTTGTAAACACCCTAGTGCATGAATTGGAACCCAAAACCTGAAGCTAGAACCAGAAATACGGATTTTAGAAACCGATATCGGGGAAATTGTGTAATCTGTGTAGGTTAATTTGAATCTGCTATCACCCCGAGGACCCTAAAATAATATTGAGTGGAAATTGAGATGTGCAGGCACCATAGAGGCAACACCCAAGACCCTAGCCCCCAACTCCATTTCCCGGCCGCCAATTTTCCTCTTTTGGCCGCCAATTGCGGCCTGGGTCCCACCTCCTTGGCTCGTTTTGGTTCTGTAGCTCCTACATTGTTAGTTTAGGCCCCTGGTATTCATAGATTTGTATAAATTGATCTCTGGTAAAATCTGGGACATATATCCTAAGTTGCTATTTTGGATTCGTGTTTCCGTATTCCGTATTTTCATTTCTGCATTGGTGTGTTTCGTTTTACCTCGACTATTTGGCGTTTATACGACGATATAGAGGATTTATATGTGGTTTTGAAGGCGTGCCATAGGTTCTCACCTATAGGCCCCCTTATCGTATCGTTTTGGATTTCATGCGCCGTTTTAGCTTGGATTTAGTTTTGATGCGTATATGCGACACTTTGATGTGTAGGTACTCATGAAGACTTCGGGACGACGAGCAATGCATGGTGACGTCCGCAAATGATGATGCGAGGTGAGTAGATTATATCTACAGGGGGAAGTCGGGTGGATGGCGTATAGCACCCCCGCAGTCCGTAGTTAGTATATGCATATAGTAGATGTGTGATAGTTTTAGTGTGTAGTAGCTTTGTGTTAGAAGTATTATGGATAGTATAGGGTAGAAGTGACTAGTGTAGTTCATAGTCGCGAACCCTAGGATAGAACTTACACCCACACACACACCCTTGCATATTACTTGTACTTGCACAGCGTTTGATGATATGGGATGACGTTGGTAATGAGTCGATGATGTGGGCTTGATGACGTGAGATCGGTGATTGGATACGATTCATTGTGGGATATGACTTGTGATCTCTTGCGGGCTTGGGATATGTGTTTACCCCGCATGCATACTTCACTGATGGTATCGTTTGGTGCTAGACATAGAGTAGTACCCCAGGCTATGTGATCTGATGATAGTGATACCTGTTATGTGACGAGATAGTGAGATATTGACCTGTACCCAGCCTTTGGGAATGCCGTACGATGATTTACCGTACGAGCCGATATTGATGATAGATCCGCACTCATAACTCGAGGATATCTTACGATACGACATTGAGGCGGGATCACCGACTATATATATATACATTGACTCAGATTTAGGTGGTTTCCACACCTACCCCTCCTGATTGACCGGATACTTAGATGTAGTTTGCATAGTAGATACTTCACTGTGGTGTTGACTAATAGATACCTGTATTTTCCTACTGTTCGCATTGCTGGCATATGTTCATTATTATGTTATTATCATGCTGTTAGGACACCAGCACCATTATCGATGATGCGTATGTTTCACGTACACTATTTGCCGACTCACACACTTCATCATCGATAATTGCCATGCCACTACACTGTAGTACTGTTGCATTCCTGATATGATTCTTGCATGGCATATTGTACACATATACCTGTACATCAAATAGTTGATTATGACTTGATATTCATACCTGATACCTATATCACATTGGATCATTGCATTGTAGCTTACCTATATGTGACATGACTTGATATTCATGCCTGATACCTATATCACATTGGATCATTGCATTGTAGCTTACTTATATGTGACATGACTTGATATTCATACTTGATACCTATATCACATTGGATCATTGCATTGTAGCTTACTTATATGTGACATGACTTGATATTCATACCTGATACCTATATCACATTGGATCATTGCATTGTAGCTTACTTATATGTGACATGACTTGATATTCATACCTGATACCTATATCACATTGGATCATTGCATTGTAGCTTACCTATATGTGACATGACTTGATATTTATGCTTGATACCTATATCACATTGGATCATTGCATTGTAGTTTACCTATATGTGACATGACTTGATATTCATACTTGATACCTATATCACATTGGATCATTGCATTGTAGCTCATCTATATGTACATGACTTCTGATATGCTTACCTTTGTTTATATGTCGCATATGTCATGTTCTGATCATCCGCATTGAGATATGTTATTCCTATGAGCTCGATGTGAGAGGAGCCTATGTGCTCGGAGCCTATGAGCTCGATGTGATGGAGCCTATGAGCTCGATGTGAGAGGAGCCTATGTGCTCGGAGCCTATGAGCTCGATGTGATGGAGCCTATGAGCTCGATGTGAGAGGAGCCTATGTGCTCGGGGCCTTTATGGTAGATGTTACATTATATCTCCTTTATCCCCTATTTATTGTTTATGCATTGCATACATGATGCTTATTGTCAGTGGGTGACAGGTGGACGGGTTCCACATATATACAGACATGGTTCATATACAAACTGGATTTACACTGATCATACTTTATTTGTATATATAACAGGGTATGAGGGCGCTGTTATATATACCCTTACACCAATATTAGTGGTATGGGACGCTAATATATGTATATTGATATACTTGATACTTCATCATATTTACTTCATGCAGACATACCTTACACTGATGACATGTTATTACCTGAGTACCTGACACTGCATACATGATTAGATGTTACCTTGCCACCTTATTACACTCAGATGTACTCTTGTAGATTATATTACTGATCGTTGACTTAGGGTTATGTCTTGCATTCGGTTTCTACTTGTAGATATTTCTATTCACGAGTTGGCAACTCACCCCCGTTGTGCCACAGTTCTTGCAGGTTCTGCCGTACAGGTTTTATTGCGGCATATCTGGCACACTACCTTCTTGCGGGTGATTTGCTCTTGGTAGGTGGATTCTTTCGCATCAAGAACCACCGTTGTATTGTATTTTATTCCATTGTATCTAGAAATTGTCCATCAACCAAAACTTGTATATTGTTTCAGACCTAGACTTTAGTGATGTATTATTCGACCTTAGAGTCGCGCTTAGTAGTACTGCGGTTTCTTGTGCTTGAGCTTTCCTTGGGGTTTGATCCTCGCCACTTGGCGTTGTATACTATTGTTGCATGTGTGGTTGTGACCGTCGATTGACGAAGAGCTAGCTCCCGCTTGGGGATGCCCTTATCATTGCATATATATATTGTTGTTCTTGTTTTACCCCATTCGGGGCCATTGTTACAAAAGAAACTCTGCCGAATTTTTTTAGAAAAGACTATACTGTTTTTAAATTGCATATTCGGCTTAGTTATTTAAAAAAAACTTGATTGTTAAACATGTAGTTCTTTACTTATTCTTAAAAAGGGTTTTAGATTTCTGGGTTTTCGGCTTACTTAGTCGCGTTACGCCTGTAGACGTTACGTGGTTAAGTGCCGGTCACGGGCCAAACTTTGGGTCGTGACAAAGTTGGTATCAGAGCGCTAGGTTGACCTTGGTTCGAGTCTGAGTTTGACTATGTGGAGCCTAGGGCGTTGTTTATATACGGAACTTAGGCTTGACCTTACGGAACTTAGACTTGGTTGAGGGGGTATTAGACCCGAACTTTCGTCGTATTAGGATGACCCTTGGTTGATGGAATAGGTGACTAAAGTAGAGTGACGTACCGTTGGTATGTTCCGCGGCATACTTACGACACGCCACTCCGCTTAAGAAACCTTAGGATGTACATTTGTTTTGAGATCAGTGATTCCTTTCATATCCAGGATTATACATCCATTTGAGATCCCCGATTCTATTAGTTCCATGATCATACCTTCATTGATACTGTTCCTTCCTATGATCATGTATCCACTTTGGATCAGTTGTTTCCCTTCTTGCCATTGATGTGCTCTTTTGATACTCGATTGAGATTCCTGTCACCATGTTTGAGCGCAGTTTGGGCTGCTGCTAGGGTTACGGCCGGTGGGAGCTCGTTTGGTACGAGGGCTGACCATTGTGTTTTCTGGTGACATGGGAATGTCTCGAGTTAGTATTGCTAATTGTGACCTCTAGTGGAGGCGAGTGCTTGGATTTGCACCGGATGATCGGGCCATTGCTATAACTGCCAATTGAAAGAGGACTGTTGATGTACAGCATACCTCAGAGATTGTGATGTCGCCTACCGTACAGACAGATAGACCAACTGTTGCTGAGATCGACAGGATGTTGCTTTCGGAGCTTACGAGCTGAGATTGCCGGAACTTTCAGGCAGATATGCGACAGATGATAGCTAGTCTACCCGATTTGAGAGACGAAGGTGATTCGTCCGATTTTGCGCCAGAGCGGGCCCAGTTGAGTTGAAGAATTCCAGTATGGAGAATCTTACTCAGATCTAGAGCAGACCGATTCAGAGATGACCGCTTATGTGTTGCCTTTCCTGGAGGATTGAGGCATTGTTCGGCGTACAGGCATATGAACCAGTTGTTGCTGCAAATGATGAGATATCGCCCAGATGATTGGAGCTGTTGCAGCGTGAGCATATACTCAGAAAGATGATAGCGAGTCGCTAGTCACCTGAGGATGAATGACTAGGACATGTGGTTCGTTCGTTACCGATGCGAGGTCATCAGATAGATCGTTTCCAGCTAGAGACGATTTCACGCAGGTTCGTTGAGAGTCGATTGAGACGATCGAATGTCAGGAGCCCATTTTCCAAGTTTAAAGTATACGGAAAGACATGCAGGTGATTCTATGGACCCTCTAGAAGAATGAAACCCTAACTCGACTTAATGACCGTGTGACAGCCTTTGAACCTTAGGGTTTACGGCGGTTCCGCGGCGCCATTAGTGAGGCTTGGGTTTGCCCTTCTACGGCTGGACCACCGACGCTGTGGCATGTACTCGATACTATTAAACTGTACCCGAGATGTGAGCTCTTGGGGGATTATGAGGATCTGACGAGTCGATCGGATGGTTCGACATCTTTCGGATATCGTGATGGGACACTGCTTGGGAGACTCCAGATGCGAGCGCAGCCGTCGGAGCGCAGTTCGTGTAGCCACGATGAGACGAGTCCGAACCAGTCGACATTTGAGCAGAGTGAAGAAAAGAGTTCGTACGAGATTTCGACGAGATGACGTCCCACTCCACTGACATCAGAGATGTGATACGCACCCAGAGGCGTGGTGTATGGATATATCTTCCAGAAAGAAGCGCGATGAGTATGCAGCCGTTCCGGAATGAGCTTTAGCTTCAACATTGGATGATGACTTCCGGGCATTTCGGCAGGATTGAGATTTGAGAAAGGAACCTCGACAGGACCTTTCCGGAAAACGATACGAGAAGATCTGGACCCAGGAGTGGTCATGTTGCGCACACCCAGCAGGCCAGAGTTCGGCATTGTCGACGCGGTAGTTGACCAGATTCGGGTAAAGGAACTTACCCTGATGCAGTGCGAATTGATCAAGGACGGACGAGTATTCAGTATTCCTTCGATGGTTGGGACGTGTTCCCGAGGATCTGTTCGGCCTGACATCTTCTACAAAATGGTGAAGCTACAGAGTACGCGATTTCGAGTCCGTGCGAGAGACTTCAGATTGGCCGTGGCCGAGAACAGTGCAGTGCAAGGTAGCTTGGCGTGACGTCATAGTGGACGACGATGGAGACGAGTGGAACCAGAGGTTCGTGTGAGATGCTGACGAGCTGTCATTACTTCCTGTCGAGACTAGAGACCTGATATGCTTACAGAGACGTTGGAATGTGACCAATTTCCGAGAAAAGGTTGTGCTGAGGACACAGATGTCTATCAAGCGAGAAGAGGTAGTACAAGAAAGCCAGCCTCTGTACAGATCGGCATAGGCATGATTGGAAGAGCCCTTGAGCAGGATTCCTTCCAGGACATTGCTGCAATGATGTTTACACCCAGGATCAGATGTGTGACGTACATTCGGAGAGCCAGAGGCCGACGCCAGTGATATGCTGCCTTACGAGTGGTCATGAGGATTGACCGAGAGGTGACCAGAGAAGTGCCAGAACGGAATCGTCCCCGTTAGCATACCTGACAGGGCCGATGAGCCGATTGACTGCGAGATAGGAAATCCGCAGAGAAGATAAGGACCCAGAGTCAGAGGACGCCAGACCGTGAGCAAGAAGCAAGTAGATATCCTGCGCTGCTAGCAGTGGATTGCACCGACTCCTTCTCGACCTTGAAGGAGGAACTACCGAAGACGGTATTTATGATTTGTGATTTTGTGATTTGATTATCACGTATCCGTCATTTTGGATTTCGGTATTTTGGGCGTTCTGTTTGCATGATTTAGTTTTGATGACTGAGTTTTATGATATTGGTTTCATGCACCCACTGGATATTTATATATTTTGCGCTGAGTTATTACATTTGAGATATTGATTGAGATTTCATGCCTATCGTATTCAGTGATTTGATTTGCACTTCCAGCGTAGTTTTCATACATCTTTAGTGTTTTGATATACGATTTTGGTGCACGCCAGATGCACTAAATCGAAATTCTTCGTGCATTTCATATGCACCTGATTTTTGCTGTCAGGCACACACGTTGCCTACGACAGATGTTTCGTGCACACCCGTTGCACCTAGATGTAGTTTTCTACACCTGTTTGACACATATATGGATTTTGATTCCTTGCGCACCAGACGCATAGGATATTCTTATATATGCATTTTGGGGATTGATTTCTAGTAGAGTAGTACATTTTTATGATATTCTCTATGTGTTGATGTTTTCGGAGCCCCGACAAATGGATTATTACTGAAATTGTTTTAGTAGTGGGGGGTTTAAATTTAAATTCGGGGACCGAATTTCTTTAAGGGGGGTAGATTGTAACATTTTCAAAAATATAAAATATTAATTTTGGGAATTTTTATTATTTAATATTATTTTATTGATTATTTTAATATTAAATGCAAATAAATAGGAAAAACGTTAGAAAAATTATGAAAAATTATGGAAAATTATAAAATAGGGTAAATTAGTGAATTATGACATTTTTAAGTTTTTGTGTTTAGTTTGACACTAATTTAGTGCTAATCGCAATTAAAAATCGCTAATCGGTTTTTAACAAATTTGAGACAAAACATGCACACACTATTTTTCCTACACTTGTGCACTTTCTACCATGGTTTCTCATTTTGGGTTTACTATTCTTGTAAGAGGGAATTAAGGATTAAAAGAGAAAAGGAAAAGAAAAAGAAAAGAAAATGAGGGTAGGTGAGAGAGTGAGGTGAACTTTGACTTATACCCTTAGCCATTCTTCTTCATTCTCATTTCTCTTCCTCTCTCACTCCTCTTGCTGCTGCTGCCCCCCTTCCTCATCTCCCTCCCCTCTTCAAAGCCCAAAAGCATCTCAAAAACAACCCCAAAACCTCATGTCCGTTTCATTAAAAATGTGCACAAGCTCGAGATCTACAAGAAAGACTAAGAAAGCATGGATTTTGGCCACTAGGGGCAACTCAAGAAAATTCTTGAGTTGCCAATTGAGGTAATTTTCTGAACCATTGTCTTAGTTTTAGCATTTCCTATACCCCATGTTAGGATTATATCGATATGGTGTGATATTATAGACTTGATGAAAACCTAGTTAGGGTTTGAGAGGAAATTAAGTGTAATGTGAAATTGAGCTCAGTAGAGGACTTGTAAACACCCTAGTGCATGAATTGGAACCCAAAACCTGAAGCTAGAACCAGAAATACGGATTTTAGAAACCGATATCGGGGAAATTGTGTAATCTGTGTAGGTTAATTTGAATCTGCTATCACCCCGAGGACCCTAAAATAATATTGAGTGGAAATTGAGATGTGCAGGCACCATAGAGGCAACACCCAAGACCCTAGCCCCCAACTCCATTTCCCGGCCGCCAATTTTCCTCTTTTGGCCGCCAATTGCGGCCTGGGTCCCACCTCCTTGGTTCGTTTTGGTTCTGTAGCTCCTACATTGTTAGTTTAGGCCCCTGGTATTCATAGATTTGTATAAATTGATCTCTGGTAAAATCTGGGACATATATCCTAAGTTGCTATTTTGGATTCGTGTTTCCGTATTCCGTATTTTCATTTCTGCATTGGTGTGTTTCGTTTTACCTCGACTATTTGGCGTTTATACGACGATATAGAGGATTTATATGTGGTTTTGAAGGCGTGCCATAGGTTCTCACCTATAGGCCCCCTTATCGTATCGTTTTGGATTTCATGCGCCGTTTTAGCTTGGATTTGGTTTTGATGCGTATATGCGACACTTTGATGTGTAGGTACTCATGAAGACTTCGGGACGACGAGCAATGCATGGTGACGTCCGCAAATGATGATGCGAGGTGAGTAGATTATATCTACAGGGGGAAGTCGGGTGGATGGCGTATAGCACCCCCGCAGTCCGTAGTTAGTATATGCATATAGTAGATGTGTGATAGTTTTAGTGTGTAGTAGCTTTGTGTTAGAAGTATTATGGATAGTATAGGGTAGAAGTGACTAGTGTAGTTCATAGTCGCGAACCCTAGGATAGAACTTACACCCACACACACACCCTTGCATATTACTTGTACTTGCACAGCGTTTGATGATATGGGATGACGTTGGTAATGAGTCGATGATGTGGGCTTGATGACGTGAGATCGGTGATTGGATACGATTCATTGTGGGATATGACTTGTGATCTCTTGCGGGCTTGGGATATGTGTTTACCCCGCATGCATACTTCACTGATGGTATCGTTTGGTGCTAGACATAGAGTAGTACCCCAGGCTATGTGATCTGATGATAGTGATACCTGTTATGTGACGAGATAGTGAGATATTGACCTGTACCCAGCCTTTAGGAATGCCGTACGATGATTTACCGTACGAGCCGATATTGATGATAGATCCGCACTCATAACTCGAGGATATCTTACGATACGACATTGAGGCGGGATCACCGACTATATATATATACATTGACTCAGATTTAGGTGGTTTCCACACCTACCCCTCCTGATTGACCGGATACTTAGATGTAGTTTGCATAGTAGATACTTCACTGTGGTGTTGACTAATAGATACCTGTATTTTCCTACTGTTCGCATTGCTGGCATATGTTCATTATTATGTTATTATCATGTTGTTAGGACACCAGCACCATTATCGATGATGCGTATGTTTCACGTACACTATTTGCCGACTCACACACTTCATCATCGATAATTACCATGCCACTACACTGTAGTACTGTTGCATTCCTGATATGATTCTTGCATGGCATATTGTACACATATACCTGTACATCAAATAGTTGATTATGACTTGATATTCATACCTGATACCTATATCACATTGGATCATTGCATTGTAGCTTACCTATATGTGACATGACTTGATATTCATGCCTGATACCTATATCACATTGGATCATTGCATTGTAGCTTACTTATATGTGACATGACTTGATATTCATACTTGATACCTATATCACATTGGATCATTGCATTGTAGCTTACTTATATGTGACATGACTTGATATTCATACCTGATACCTATATCACATTGGATCATTGCATTGTAGCTTACTTATATGTGACATGACTTGATATTCATACCTGATACCTATATCACATTGGATCATTGCATTGTAGCTTACCTATATGTGACATGACTTGATATTTATGCTTGATACCTATATCACATTGGATCATTGCATTGTAGTTTACCTATATGTGACATGACTTGATATTCATACTTGATACCTATATCACATTGGATCATTGCATTGTAGCTCATCTATATGTACATGACTTCTGATATGCTTACCTTTGTTTATATGTCGCATATGTCATGTTCTGATCATCCGCATTGAGATATGTTATTCCTATGAGCTCGATGTGAGAGGAGCCTATGTGCTCGGAGCCTATGAGCTCGATGTGATGGAGCCTATGAGCTCGATGTGAGAGGAGCCTATGTGCTCGGAGCCTATGAGCTCGATGTGATGGAGCCTATGAGCTCGATGTGAGAGGAGCCTATGTGCTCGGGGCCTTTATGGTAGATGTTACATTATATCTCCCTTATCCCCTATTTATTGTTTATGCATTGCATACATGATGCTTATTGTCAGTGGGTGACAGGTGGACGGGTTCCACATATATACAGACATGGTTCATATACAAACTGGATTTACACTGATCATACTTTATTTGTATATATAACAGGGTATGAGGGCGCTGTTATATATACCCTTACACCAATATTAGTGGTATGGGACGCTAATATATGTATATTGATATACTTGATACTTCATCATATTTACTTCATGCAGACATACCTTACACTGATGACATGTTATTACCTGAGTACCTGACACTGCATACATGATTAGATGTTACCTTGCCACCTTATTACACTCAGATGTACTCTTGTAGATTATATTACTGATCGTTGACTTAGGGTTATGTCTTGCATTCGGTTTCTACTTGTAGATATTTCTATTCACGAGTTGGCAACTCACCCCCGTTGTGCCACAGTTCTTGCAGGTTCTGCCGTACAGGTTTTATTGCGGCATATCTGGCACACTACCTTCTTGCGGGTGATTTGCTCTTGGTAGGTGGATTCTTTCGCATCAAGAACCACCGTTGTATTGTATTTTATTCCATTGTATCTAGAAATTGTCCATCAACCAAAACTTGTATATTGTTTCAGACCTAGACTTTAGTGATGTATTATTCGACCTTAGAGTCGCGCTTAGTAGTACTGCGGTTTCTTGTGCTTGAGCTTTCCTTGGGGTTTGATCCTCGCCACTTGGCGTTGTATACTATTGTAGCATGTGTGGTTGTGACCGTCGATTGACGAAGAGCTAGCTCCCGCTTGGGGATGCCCTTATCATTGCATATATATATTGTTGTTCTTGTTTTACCCCATTCGGGGCCATTGTTACAAAAGAAACTCTGCCGAATTTTTTTAGAAAAGACCATACTGTTTTTAAATTGCATATTCGGCTTAGTTATTTAAAAAAAACTTGATTGTTAAACATGTAGTTCTTTACTTATTCTTAAAAAGGGTTTTAGATTTCTGGGTTTTCGGCTTACTTAGTCGCGTTACGCCTGTAGACGTTACGTGGTTAAGTGCCGGTCACGGGCCAAACTTTGGGTCGTGACAGAAACGGTGGTTTTTGGGTACAGTCCCGAGTCACATGGAGGAGCGATAGGAGGGGATTTCTTCTCTCCCGGTATTGGGGGTTGATGTTGCGCTATGCTTGATTGGCCATAACAGGAAATCCCTAGCCAGGGTTGCTGAGATCTACTGGTAAGTGTTATCAGTAGTTTTCTCGAACCGTTATAGGCCTCACATCGGCATGACTTATCAGGCTATTGGGATCTGACGTTATACCACCGCCAGGCTGTGATATGCGACATATCAGATGAAGAGACCGGAATGTACGGTAGTGTTACTGATTAGATTCTCAGGAGTATGAGAAGGCTTACTTGTTGATCTTCTGATCGCTCAATACCCGGGTGGCTGTTACGTTTAGCAGACCGCTTGTGGCTTGTAGGTGACTGATATGATCACCACCTACTGCCGGCGTATTGACGAGTCTTTAGAGTCCTACACAGAGGTTTCCTAGCTTAGACTAAACGAAGTAGGAGAACATATGTGATATGTGCGGGACTGAGATTACTACGTGTATGTGATACCGTATTCTATTCTCGCGATATGTGATATCAGTCGGTTATATATGATATAGCCGGGTTATCGAATCAAGTGTTGATTCGATAAGTTGATACATATGATATTAGTCGGCTATATGTGATATAGCCGGATTATTAAATCAAGTGTTGATTTAATAATTTAATGTATAATTATATATTTGATATATTAATTTGCATTAACTAATATTAGCTCACTTAAGAATTCTTTTTCTCACCTGTGCAAATTTAGTATTTATGTGATATATATTAATGTACACTCTTTTGTGTCATGCTAGATGATACATAAGACATGGGTGTAAAAGACTAACACCATGCTTAACATAATGAAGGGTTTTATTTATCTAAAGTAAATCAAAATTAAATGGAAATTAGTCACATAGTTGAAGCTTGTGGAACCATTGACCAAGTCCACTAATTTTGTTTTACTTGAGATATTTATTAACCCAACCATTAAGGTTAGCCATGGTTTAGTCTCTACACGAGTTAGTATGAGATATTATCTCACCCATGGTTGCTATTCTCACCACTTGATTCATTCTACACTGGACTTTTTCCATGGTTGCTTTTCTTCATCTCCTTCCTCAAGATCTCTAGCTTTTTGGGAGGTGAAGAAAATGAGTGAGAAAAATATTTCTAAAGTGAGCAAAAATCCTACTTCATCATTCTCTACTCGACTAGCCATTTAGTTTAGGGTGTTTGCTTCACTAATTCCATATTAGTGAAGAGGTAGCTTGAGTTGGTGTCTTCTCGACGTTGATCATCTTCGGCCTCGAAAACTTCAAGCAAGTTTGTTCCTTTCATCTTGTAGAGCCTTTATAGAGTCCGGGAGTTCACTACTTGGAGCGAAGGGACTACTACACGGAGCTTATGAAGTGAAGGACCGGTCTACAAAGGTTGTATTCCTTGTTCACTTAGATGTAAAGATGTTTACATTCTTGTTTCGTCTAATTCTCTAGTTACGATTCTAGATTAGGGTTCTTTAGCGCGGCAATTTTTTAAAAACGGGATGGTCGATGCCTCCCGAAACCCAAGGCGACCTTAGGGAACCCTGCACTACTGAGCCTATCCATGACAATCTCCATACAGTCCGGTCTATTCGTCTAAGAGTTTTGCATATCGGGCCTAGGGGTGGTAAACGTCATATCCTTAATAGCACAATAAGTCGTGTCGGTGTAAAGCCCAATACACCCTGAGAAACTACTGGTGTACCACCAGTAAATATCACTTGCCCTGGCCAGGGAATTTGTATATTGGTTAACCGAACACAACGCGATATCAACTCCCAATACCGGGAGAGATCAATCCCTTCTAACCCCTACTGCCTCCAAGTGCTTCGGGACTGCATCCAACCACTACCTGTTTGCACGACTCATTTGAGCCGGGGTGCCGTGGTTGTGTAGTAATCTAAGTACAGTGGGAACACACTCGAGACGAATAGTGATGTCATGTCAATGGACTAACCTATACTCATGCCCCCGGGGAACTGCTAACTGACGATAGGTATAATACCATCCAGCAGTTCCCATAACCGACGATGCCCTGTCGCGATAATCCTATGACTGGGGACAAGTTCAAGGATGTGCTTATAGACTACCCAGCCCTCACTAGTGTGACTGCCATCACAACGCTGGTAGTCAAGCAAAGATCCTAAGGGCTCTATCAATATGTATTAGCGATATGTTAAAAGAAACATATACACATATTAAGATAGAATCAAACCTGATAGCATACTATCATGTTGAGCAAGACTGTTATTATATCTGTGTATATCCCAAGCTTCCAAAATATAATATACAATCTAGTATTATACAATAATGGCCTCTAGGGCATATATCACTAACTTCGAATGCATACGCCTTCCTTCTGATATCTTATCTGTAAAGGCCAACTTGCATGAATGGATTGATCGGTGTGCGGCCAACCTTCGATCTTGTGAGAAAAAGCTCAACCGGAAATTTTCGGAGAGGGAGCTGGCCAAAGGTTTTAGGGGAACTTCAAGCCCAGCTCACAACCAAGACTGCTCGGGCCTATGAAATTTAGCGAGTCCTTCAAGAGGCGATTACGGAGGTTGTGGCTCTCGACAAACCTGTCATTTTTACGCGTGAAATGGTTGAGACCCACAAGACTGCTAAGAAAGGGCTTGAGCATCGATTTTCTCTATATCAACAATAACATGCACAGGCAGGGGCTCAGCTTGCGGAGCTGCTAGAGCTTGAGGCGGAGGTTCGGTGAAAAAATGATGATCTAGCTGGCTTATTGAACCGTCCCCCGTCTTAAAAATTCTTTTACTGTACTATTTTTTTTCCTTTTGTTAATTTTATATATCTTGTATCCATTTTTGTTTATGAATAAAAGACATATTTTATTTCATGCCCGTGCCTCTCTATCTTTTGATGTCTTGATTTGGCACTAATTAGTTTATTTACTCATTTCGGAATTTGTAGTTTATTCACTCATTTCGGAGTCTCATGTACTCATTTCAGAGTTTGTAGTTTATTCACTCGTTTCGGAGTTTCTAGTTTATGTGCTCATTTTGGAGTTTGTAGTTTATTCACTCGTTTCGGAGTCTCTAGTTTACGTACTCATTTCGGAATTTGTAGTTTATTCACTCGTTTTGGAGTTTCTAGTTTATGTGCTCATTTCGGAGTTTTTACTTTATTCACTCGTTACGGAGTCTCTAGTTTATGTGCTCATTTCGGAGTATTTTTAGTTTACCTCCCTTGGGTTTACAGGAAAACTTGTCCTAACATTGTATATAGATAACCCCCATTCTTTACAACAGGGGTTTGTTAGGTTTGTGGTACTAGAGTTTTAGTCCGTGGTATCGTCGCGTTGGCTGATATATTCCTCTATATGTATTCTTTAAGCCGCCGTTCGAGTAGCCCCGTGACTGTCGTGTCTCTGATCCCTTCGGGGGCTGGACAAGATGTCTTCATGTAATCTTCTTAAGTCATATTAACGTCAGAAGAGAAAGCGTTAGAAATTTTCCATGACGTTTTTTACATGAGGTTAGGCTCAATTTGGAGCCTCGATGAATCATAACCGCACCCTTCTGGGATAGGATGATCTCCAATGGCCTTTTAGGCTTTATATGAGTTTCTGTCAAGACCCGAAGTTAGGAATATGTCGTCACTTCGTTTTTTGCTTTGACGATGTCACGCCGATTCTTTACAAAAGTAGGGTAGATATTTGTAGGACCTCTATGCTGCGTGCATTGCAATTGAAGTCCGGATCTAGGAATATGCCATTGCTCCAATTTCATTTGATAACTGCGTTCGCATCCTGCTGAAATGAGAGAGAACGCTGTGATACTCTCTAGGTTGTATACGTATCGTCTGTAAGTCGATGTCGCATACCTCGCGGGTTTGCGGGGAGGAGGAATACACAAAAAATGAATTTTCAAGACTTTGCAACATCGACCAACAACAAAGATCTTTCAGAAACCCTAACTGGCTATACTACAAAGAGGTTCTAACTACTCAGTAAGAGTTTTATACCTTTAGAGTTCAAGTCCTTCCGGTCTTCTTCTCCTCTTATTAAGCTCCTAGATGGCTTGAATCAAACTCGGTCGTCGGCCTCCTCGTGTCGAAGATGATCCACCCGAGAGTCTATGGTTCAAGCTTCAACCTCAAGAATAAGGTAACTAAGGTATCTAGTTTACTAATCTAGATAGCTTAGGAGATGTAAAGAGATGATTAAAGTATTTTATCTTAAGAACCCTAGGATTCACAACACATGTGAGGGTTAGGGTTTAAGGAAGAAGGAGAGGAGCAAAAATGGAGAGAGAATGAGAAAACTCCAATGAACTAAAGTGTAGAGGCAAGTGAGGAATGGCTAAATCATTCACAATAATCAAGATGCAATATTTTCAATAGAAAATAATCAACCGTGCTTGAATAGAAAAGTCAAATGAATTAGCCATGCTTCAACCATGCCATAAATATCTCCATTTTCCACCTCATTAATCTATTTCCAAAAATAGATAAATGCAATAATGACGTGTCCCCTTCCAGAAGCATCTCTTATGAAATTACAAGAATGTCCGCACCGTATATACATACCCGTATTCGTACTGTAAAAATACGAATACAATGAGATAATAATAATCCAATAATATAATACTAGAATCCGTCTTAAACCAAAGCCCACTAGAATTATCCGTCCGAACAACATCCGTGCAACCAGTATACGTATATGATCGGAACCCTGCACGTAAAACCATACGGTCTCTACATCGTTTATCCTGAACTAGGAAAACCCTCTGTTTGGGACTTTAAAGACTCGACAATACGCTGGCAGTGGGTTTAACCATAAGTCCGTCAGTGGCACTAGCTGTACGTAACGGTTACCCAGGTATCTGTCGAAAAGAAGGCCGACGAGCGAACTCGTCCGAACCCCTACTGAGCCTGTCCGTGACAATCTCCATGCAGTCCGGTCTATTCGTATGAGAGTATCGCATGTCGGGTCTAGGGGGTGGAAAACATCAGACCCCTAATAATCTGACAAGTATGCTGGTGTGGCTCAAGACCATCCGAGAATCTACTGGTCCAACTACTAGTAATTCTTAATCCGCCCTGGACAGGGACTTATGGTGTTGGCGAACCGATCACAGCGCGACATCGACTCCCTATACCGGGAGAGACGAATCCCCAACAATCGCTCATAGCCTCCATGTGGCTCGGGACTGTATCCAACTAAAACCTGTTTGCATGACTCGGTAGAGTCATGGTAGGGTACTAATCAAAACACAGTGGGAACTCACACGAGACAAATGACCACCTCAGGTCGTCAGACTATCTACACTCATGTCACCAGAGAACTGCTATCTGAAGCTAGGTATGATACCATCTAGCCAGTTCCCAGCGAGTCCGTCCAGTGTACTCACCCCTAGTGAGCACCTGTATACAATCTCAAGTGCACCTCACCAATGGCTGTGGGACCATTCCATCGCCCCTCGTCAGGATCTAGATATGTATACACTAGTTTACTCTGGAGTATCGATGCCCAGTCTCGATACTCCTACGACTAGGGACATTTTAAGGATGTGCTTTTCGACTACCCAGCTCTTACAAGTATGATTGCCATCACAACGCTGGTAGTCAAGCAAGGATCCTACGGGCTTTATCAACATGTATACAAGATATGAAATACTAAGTAAAACACATCACATGTTAAGATAAAGACAAACCAAATAGCATAGTATCATATCGAGCAAGATTGTCCTATATATACATTTCCCTAGCATCCTATACAATGAAGGCCTCTAGGACATATATATCCAACAATCTCCCACTTGCACTAAGACCTGTAATTAGCGCAATAAGTACCCAACGTCTGCACTAGAGCCAGTTGCTGGCATACCGCATGCCCAACATCTCGAACAGTCTCTCAAACTGGAGTTGAGGGATAGCCTTGGTGAATGGATCTGCCGTGTTATCCTTTGTATCTACTCTCCGCACCTCGATCTCCCTGATTAGGTGATACCGCCTCAAGATATGTCTGGATTTCTGATGGGACTGTGGTTCCTTTGCCAAAGCCATGGCTCCATTGTTATCGCAATACAAAGGTATTGGATTAGCAATGGATGGAACCACCTGAAGTTCAGAAACAAATTTCCTCATCCAGACTGCCTCTTTTGTGGCATCATTAGCAGCGATGTACTCAGCCTCTATCGTCGAGTCTACTACGGTGTCCGGTTTGGAACTCTTCCAAAAGACCGCCCCTCCGTTGAGGGTAAACACATAACCCGAGACAGATTTAGAGTCATCCTTATCACTTTGGAAACTAGAGTCGGTAAAACCCTCGATCTGGAGGTCCCTATTACCGTACACCAAGAACATCTCCTTAGTCCTTCTCAGGTACTTAAGAATGTTCTTTACTGCTATCCAATGTTTCTCACCTGGGTTGGACTGATACCTGCTTACAATGCTAAGTGCATAAGCTACATCTGGTTTGGTACATAACATTGCATACATTATCGACCCTACCGCTGAAACGTAGGGTACTATACTCATGCGAGCCCTCTCCTCATTAGTCTTGGGAGACATCTCTTTGGAGAGGGTGATTCTGTGATAAGCGGGCAAATACGCTTAGAATATTTCATACTAAATCTCTTTAGTACGGTATCTATGTACCTTGACTGTGAAAGTCCCAACATTCTTTTAGATCTGTCACGATAGATCTTAATCACCAGAATGTACGAGGCATCACCCATGTCTTTCATAGAGAACTTCTGTGACAATAATAGCTTGGCCGATTATAGCATAGGAATATCATTTTCTATCAGGACAATGTCATCCACGTATAAAACGAGGAATACCACAGTTCTCCCTACAATCTTCTTATAAATACAAGGTTCATCTATATTTTTGATAAAATCAAATTCCTTGACCGTCTTATTAAAGCAGATGTTCCAACTTTGCGATGCCTTCTTTAATCCATAAATGGATTTAAGCAAGTTGCACACCTTTCCGCTGCTCCCACCGTCTATGAAGCCCTCTGATTGATTCATGTAAACATACTCTTCTAAACATCCATTTAGAAAAGCGGTTTTAACTTCCATTTGCCAGATGTCATAGTCATGAAAGGCAGCAATGGCAAGTAGGATCCAAATGGATTTAAGCATAGCTACTGGTGAAATTTTTTCGTCATAGTCCAATCCTGGTCTTTGACGAAAACCTTTAGTAACAAGTCTAGCTTTGTAGGTTTCTACCTGACCATCTACACCAATCTTCTTTTTGAAGATCCATTTGCATCCTTTGGGTTTTACCCCAGCAGGAGCAAAATCCAAAGTCCATACTTGGTTTGTGTATATGGATTCCATCTCGGATCGCATAGCATCCAATCACTTCACCGAGTCTCTACTCGTGATGGCTTGCTGAAAACTAGTCGGCTCATCATTGTCAATGATGCAATCCTCTCAATCCCCATCTACGAGAAAACCGTAGTATCTCTCGAGCGGATGAGACTTCCTACTAGATCTGTGGAGTGGTGTAGGTACATCCGGTTACATTGAAATCTCAGGTTCTACTAAGTTTTCAGTAATAGTTTGTGGTTCTGGAATTTCTTCCAGCTCTATTGCGCTCCCACTTATCTCCTTATAAAGAAATTGAGTTTCCATGAAGCGGGCATGATGAGAAACAAAGTCCTTTTGTTCCTCAGCGTAATAAAAATAATACCCCCCAGAATTCTTGGGGTATCTCACAAACTTACACAATACTGAACGTGTCTCGAGTTTGTCCGGATGAACCTTTTTAACAAAAGCAGGACAACCCCATATCTTTAGATACTTAAGACATGGTTTCTTCCCACTCCATATTTCATATGGAGTGGAAGGCACAAACTTAGTTGGAACCTTATTCAATAGGCATGCAGCAGTTTCTAGTGCATAACCCCAGAAGGAGGGCGTCAACTCAGCATTACTCATCATGGAACGCACCATATCAATTAAGGTGCGATTCTATCTTTCTGATACACCATTGTGTTGTGGTGTGTATGGAGGAGTAAGCTGAGAGAGAATTCTATTCTCTTTTAGATATTCTAGGAACTCGGCACTTAAGTATTCACCACCCTGATCAGATCGAAGCATCTTGATACTTTTTCCGGTTTGCTTTTCCGCTTCATTCTTCTACTCTTGGAATTTCTCAAAAGCCTCGGATTTATGTTTCATTAAGAATACATGTCCATACCTTGAGAAATCATCTGTGAAAGTAATGAAATAGGAATAGCCACTTCTTGTGTGCGCAGACATTGGCCCACACATGTCACTGTGTATGAGTCCCAGGAGCTCAGTAGCTATTTCTCCGTGTCCAGTGAACGGAGTTTTTGTCATTTTTCCTCTGATACATGATTGAGAAGTATCATATGATTGATACTCAAATGGATCTAAGTACCTTCTTTATGTAATTTAGTCAGTCGTGTTTCATTGATATGACCAAGTCTACAATACCATAAGAAAGCTTGGTTTGATTATGATGTCTTTCTTTTTAGTGTGTTTTGAACGTTGAAAACTTGATGTTGATTGAGAATGTATATTCCGTTATTAAGTGTACCCAACCCAACCATTTCATTATTTAGGTGAATGTTTATGACATTGCTTTCAAGTGCAAAATTATACCCTTCATTTGATAACAAAGATACAGATATAATATTACACATCATACTGGGTACACAAAAGTAGTTACGCAATAACAAAATATTTCCACTCGCCAATCCTAGGTGATATTCTCCTACTGCAATAGTATCCACACTGGTTCTGTTGCCAACCTTAAGGGTCATATCACCTTTCCTCAAACCTCTACGTATTCTCAGCGTCTGCAATGAATTACAGATGTGAGATCCTGATCCGGTATCTAATACCCATGAAGTAGATTTTATAGAGAAATAGTTTTCAATCATGAACATACCTGAAGCTGAAGCCATAACTTATTTCGTGTCCTGATTCTTGCTTTTAGGGCCCAATAGTCCTTCTTCCAATGTCCCTTTTTATGACAATAGAAGCGTTCTTCGTTTGCGGCTGCCCCCATTCTTTTCCTTTCCCTTTCCCTGCACCTTCTGCACACCTCTTCTCGGTTTGGTGGGGGCCTTCTTCTTCTTTCCCTTGTCCTTAGCCTGGATTTAGGAGAAGAAGATTCCCCAATAAACAAAGCAGGTGTTTCCTTGGTTTTCTTCAAGGTGCCCTCTGCCACCCTCAGCATGTTGAGGAGCTTCCATCTTTTGCATATTGAAATTTAATATGAATTGGGCATGGGTGGAGGGAAGGGACTGTAGAATCAAGTCGATGTACAACTCATTCTCCAACGTAGTTCACTGGTCCGCGAGCTCTTCTATGAGAGAAATCATCTTTAGGATGTGGTCTCCAACAGATGATCTGATAGCCAACCTCGTTTGAAATAATTTCTGCGAGGTCTCATATCTTGTGATACGAGATTGCTCTCCATATAAATTTTTGGTATGGATGAAGATGGAAGCAAAGTCCATCTTCTCGTACCGCCTCTGATGTTCATTATCCATGGAGGCCAGCACGAGGCACTTGGCTTTTGCGCAATCAAGATCCCAGGTCTTACGGACCTCAATGTCCGCGATCGAGGATTCTGGACCGAGAACAGGGGAGCTTTTGCCGTGATGACGTATGCGACCTTATCATATGTAAGGGCCATATGGACATTCCTCAGCCAGTCTTTATAGTTTGGCCCAACGAGTTTATTTTTATCTAGTATTAGCTTAAGTCCCCTCATGGTCGCTACAATTAGGAGAGAGAAAAGAAACACTCAGCATATTCTCTTACAAATTTAGATTGGTTATTAGTTTATCTAAACAGGATGGCTCCCACTGTTTTCTCGAATTTTTCTTCAAACCCTAAAAGAAGAATTAGTCAGGATTAATCGCACCTCACAATTCTTGCTTAACCTTTCAGCCAGGCTAGCGTCGGTACTTCGAGGGAGATTTTCCAACGCTTTCACGAAATTCCTTAATTACATAACTTTTTTTCTCTGGAGGCATAGCCTCGCTAACACCGTTCTAGGCACCTACTTGGTTTATAGCATTGATTGTAAAGTGAAAAAATTCTCCCGAAGAGGAGCGGATACTCACAGCAGGATCAGGACCCAACTATCATTGTGTGATGATTTTGAAGGAAGCCTACCAAAAACACCACACTCCAAAAAGTATGCAACACTAGCAAGTTTCCTGTATGTTTGAAACTCCCGATGTGATTTTTGCCCCGAGTGCTTATAACCTTGACGAAGGTCAAAACATCATAAGTCACAAGTCAAGTTCAACCCGTCATTATCCAGATTAATCTAGACCCATTCGCATAAGCCCTTGACGAAGATCAAAACAGCTGTATGCCTGTCCTAGATTAATGCATCTATCTATGCTACAGATAAGCACCAACTAGCTACCAAACACTATGCCTTGGAGAAGGTCAAAACACATAGCATGAATACTAGTAGATACCTATCTGAAATGACGGAAGGCTACGACTGGTTTTGGCGAAAACCGTTAACGTAATGAACTTAATATAGTCGAAGGAACCGAATAGCTTTTGAAAAGGAGTGGTATAAGCTCCGCTTTTAAAAATTTCTTTTTGAAGAAAACCGAGTGGTTTTGTAATTTTTCCAACAACATCAGATTTTAGGTTCATTCCTTTACATTAATCAATATTAATGCGGTCCCATCAATTAACCCTATCATTGCAGAAAGAAACGAAAATAGAACGTGCGCTTATGCCATTCGCATTCGCCACGGGCCCCGTCATGCACCGTTAGGTTACTTAACTAACGGCAGAGCGGGGGCTGGACTAGCGCGGGTGCAAAATATAAGCAACGTTTATTTTATATATATATATATATATATATATATATATATATATATATATATATATATATATATATAGCCATTCATCTCACGCAATAATAAGCATTCCAGATCATAGAAACACAGATGAATATATTGGATATACTAGGATTTCCGTGTTTCGTTTTAGCTTAAAACGATAAACGGATTCCACATTCATGATGAATAGCCAAACCCCACCTTAGACCCCTACGGACACGGCAATCAACCCACTAAATTCCTGAAGTGAAGCAACCTCCCTCAATGAATTGAGTAGGTCATCCGGCACTTCAAGAACCCGGTAGTTTGTGCACCCCATCTTGAGTCTATCTTAGGTGCAAGAAAAAGTAAATGAAATAATACAATATTGGCTACAACCTCAACCCAGATGTGTCCCGCAAAAGAATATTACATCAATTTACAAATTTACATGAATGAAAGAAAGAAAGAAAAACACTCTTCTCACATCTCCCGGCTATTCATTCACGACGATCCAATAATTTATATACAGAAACCATCATCAAAATACAGATATGTGCAACCCCTACTAATTGACATACAACAATTAGCATACGTTTAGCAACACATATACAAACACAGAAACACAGATTACCCAAGAACTTAAAATTTCGATCGATAATCATTTTCCGTTTTTACCCCATGCACAAACCAATACACAAACAAATCTGGGTAAAAACCACATATGCCAAAAATCATATTTCCAAGGACTAGAACTACAGAAGAAATTTAGAGCAAATCGATCATAACTCAGCCGCGGATCCGCGGCCCAAAGACCTATTTAGCCACGGTTCCACGGTCTAGTTGGCAGTTCAGTTGCTCGAAAATTTTCTTTGGTTTTATAAAAGCTTGCATGTATTTTTAAGGACACTGAAATAATTTTTTGAACAGTTTTAAAAATCGACAACAAGCATATATATGGAAATGTGATTTCGGGTATTTTTCCGTCGATCGAAATTCTAACTACTTTCTAACTAGCTAGTTAAGGTTTAAGTGGCTCTGATACCAGTGTAAGTCGATGTCGCATACCCCGTGGGTTCACGGGAGGTGGAATACACAAAAAACGATTTTTCAAGACTTTGCAACATCGACCAAACAACCAAGCTCTTTCAGAAACCCTAACTAGCTATACTACAAAGAGATTCTAACTACTCGGTAAGAGTTTTATACCTCTAGAGTTCAAGTCCTTCGGGTCTTCTTAAGCTCTTAAATGGCTTGAATCAAACTCGGTCGTCGGCCTCCTCGTGTCGAAGATGATCCACCTGAGAATCTATAGTTCAAGCTTCAACCTCAAGAATTAGATAACTGAGGTATCTAGTTTGCTAATCTAGATAGCTTAGGAGATGTAAAGAGATGATTCGAGTATTTTATCTCAAGAACCTTAGGATTCACAACACATGTGGTGGTTAGGGTTTGAGGAAGACGGAGAGGAGCAAAAATGGAGATAAAATGAGAAAACTCCAATGAACTAAGGTGTAGAGGCAAGTGAGGAATGGCTAAGTTATTCATAATAATCAAGCATGCAATATTTTCAATAGAAAATAATCAACCGTTCTTGAATAGTAAAGTCAAATGAATAACCAAATGAATTAGCCATGTTTCAACCATGCTACAAATATCTCCATTTTCCATCTCATTAATCTATTTCCAAAAATAGATAAATGCAATAATGAGGTGTCCCCTTCTAGAAGCATCTCTTGTGAAATTACAAGAATGCCCTCACCGTATATACATACCCGTATTCGTACTGTAAAAATACGAATACAGTGAGATAATAATAATCCAATAATATAATACTAGAATCCGACTTAAACCAAAGCCCACTAGTATTATCTGTCCGAACAATATCCGTGTAGCCAGTACACGTATATGATCGGAACCCTGCACGTAAAACTATACGGCCTCTATATCGTTTCGCCTGAACCAGGGAAACCCTCTGTGTGGGACTCTAAAGACTCGACAGTACGCTGGCAGTGGGTTTAACCACAATTCCGCCAGTGGCACTAGCTGTACATAAGGCTACCTAGGTATCTATCGAAAAGAAGGCTGACGAGCAAACTCATCCAAACCCCTACTGAGCCTGTCCATGACAATCTCTGTGATGTCCGGTCTTTTCATCTGAGAGTATCGCATGCCAGGTCTAGGGGGTAGAAAACGTCAGACCCCTAATAACCTGACAAGTCATGCCGGTGTGGCTCAAGACCATCCGAGAATCTACTGGTCCAACTAACAGTAATTCTCAATCCGCCATGGCCAGGGACTTATGGTGTTGGCGAACCGATCACAGCGCGACATCGACTCCCTATACCGGAAGAGACGAATCCCTAACAGTCGATCACTGCCTCCATTTGGCTAAGGACTGTACCCAATTAAAACCTGTCTATATGACTCAGTAGAGCCGTGGTAGGGTTGTAATCAAAGCACAGTAGAAACTCACACGAAACAAATGATGACCTCAGGTCAACAGACTATATGCACTCATGTCACTACAGAATTGCTATCTGACGCTAGGTATAATACCATCTAGCCAGTTCTCGGCGAGTCCGTCCAGTGTACTCACCCCCAGTGAGCACCTGTATACAATCTTAGGTGCACCTCACCAATGGCTGCGGGACCAATCCATCGCCCCTCGTCAGGGTCTAGATATGTATACACTAGTCTACTCTGAAGTATCGATGCCCAGTTTCGATACTCCTACGACTAGGAACACTTTAAGGATGTGCTTATCCTACCCAGCTGCCACAAGTATGATTTCCATCACAACGCTGGTAGTCAAGAAAGGATCCTACGGGCTTTATCAACATGTATACAAGATATGAAATACTAAGTAAAACACATCACATGTTAAGATAAAGACAAACCAAATAGAATACTTGTTAGTGATATATACCCTAGAGGCCATTATTGTATCATACTGGATTGTATATTACTTAATGGGAGCTTGGGATATACACAGATATAGTAACAGTCTTGCTCGAAATGGTAGTATGCTACCCGGTTTGTTTCTACCTCAATATATGCATGTGTTTTCTTAGCATATCGCTTATACATATTGGCAGAGCCCTTAGGATATTTGCTTGATTACCAGCGTTGTGATGGCAATCACAATAGTGGGGGCTAGGTAGTCTATAAGCACATCCTATACAGGTCCCTAGTCAAAGGATTATTGAGACAGGGTATCGATACTCCACATTAGACTAGTGTATACGCTTCTCATCCCAGCAGGGGAGATGGTCAGTCCCACAGCCATTAGCACGTCATACTGGAGATAGTATGCAGGTGCTCATTAGGTTATGAGTACACTGGACAGGACTCATCGGGAACTGTTGGTGCGTATTATAACTATCGTCGGGTAGCAGTTCCCAGGTGACATGAATACAGTTTAGTCCGTCGACTTGACACTGCTACTTCGCCTCGAGTGTGTTCCCACTGTACTTTGATTACTACCCTACCATGGCTCAAAGGAGTCGTGCAAATAGGTAGTAGTTGAATGCAGTCCCGAAGCACTTGGAGGCATTGGTGGTTAGATAGGATTCTTCTCTCCCGGTATTGGAGGTTGATATCGCGCTGTGTTCGGAAGGCCATTACACAAAGTCTTTGGCCAAGGCAAGCGAGATTTAGTGGTAGTTACTCCAGTAGTTTCTCAGGGTGTTTTGGGCTATACTCCGACTCGACTTATTGCGCTATTAGGGGTCTGACGATTATTGCCCCCTAGGCCCGATATGCGATACTCTTAGATGAACAGACCAGACTGTATGGAGATTGTCACATACAGGCTCAGTAGGAGTTCGGATGAGTTATCTCATCGGCCTTCTTATTGACACATACCTGGGTAGCCGTTACGTGCAACTAGTACCGCTTGCGGCTTATGGTTAAACCCACTGCCAGCGTAGTGTCGAGTCTTTAGAGTCCCACATAAAGAGTTTTCTTACACCGGGCAAAAGGTGTAGAGGCCTTATAGTTTTTACGGCAAGGCTTCAATCACGTACGTGCACTTGTGCGCGTATGATGATCGGGCGGATAATACTAGTGGGCTTTGGTTTAAGCCGGAATCTAGTATTACATTGATGGATTGTTTTCGTCTCTTTGTATTCATATTCTTCGGAATACGGATGCAGATATGTATATACGGATGAGAGGCATTCTCGTAATTTGCGGGAAAGCTTTTAGAAGAGACACCTCATTAGGGTTTCTTTTTTTATTTGGATTAAAGAATAATGAGGTGGAGGAAATGAGGTGTAAACTTGACAAAAGATCAAGCATGACTCACTACTTAGATATTTTCAAGCATGCTTGATATTTGTGAGATATTTTTATCTCATAAATAATTAGCATGCTTGAAGATTCTATTCTTGAGAAAAGTCATTCTTTTCTTGCTTTCACACACTCTCTTCCTCAAGTGACCTTCTTCTTCCTCATAACCATAGAACTCTCATGAGTTGAGAAACCTAGGGTTCCAAGAAACAAATCACTCCATCTTCTCACTCTACACAACCGAGGACATCTAGTTTAGCGAGCTAGATGTCGTAGTTATCTCGGATTTGAGGTAGGAGCTCGGACTATAGACTCTCGGGTGGATCGTCTTTGACTCGAGGAGGCCGTCGAGGTTGCTTCGATCCGTTCCGATCCTTAGAGCTGACGATGAGGTGGAGGACATCGGAGAAGACCCGAAGGACATATATCGTGAGGTACATTGCTTGTTAGCTAGTTAGGGTTTAGGTTTGATCCTGGAGTTCAAGTCGGTGTTGCGAGCTTTGAAAAATCGTTTTTTGCATATTCCGCCTCCCCGAGGACACGCGGGGTAAGCGACATCGACTTACAATACTATCATATCGAGTAAGATTGTCCTGTACATACATATCCCTAGCATCCTATACAATGAAGACCTCTAGGGCATACAAATCCAACACTGTCAAGACTTGGAGCTCCTTTTGATGAAGCGTGGTGGGAAAATATGGTTTCCTTTTCTTTCATTTGTGCCCATGGATTGTATACAAGAGTCAATATGGACATACTTGCAAGGCAGAAAAGTTTCATTTTCATCATTTTTTTATATCTTTCCGCGATGCTCTATCTTTTCTGCTTTTATGTCGCGAAGGTCGCGATTGCCCAATCATTTCGGCTTTTTATCGCGGTGCCCAATCATTTCGGCTGTTTTTGTTTTTACTCGCTTCTTTTTATTGCGAGTTGCCTTATCATTTCGGCTTTTTTTTTAATTTGAAATCTGATCCCAATCTTGGCATCAGCATCGCTACCACTGGAATATTGCCAGGAGCGAATCACTGTTTGCCGTGAGAGGACTTGAAATTTGATACCTATTTAGGCATCAGCATCGCTACAACTAGGATATTATCAGGAGTGAATCATTATTTGCCTTTGTTGGTTTAGAAAAAGGTGGCTTAGCAAATAGGGTTAGGATCCTTTCGACTAAGGCTTTGTGGCTTTATGAGCCGTAAGGGTCTTATAAAGGTATTTCTCCCTACGGGTCGAGAGGATCTTGCAGGTATATTTTCTCCTTAGGAGTCGTGAGGATTCCTAGGTGTGTTTTTCTCTTATAATTCGTAAGGATCTTACAAGAGTATTTTCTCCTTTCAAGTCGAGAGGACTTACAAGTGTCGTTCACCATATGGGGACATTTCTCGCTATTGGTGGAACTTGGTGTGAGAATATTTATTTATGCCCGTGGATTGTATACAAGAGTCAATATCAGACTACCTGTAGGGCAACGATGGCTTAAGAAAACATGTTTATATCTGTCGCCTAAGGCTTTTGAATTTTATGAGCCGTGAGGGTCTCATAGGGAGAATTCTCCTTACGAGTCGAGAGGATCACATAAGTGTATTTTCTCCTTAGAAATCGTGTGGATTTTTAAGTGTGTTGCTCCTTTATGAGTTGTAAGGATCTCAGGCAGGTATTTTCTCCTCACAAGATCAAAAGGATTCTGCAAGTGTATTTTTTTTTACAAGATTGCGCCCTTCCGGGTTTCCACAACCTCGCCGGTAGCGCTGCTGTTTTTACTCACAGCATCCTTTCAGGTTTTCATCCGTGCTCATTTCGCTTGTGGACGTACCTTTTTTTGCAAACAGTGAAACTCTCGAAAGTAGTTTCGTCGCAGGTGACCCATCTGTTTGCTAGTGGGATTTAAGGGTGGGTTCATCGCTGGAGTAGCTGTGTAGCCAGTGGGACTTGAGTTGAAATTTTCGCCGTTAGGACTTTGATTACAATATAGATCTCAAGGGAGCATATCGCCGTATTTAGGGCGATGCGCTAGTTTAGGGATGTTCCGATCCATTATCGCCATTTTTGAGGCAACACACCATGTTTGAGGCGACGCACTAGTTTAGAGACGTTTCGGTCCGGTATTAGTTTAGGGGCTTCTCGATCCAACATTAGCTTAAGGACGTTTCGGTCCATTTTTAGTTAAGGGACATTTCGGTCCAATGTTCCCATTTTGGGGACGAATGTTAGTTTAAGGACATTTCGGTCCAACGTTCCCGCTTTTGGGATTTCGGTCCAACGTTCCCGTTTTTTAGACGAATATTAGTTTAAGGACATTTCGATCTATTATCACCATTTTGAGGCGACGGAGCTTTTGGATACTACTTTCAGGGTTTTGACTCAGGAAGATAGCGAGCGGATACAAGCGTCGTCATCTATCATTGATCTAAGTCGTGACCCGTCAAGCGTAGTATTTTTTGAGGAATCGGCCGTTTATTGGACGGAAGGGTCTTTCACCGTACATATCCATGAGCAGGTAGGCTCCACCTTGGTAGACTTTGTCTATGATGTACGGGCCTTCATAGTTCAGCTCGAACTTCCCCCGTTTTGCACGATTGGGGATCATTGGTCTTTTGACGACTAGCACGTGTTCTTCTTGGCGGAATGTTCTCGGCCTGGTCAGTCTTTCGTATGACCGTGTCATCCTTGCCTTGTGAGCCTCCAGATTTTTCTGTGTTATAAGGCGAGTTTTGTCAAGGGTGTTGAGCTCTTCAAGCCTTAGATGAGCATTTTCTTCATCTGTCAGCTCGTATCGAACTGCTACTCATAAAAAGGGGAGTTCTATTTTCAACGGGAGCACTGCTTCCGTGCCGAACACCAACGCCTATGGTATTGTATTCGTGGCCATCTTGAACGTTGTTCTATTTGCCCAGAGAGCTTCATGCAACCTTTCGTGCCATTCTTTTTTGTTTCTGGACACCGTCTATTTTTTAATCTTTATCAAGGTCTTTTTGAAAGTTTCAGCTAGACCGTTAGCCCGAGGATTATAGACTGAAGTGTATCTCTAATCTATTTTATGTTGTTGTGCGAAGCGGCTGATTTTATGACTTCTATAAGCTGGCCCATTATCTGAGATTATCCGTCGCGGAGTGCCGAACCGATAGATGACATGGGTTCTGAAGAAATGGAGCATATTCTCCATCTTCACCTCTCTTATTGGTACTGCTTCTGCCCACTTAGAGAAGTAATCGGCCGTTGCCTATATAAATCGATGTCCTTTGGAGGATGCTGGTTCGATAGGGCCAACTATATCCATTCCTTACATCTCGAACGGCCAGCTGGCCACTGTCGGGTGTAGAGGATTTGGATGTTGATGGATGAAGTCCCCGTGCATTTGGCACGAGTGACATTTCTTCGCATATTCAAAACAGTCCAGAATCATTGTGGGCCAATAATAACCCATTCTTTTTATCTTTAGCTTCATCTTTGGCCCAACTTGATGAGAACCGTAGAGTCCGTCGTGAGTTTCTTGGAAGACTTTCTTAGCTTCTTACGGACCCAGGCATCTTAACCATAAACAATCAAACAATCTCTTATATAAAGTATCATTGAAGAAGGCAAAAGAAAAAGCTCATTTCATGAGCTGATGTCTAGACGATGCATTTTCAGGCGTTCGTTGGGATTTGAAGCAGTTTATGAAGACTTTCCTCCAGTCGATGACCTTTTCTTCATCCTCTATTTGAAGGGTTACTTGTTAGGTCGCTTCATTTCCTTCAGATGGCTCTATTAGGTATTCCGAAAATATATCTGTTGGTGCGAGAATCCTGCGGCTTTGCACAATGATCCTCACATCATTGAGGTCTTCATCGGCCACTTCCTTAGCCAATTTGGCCAATGCATCCGCCTTACTATTTTCTGCATGCGGTATACTCTCCCGGATGTAGGAAGGGATTTGTGTCAGCAGTTGCTGCACTCTTTTTCCATACTTTATTACCTCTGACTTGCATGCCTGATAGTAGCCATTTACTTGTCCAACGATCAGCTGGGAGTCTCCTTATATGAAGAGGTCTTTGATTCCCAGGTCGATAGCGATCTCGAGACCTGCTATCAAATCTTCATGTTCAGCTTTGTTATTAGTCCTTGGCTATGTTAAGGAGAGGGCATAATGTAATATCCCTCCTTGCGGAGTCACGAAGATAAGGCCCACCCCGGCTTTGATTATAGGGTTGTTTTGCTTTCGATGCTTCATGGAAGATGCTCCATCGAAGTAGATTTCCCATTGGGAACCATTTTCTTCTTCGGTTGTATCGAATGCATGTTCGTCTGGAAATTCATAATTTAATGGGGAGTCAGCTGGTATCGGATGTTCCGCAAGAAAGTAGGCAATGGCCTGCCCTTTCACTGCATTGAGGGGTCGATACGTTATTGAGAACTCCTTCAGGAGGAGGGCCTATTTGGCAAGCCTTCCTGTCAGTATTACCTTTGACATTATATATTTGAGAGGATCCACCTTCGATATGAGACGAGCCTCATGTGCCAAGGCATAATTTCTGAGCTTCGTTATTGCGAAGATCAGTGCCAGGCAATACTTTTCGATGGAGGAATAGTTGTTTTCTGCCCCTAGGAGAACTCGACTCAAATAGTAAAGAGCTCTCTCCTTTCCCTATGTTGGCGTCTGCATTACTGCACTGGAATATGGTACCAGGAGCGACTCATCATTCGCCGTTAGGACATTCAGGGATTTGAAATTTTGGTTAGCGTCTGTATCGCTGCACTGGAATATGGTACCAGGAGCGACTCATCATTCGCCATTTGAGGATTTGGATTTTGGTTGGCGTCAGCACCGCTGTACTGGAATATGGCAGTAGGAGCGACTCATCATTCGCCATTTGGGAATTTGGACTTTGGTTGGCGTCTGTATCGCTGCACTGGAATATGGTACCAGGAGTGACCCATCATTCACCGTTTGGAGGTTTGGGAAGTTTTTTTACCATGATTTCTCCACCATTTTAGCTTTTCTTATCGCGAAGGTCGCGATTACCCTATCATTTCAGTTATTTATTTGTGGGTTGCCCCATCATTTCGGCTTTTTTATTTTCATTTTATTTTCTTTTTATTTACACATTTTTTTATTTACACACTTTTTTTTACATTCCCAGTTTAACAACTTAGGGGTCGTGTGTTCCCGGTTTAACGACATGGTGGTCAACCGTTCCCGGTTTAATGACGCGGTGGTCGACTGTTCCCACTTTAAAAACGTGGTGGTCGACTGTCCCCGGTTTAACTACGTGGTGGTCGACTGTCCCCAGTTTAACTACGTGGTGGTCGACTATTCCCAATTTAACGACGTGGTGGTCAACTGTTGGAGCCTGGGCTCTATTCTGCAGGAACCACTGGATCCTTTGGCTTAACTTCATAAGCGGGCTCTTCATCATCTAGACCGAGTCGGTGTTGGATGGCAACAACCATGTCATCGTCATGGCTATAAGGCGTAGGAGGACTTGTTCCTCTGGGATCCATCATGTAGACCATATGGGTTGTGTACCCGTCTATCGCTTCTTCATTGGCAATGTTGCTCGTTTGGCTCTTAGCTTGTTGCCTTGGTCCGCTCTCTCGGAGAAAGGCAGATGTCTGAAAGAATCAGGTTCCCGAAGGACTTCGGTCTCCGTTTGTATGAAATTGGCGGTCGCGGCTTGACTGTTTGCTAATATGCTCTTAGACAGTTCTATCTCTCCTGCCTTGTATTGCTTTTCGACCCAATCTTTAAATACAAAGCAGTCCTCAATGGCATGATCTATCACTCTATGATAGGGAAAATATTTAGGGTCATCGGTCATATTCGCTTCTTGAGGTCTTTTGGATTCAGGCAATTGTAGACCGTTTCTTAAGGCATCTTTGAATATTTTACATATTTTGTCCCTTCTGAAGGAATAGACCTTATCCAGCTTCTTTTTCAGCGGAGATTCTCCTCCTCTCCGAACACTGGCTTTCGAGGCTGGTTGGCATTAGGCCCACTCATCCCTCGCTTATTTCGGTTAGCCGAAGTGTTAAAAGATTTAGCATCGTCGGAATTTCCGCCTTTGTGATTATCGTCCTTTCGGTTTCTCCAGGACCTATTATTATTTTGGGAATCAGAGGAGGACACCTGCTTTGAGCGCTCCAACATCTGAACTTTCCTGGTCAGCTCTTAGAATGTTTTGAGACCCGTGGTGCATAGAAACAGGGCCATCCAATTGTTGAGATTTCCGATGAGGAGATTGACGGATTGGTCTTATTCCAACGGTGGCTCACATTTGACAGAGAGGTTGCGCCATCGGGTTATAAAATCCGTGCTGTTTTCATTGTTCTTTGTCTTGGTCCTTATGAGGTCGACAATTGTGATCTTATCGCTGACACTCATGAACCTTTGTCGAAACAAAAATTCCATTTGGACGAATGTAGTAACGGAGCCATCCGGTATGCTTGCATACCAGTCGAAAGCGACATCGGTTAAGCTATTAACAAACTGGCGGAGGAGAAGCGCATCATTTCCCCCATTATTCTTGCATGAGGCTTTAAAGTGGGCGATATGTTGATTTGCATTTCCCGTCCCATCGAATCTTCCAAATTTGGGGATGACATAGCCACTAAGAAACTCTACCAGATCATACCCAGCAGGATATGGTCTCCCGCTACTGCTGACATCTTTTTGCGCTCCGGCTTCAGCTACCAATTTTTTGACTTTGTTAGCGACCAAATCTATGATTTGATCTTGCGTTAGCGGGTTGCTGTCATCGGTAGCCAAGACATTTCCCGAGATAGAATGCAGCTGACTTTCATGTGGCTCGCCCACCTTTGGATTTGAGGGAATAGGCATTGACTATCTCGGGACACCGTTTCCCGGTTCATGAGCAGAGCCCTGCGCTTGATTGGGAAGTTAAGAGGAAACTTAGGCCGTGAGCTATAAGACGACGTTTGTCAAGTCATCAATTTTGGAGTAAAGCTTGGCCATCTCCTTGTCTTTGTTTCTGAGCTACTTTTGGAGCTCTTAGAGAAGTTGCTGCTTTGCGGTCTTGGGACGGAAGATTATCTCCTTTTCGCTTTCCGAGCCCGACCCCTCATGAATTAAGGGATCTCTCTGCTTATCAGCCCTACCGGAAGGGTCTTCATTACCTTCCAGAGGAGGCTGGTCTTAGAAAGTGGCAGCCACATTCACACCAGATTGGATTTGAGATGTGGTGGCCCCGTCCTTGCTCTTGCTGTGCGTGCCCACCATGTAGACAGTGTGGACCACATATCCAGACATCTCTTTATCTTTTGCGGCTGATTTTTCGGAACATCGTCGTGGCCCTTCCTCTTTTGGAAGGGACATGCGACTAAAGACGGTTGGTCTGACTGGGTCCTTGGATGGCGCTGTCCGGATCGCGGCTTTCTTGATTCTTGCGGTCATGACATTCTTCTGAACCAATTTCAGCGGTTCAAAAGAGTTAGCGAGGTTCGCAGCCGATTCAACTATTGTTGCGGGATAACCTTGTTCTTGGAACCTCATGAAGTTCAGCATAGCAAGTACCCTAACCCTTTTATTGGCTCTGTATCTTAGCCTTTTCTGTCTTAGCTTCTCGATTTTGAGGGCTTGACGGGCATCCTTCATCCAGGAAGCCATCGTGAGTCGATTGACAGGGAGCTTAGAGAAGATACCCGATTGAGCAGTTGTCAGGGGCACCGTTGTAGTTTGCCCGAGATGCCTTATTACTTTGTTGGTGTTGATGGCCTTGCCCCCAGCTGGGGCCAAGGAAAGTCGGTCAAACACCGACTTGCGTTTGGCTAGTTGTGCCCTCGAGATCACCACATTTGGCCTCTACCTTCGGATGCATCGGCTGGCACGAACATAATGGAGCCAAATGGTAGCAGCGGCTCCTCCCACTGTCGCCCAAGACTGGCTGGGAGGACCGTCCTGGCGTCCATCTTCATGGTGTAGGAGACGGGAGCCGTGTTGAGAGCAAAGCTTGTCCTTGGAGACATTTTTACTGCATCCGAAGATTGCAATTTGAAACCGTTTACCTGCACAAAGAAGCATGCTTTCAGTACAGGCAATCATTGTATATATTGATTGAGTTCGCACGGACATTTAACCCGAAATATGGGAGGAAATATAGGTTCCACCGGGTGTTCCAGAATCTGTAAGGTGTTTTTCATCACCCCATTGAGATGGGAATACGCGTCGCTTGTCAGGAACAGTATAGATTCCACTTGTCTTGGGTAGGCCAGGGTTTATTGATTGTGGGAATCCGAATCTCCAGCAGCCGCGGACTAAGCTACCGTTAATTACCCCTCGCTTTTGAAGCGAGGGAACCTCTGATTAACGGGTAAAGCTGGTCATGCAAACTCAATGTGCGGTGCTTGTATGTATGTTTTTTAATGTATCGGGGGCCCCGCAAAGTTTATGAGGGTCTCGCTACCCGGATAGTGGGCTGGTGGCTAAGGGGGCTAGCAGCCCCCTTACGGGGTGCGAGACAACGCCCCCTTAGAATTTTTTTTCTAACGGGAAAGGCAATTTTAGTGTGGAGCATGAGAAAAGAGGGGTGAGAAGTGCCCTAAGGATGCGTGGGCGTTGGGCGCCAGCGCTTCACGTTCTTGGCATGCGGGCGCGGGGCGCTAGTGCCTCACGCGCCTGGCATGTAGGCATTGGGCGTCAGCGCCTCACGCGCGTGGCGCGTGGGCGCTGGGCGCCAGCGCCTCACGCGCCCGGCATGCAGGCGCTGGACGCCAGCACCTCACGTGCTTGGCGCGTGGACGATGGGCGCCAGTGCCTCACGCGCCCAGCACGTAGGTGCTGGGCGCCCGTAGAAAAAGGGCCTTAGCCCCTGTACGGGGAGTTGTTCTCCCGATTGACTACTGGCCAAGAAGATGTGTTGAGGGGTATCAGCAGTAGGACTGATTGTGCCGTTGCTTCTCATCGAACGATTGTATGAAGAGACCCTGACGTAAGAGATCTGCAAGGAGAACCAGAATTCAGAGACAGAGAACGTTAGATTGTGGCAGACGGCAAGTAGTAACCCTTGTTATGCCAATATCTGAGTGTATAAACACCTTCCGATATTGAAGAGGATAGGCTTCGATGTCCTGGGAGTTCGATTTGCGTTTTTATGATCTAAAATAATGCATTTTCAACATTTAAGAAGGGACAACTCAACATCCGTTATTTTGATATATGTATTTTGAGGATTTGAGGGTCAATTTATGTCTTGTGCACACCAGGTGCACTTGATGAGATTTCCATGTACAGTTAATTCATTTTGATTTATATTTTGTGCACATCAGGTGCACTTGTTGAGAATTTCGTGTGAGGCGACTGCACTCGATTGGAGTGTTATGTACATCAGGTGCACTACACTGATATTTCGGGGCACATCGGATGCACATGGTTAAAAGATTTTATGTATATATACCCTAGGTATACTTGATTTTTGATTTTGTGCACTCTGATGCACTTGATGTTGATTTTTTGCACCCCGATACACTTGATACTATTTTTTACACTTTTGTTCCATGCACAGTAGATGCAGTGGATATCGTTTCATGCACGCCTGTTGCACTTAACGCAGTTTTGTTTTCATTCACACCGTGATGTGTGGTTTGAGATTTCACGCAAACCCATTAGGGTTGATTTTGTTTTCGTGCTTTACACTTGATAGGATATATTATAGATTTGATTTATATAAAAGAATTTTCGCTTGATCGTGTGCATTGATATTGCACTATGATTATGACAGTTATTGTGTACTTAGGATACACAACGGTTTTCGTATTTGGCAAATTGCATCATAACTGGAGTAATTCTCATAGCACCAGCTAGAGTTACAGTTATGTGAGTTTTATATATTTTGATGTTTCACATACACTATTGTGATATGATGCGTTTTAGCTCACATGGGACTTTGGAGTTTCGTTATATCGAGCGAATTTTATGTTTTAAATTTGGACCCCGGGAAATTGTTTTGAATTTGAGCAGACTGGATTAAGAAAAATGGGATTTAATTTAAATTTGGGGACCGAATTTCTTTAAAGGGGGGAGACAGGATGTGCTTATAGACTACCCAGCCCCTACTAGTGTGACTGCAATCACAACGATGGTAGTCAAGCAAAGAGCCTAAGGGCTCTATCAATATGTATTAGCGATACGTCAAGAGAAACATCTACACATATTAAGATAGATACAAACCATGTAGCATACTACCATATCGAGTAAGACTGTCATAAATCCGTGTATATATCCCAAGCTTCCAAAATGCAATATACAAACTAGCACTATACAATAATGGCCTCTAGGGCATATTACACTAACACAATTGATATCATGGTTTCGGCAAGTCTTACAGCTATAAACAATACAATAAACATTACGGGATTTTTAAGGGGTAGATTGGTACGAAATGTGTTAAAAGTGGCACGATGATGGTCACTTTAATACACCTAACCTGAATATATATTACTGTTGTCCCATGGTTTAACTGTTCCTTGTGCTCCATATAACTTAGTCCACGGAATAGTTGGACTCCTTTCGTATACACTGGCATATTCTGTACCAATCTACAAACAACGGCGTTAACATAACAATCATACATTATACCAGATATATTCTCTTTACCTGTTCAGTCTATTTCTATCTTTCTTTGGGACTTACCGAGCGATTGTTCGCTGACGACATTCCTTTTCTATTCTTTCTTTGGAATGTTGTCAGGAGGACCCGACTCTCTAGATATCGAGCCCAGATCAGAAGATTTAGAGCAGTTCATCGAGGACCCGGAGCTATAGTCACTTGTATATACTTTTACTTTCAGTTTATGCCATTGTTTAGACATTACTTTCCACATTGTATTTAGTTTTCAGTTGTATTGTAAAGAATGTTTAATAAATAAAAAGTTGATGTTCATTTACATCTCGTGTCTTTCTTGTGTACATTTATATTATATTTCTTATTTACGCTTAACGTGTTTACTTCTGAGTAAAAACGTCGTGGGCCTCGTCACGCCTCCTTATCCGTACACCAGGAAGCGGGGCGTGACAGATTTTGTTGGTGGCCCATGCAGGCCAGTTCTTCATGGAAACCTAAGCAATATAACACAAGAATTATAAGACTCAGCAACTAAACATTCTTTATATTTCATATTCTTTGAATCTATCCTAACCCTATTTTTCTTTCAAGGTTATGGATTCTCCGAACAATACTAGCACCAACGTGAACGGCAACACCACACCACCACCTCTTCCACTTACGCCTACTGTTGTAGTTCCGATAAATGAGCAGACGGAATTGCTCGAGGCAATAAAAAGCCTCTTGGAAGGGCAGAAGCAGCAGACTGCTATCCTAATGAACTGCTCAAAAGCTGAGGCACCTGGAGTGAGGGCACTGCATCCTAAGCAATTTTCTGGGAAAGAGAGCCCTCTGAAAGCTGAAGAATGGGCTCAATCCATTGAGAACGATCTAGCAGCAGCATAAGTGCCATACATTGCTTGGGTAAGGGTTGCAAAGCTGCAACTTAAGGATAACGACCGAGTATGGTGGAAGGTGGAAGAAAGCCGTCTTACTCTGCCGATCGAATGGAAGACTTTTCGCGACATGTTCGACGCGAAATATTTTCCCGAGACTGTCTGATTTGACATGGAGCAGCAATTCATCCACCTACAACAAGGTTCTATATGGAGCAAATCCTTGGATAAGTATGATGTTGAGTTCACTATGTTGAGTAGGTAAAATATGTCTCAAATATTCGAATTTTCTGATATCACATACTACACAGCTAACACAAGACCGTAAATGGTTCACGGCAATCTCATACCGACTGCTGAGATCAGGGCCAGAAGATTTCAGCAGGGGTAGGACCAGGAGATCCAAGCTGCTCTAGCTACAGGGGATTTCCTAACCCATGACCTAGCTCTGAAGGCTGCCCGTCAATATGAGGCAGTGGTGAAGAAAAAGGGCAGACCTCAATCTGCCGGTATGAAGCGCCCTGCTACTCAGATAGTAGGAGGAGCCTCTTCCAGGCCACCTTTTGTATCCAGGAGATCGGGAGTACCTTTCAACTGGCCCAGTCCAGACTTTTGCACCTACTACAGGAGAAATGGACACCTGGCGAAGGACTGCAGGCATGCTAATCGTATTTGCTTAGTCTGTGGCTCATCCACACATGATATTGGATATTTTCCTCGTAGAATCAATCCAAATCCTGCAACCAGACCATCAATCACCTTTCCGCAGCGGCCAGCTATCTAGGCACCTATACCACGTCTTGCTCTCCCAGCTCCACCTCCTCGTGGACCTACTGCACCTCCTCCTCGTCGGTTCCATCAAGCACAAGACAGAGGAAAGGACATAGGAATGCTCCTCCAGCAAGGAGGAATGTACCGAGGCGACATGCTTTCACAATGACTGTGGAAGAAGCTGAAGCCACTGACCAAGTTATCACTGGTAACTCTTTTCTTTCAAGTTTTCTTTCAATCTTTATACATATCAAATATTTTATCCTATACCTAAATATATTCCACACAACTTAGATACTTAGAGACTGGAATCTTAGTTGCCTCACTTCCTGCACTAGCACTCTTAGATACCGGAGCATCTCATTGCTTTATGTCGCAACGGTTCGTCCGAACTCATGCGATTCCAGTCAAACCACTAGTGTCCAGCTGGAATGTCAGTTCAGGGAACGACATTCTAAAGGTAACAATGGGATACGACCTGTGTCCAGTGGTCGTCTGCAGCAGAGAATTTTATGCTGACTTCAAGGTGCTAGACATACCGAACTTCGATTTAGTTTTGGGTATAGATTGTCTAGGAACTTTCTATGCTACCGTCGACCGTCGTCAAAGGAGGGTATTTTTCGAGATTCCAGTGCATCCGGTCTTTTATTTCAAAAGTGGAGACCGTACCCTGGAGTCTAGCACATTCAAAGCAAAACCGAAAAAGGTAGTGATTACAACTCTAAAGGCGGGAGAAGATAAGCCAGAGGTAGTTCGAGAATTCGATGATGTATTTCCTGAAGACATATCAGGTTTGCCTCCTGATCGAGCTCGAATTTATAATTGATTTAGTACCTGGAGCACAACCGGTGATCAAAGCAGCATATAGCTTAAGTCCTGAAGGTTTGAAGGAGATCCGTACTCAATTGGACGAACTTCTGAAGAAAGGATGGATTCGCCCTAGCACTTCAAGTAGGGGATCTCCAGTGTTGCTTGTGAAGAAGAAGGAAGGTTCATACAGAATGTGCATTGATTATAAAGCTTTGAACGAAGTCACGATAAAGAACAAGTATCCACTACTACGAATCGACGATCTGTTCGATCAGCTAAGTGGATCTTGCATTTTCTTAAAATTAGATTTTCGTTTGGGTTATCATTAGGTGAAGGTCCAAGAGTCTGATATTCCGAAGACGGCATTCAGGACTCACTATAGACATTATGAGTTTCTCGTGATGCCATTTGGAGTGACCAATGCACCAGCCATATTTATGAACCTAATGAATCAAGTTTTCCTAGAATACCTAGATAGATTTGTTGTGATTTTCATCGACGACATCCTGGTATATTTAAAAAATCGGAAAGAGCACGCTGAACATTTACAAATTGTCCTAGAGACTTTGCGACAGCATCAACTCTATGCCAAGTACAGCAAGTGCGAGTTTTGTCTAGAACAAGTCAGATTTCTCGGACATATTGTTTCAGGTGAAGGAATCTCTGTGGATCCAGCTAAAGTATCAGCAGTAAGCGAATGGCCAGGACATTCGAAGTTTCTTGGGATTAGCGGGATACTAAAGAAGATTCATAGAAGGCTTTTCGAAGATTGCAACACCTCTGACCAAGCTCACACGTAAAGATGAAGAATTCGTGTGGTCAGAAGCATGCGAACAAGCTTTTGTAGAACTCAAGTCAAGATTGACATCAACACCTATTCTCGTCATACTGGACTAATCTGGAGGTTTCGTAGTGCATTGTGATGCATCCGGTAAAGGATTAGGATGTGTTCTACATCAGCACGGTAAGGTTGTGAAAGTCTACCCTAGCACCACTACAAGGTTTTAGTAGCATCAAGCATGCCAAATTTAAAAAATTTAGGTGTTAAGTTAGACTTACCATGATCTTAACTAGAATAATTAGGGTTAAACCTATGATGATATGAGAAACTAAAGAAGAGAAGATGGCTACAACCTTTGATGACCGTGTCCTTCTCTTCTAAAGCTCTGGGATATAGTCCACGCGACTCCACTAGGCTCCACTTCGAGTTGGTGCAAGTTTCCTCCGATGATCTTCGTGCCGAAGACGATCCACCCGAAGTCCGCCAATCCAAGCTACCTTTTCACTAATCTCTTTAGTGAAGGCAACACACTACACTTGATTGCTAATCAAGTGTAGGATGGTGAAGTAGGGTTTTTGTTTGCTCATTAGTTTTTTTCAAAACTCCATGGTTCACATCACATGTGAGGGGTTGGAGTTTTGAGGTATGAGGAAGATGAAAATGGAAGCTAAAGAGAGTGTGAGCTCATCTCAAGAGAGCAAGAATGAATAATGATCAACTGAAGAAATGGCTATCACATGAGCTCACTTATTCAAGCATGGAATTATTTGCAATAACAAATTGCAACCATGCTTGAATAGTGAGTCAAGACAAATAAAAAATGATAAAGCCCATGCTTCACACCATGCTAAAAAAGTCTTCTCGTTTTCCACCTTTTATTCTATTTTCCAAAAAATAGAAAATACATGACATGCTTGATATATATTTATATATATATCATATATATATATATATATATATATTAATATATATAAGAAAATATTTAGTGAGCTAATAATATTAGTTAAGATATAATTATATCAAATATAATATAGATCATATTATTAAATCAACGCTTGATTTAATAATCCGGTTATATCACATATAACCGACTAATATCATTTATCTGTATATCACATTATTAAATCAACAGTTGATTCAATAATCCGGTTATATCTCATATAACTTGACCGATAACAAATAACTTCCAGATTACAATACGGTATCACATACACGTATTTAATCAGGCCCCCGCACATATCACATATGTGCTCTACTTCGTTTCGTTTGAACCAGGAAACTTCTGTGTTAGACTCTAAAGACTCGGAAATACGCCAGCAGTAGGTGATGATCACATCAGTCACCCACAAGCCGTCAGTGGTACTAGCTGGATGTAACGGCTACTCAGGTATTGAGCGAAATGAAGATCAACAAGCAAGCTTGTCCATACTCTCCATGAAGTATATCAGTAACACTTACCGTACAGTCCGGTCTCTTCGTCTGATATGTCGCATATTATGTCTAGGGGTGGAATCGTCAGGCCCAGTAACGTGATAAGTCATGCCGATGTCTGGCTCATAACGGTTTGAGAAACTACTGGTAACTCTTACCAGTAAATCTCATCAGCAGGCCTGGCCAGGGACTTCCAGTTATAGCCAATTGAGCATATCGCAACATCAACCCCAATACCGGGATAGACGAAACCCCTCCTATCGCTCATTGCCTCCATATGACTCAAGACTGTACCCAAAATCCACATGTTTGCATGACTCCTTTGAGCTGTGGTAGGGAGGAAATCAAAGCATAGTAGGAGCCACACAAGACTCTATGACGATCTCTGATCTACAGAATAACCTATACCAGTGTCACTAGAGCTATCTGACTATAGGTATATTACCAACTAGGATTCCTCGGCGAGTCATGTTTGATGTACCCATTCTCTAATGAGCACCTGTGTATAATCTTTGATGTCAAACACCAATGGCTATGGGACCAACCATCGCCCCCATACAGGATCAAGAAACGTACACACTAGTCTACTCTGGTAATATCGATGCCCTGTCTTGATATACTCTCGACTAGGAACAATTGAAGGATGTGTTTTTGGATTACCCTGGTCCCAGTAGTATGATCCGCATCATAGTTCCGGTAGTCAAGCACATATCCTAAGGGCTTTATCAACATGCGAGAGAAAGATAGTATAAGAATACAAATCAACATGTTAAGATAAAGAGTAACCAGATAGCATACTATCATGTCGAGAAAGAAAGTCCTCTATATATATGTCCAAGCATCCACTATAATATACATCAATGTACAATAATGGCCTCTAGGGCATACATATTCCTAACAATCTCCCACTTGCACTAAGGCCATGTGTTGTGGTATCTCATACCCAACATCCCAAAAAGTCTCTCAAACTGCGTCTGGGGGAGGGCCTTCGTGAGTGGATCCGCTACGTTGTCCTTCGTGTCAACTCTCCTGATCTCGATCTCCCGGCGATCAACTATCTTCCGGATCAGGTGATACCGCCTAAGAATATGTCTGGATCTCTGATGGGACCGGGGTTCCTTGGCCAAACCCACAGTTCCATTGTTATCACAATACACAGGTATTGGATGTTCAATGGATGGAACCACACCAAGTTCAGATATGAACTTCTTCATCCAGTCAGCCTCTTTGGCAGCATCGTTGGCTACGATGTATTCAGCCTCCATAGTCGAGTCTGCTACGGTATCTTGCTTGGAACTCTTCCAACATACCGCCCCTCCATTGAGGGTAAAGACAAAACCCGAGATCAACTTACTGTCATCCTTATCACTCTGGAAGCTCGAATCAGTAAAGGACTCCGCCTGGAGTTCACCATTACCATATACCAAGAACATTTCTTTAGTCCTTCTTAAGTACTTATGAATGTCCTTCATGGCTGTCTAGTGGTTTTCCCCAGGATCTGATTGATACTTACTCACTACACCTAGTGAGTAAGCTACATCCGGTCTGGTACATAACATCGCATACATGATTGACCCGACTGCCGAAGCATAAGGTATCCCTTGCATCCGAGCCATCTCCAAATCAGTCTTAGGAGACATCTCTTTGGAGAGAGTGGTTCCTGAACAAGCGGGTAAATTACCACGCTTAGAATCTTCCATACTAAACCTCTTTAGTATGGTGTATATAAACCTGGATTGGGACAATCCCAGCATCCTTTTAGATCTATCTCTATAGATCTTAATCCCCAGGATGTAGGAGGCATCACCTAGATCTTTCATGGAGAACTTATGTGATAAGAAGAGCTTGACCGAGTGAAGCATAAGAACATCGTTTCCTATCAAGAGTATGTCATCCACGTACAATATGAGGAAGACAACCTTACTCTCTACTACCTTCTTGTATATACACGGTTCATCTTCATTTTTGATGAAGTCAAACTTTTTGATAGCTTCATCAAAACAGATGTTCCAACTCCGATACCCCTGCTTTAATCTGTAGATAGATTTAACCAGCTTGCATACCTTTCTGCTCCCACTGTCTACGAAGCCCTCTGGCTGTGTCATGTACATGCTCTTTTCTAAATCACCATTTAGAAAAGCGGTCTTGACATCCATCTGCCAGATTTCGTAGTCATGGTTTGCAGCAATGGCAAGTAGGATCCTGATGGACTTAAGCATAGCGACAGGAGAAAAGCATTCATCATAATCGACACCAAGTCGTTGAAGAAAACCTTTTGCTATAAGTCTAGCTATGAAAGTCTCAACTTTTCTATCAACACCAAATTTCTTCTTAAAGATCCACTTGCACACGATGGGTTTTACCCCTTCAGGAGCAACATCCAAAGTCCATACTTTGTTTGTGTACATGGATTCCATCTCAGATCGCATAGCATCCAGCCATATCACAGAGTCTCCACTTGTGATGGCCTGCTCGAAACTAGTTGGGTCATCATCTTCCATGATGCAATCCTCACTTCCACCATCTACGAGAAAACCGTAGTATCTCTCAGGTGGATGCGGAACCCTACTAGATCTGCGGAGTGGCTGAGGTCATTGGGGACTATTGAATCCTCTGGTTCTATCAAATCGTCAATTATAGTTGTGTAGCTGGAACTTCTTCCAGTTCTACTTCATTGCCACTGATTTATTCACAAAAAATTCCTTTTCTAAAAATGTGGCATGTCGAGAAACAAACACCTTTTGTTCCTTGGTGTGGTAGAAGATATACCCTCGCGAATTTTTGGGATATCCTAAAAACTTGCACAGAACTGATCTTGCCTCGAGCTTGTCCAGATTTTGCGTTTTAACATAAGCCGGACAACCCCATATCTTAATAAAATTAAGACATGGTCTCTTCTCTTTCCATATCTCATATGGAGTGGTAAGTACAAATTTGGTGGGAACCATATTCAATAGGAGTGCGGCTGTCTCAAACGCATAACCCCAAAAGGAAATGGGTAACTCAGCATTACTCATCATAGAGTGCACCATATCTAATAGGGTGCGATTCCTCCGCTCCAAAACTCCATTGTGTTGTAGTGTATACTGTTGGAGTCGAAAATTGCACCCTGGTTGACCAAATCAAAGTCAACCCCAAGCCAAGTGGGCTCATGCCCGAGTCGAGCCCGAACATGAAGCGGCCGACCTCCCCCATGCCAACATAAAAATCATGTAATAAATAATTTTAATGTAATTTTTTATGCATGAATAGGCATAAAGCCAAATTTTTGTAAAGCCCATGGCTTATGTGCAAAAGGAAATATCATATGAGGCATGGGATAGACCAAATGCCATTTTGTAAAACCCAAGGGGCTATGTGTAAATGTGTAAGCCTATATAAGGCAACATGATGATGAATAAAAGAGACACTTTTCATTCTCTAAAACTCTAGGGTTCATGTGCCTCCTTCTCCTTCCTCAAGGTTCTAAACCTTCTTTTTTCTTTTGAATAAAATCAAGAGTTTTACTCTTCCTTTTCCAAAACTAAATAGTTTTTCACCACAAAATCCACAAAGGGGAACTCAGATCTCCCATCAGATCTCAAAAATAAAAGATTTTTAAAATCTCATACTTCTTGTTCTTCAAGATCCAGCCGACAGAAGAAGAGGAAGGAGACCCATCTCCAAAAATCCCACTTTGGGGAAGATCCAGGGCTCAAGGGAGAAGCCCCTTCATCAGCTCCAAAAATATCTTAGGAGTTCGACTCCATAAGTCAAATCGGGAGCACAGCTCCCAGTGCAGGGACCAAGTCCCTTTTGCTGCTGACGCACAGCGCCCGCGTGCCAGGCACGTGGTGCGCTGGCGCTCTGGCGCACAGCGCCCGCGTGCCAGGCACGTGGGGCGCTGACGCCTTCTCTCACGCATCTTTTGGATGCCCTTTCCCTTTATACACACACACACACACACACACATACTCCACACTAAATATACCTCCCCCGTTAGAAAAAATTTCTAACGGGGCGCTGCCTCATACCCAGCAAGGGGGCTGCTGGCCCCCTTGACCCCCAGCCCGCTATTCGGGTAGCGGGATCCCCGTGAAAACTCTGCGGGTCCCCGATATATCCAAAATCCCTTCAAAACACGCACACTGCATATTGAGTTCACATGAATAGTTGACCCGTCAATTGGAGGTTCTCTCTCTCCAAAGGCGAGGGGTAATTAACGGCAGCTTAGTCCGCGGCTGCCGGAGATTCGGATCCCCACAATCAATAAACCCCCTCCTACCCTAGGCAAGGGGAATCTGTAATGCGCCTGACAAGCGCGCGCGCATTCCCATCTCAATGGGGTGACGAAAAATATCCTACATATATGGAGGAGTAAGCTGAGAGAGAATCTCATTCTCTTTTAAATAGCCTCGGAATTCCGTGCTCAAGTATTCTCCTTCCCGATCAGATCGAAGGACTTTAATACTTTTACCCGTCTGGTTCTCTACTTCGTTCTTATATTCCTTGAATTTCTCAAAAGATTCAGATTTTTGTTTCATCAGGAACACATGTCCATATCTTGAGAGATCATCGGTGAATGTAATGAAGTACGAGAAACCATTCCTTGCATGTGTAGAGATAGGACCGCATACATCACTATGTATCAGCCCCAAGAGTTCAGTAGCTCTTTCTCCGTGTCTAGTATACAGAGTTTTGGTCATTTTACTTTTGAGACATGACTCGCAAGTTTCATAAGATGTAAATTCAAACGGATTCAAATATCCATCTTTATGTAACTTAGCTAGTCTTGTCGCATTGATATAACCTAGTCTACAATGCTACAAGTATGCTTCGTTCATTTCTGAACTTTTCCTCTTGTGTGTGTTCTGTATGCTTAGAACTGTGGTTTGATTCAAAATGTATATACCGTTACATAATATACCAAACCCAATCAACACTTGACTTTGGAAAATGTTCATAACATTATCCTCCAATGTGAAATTATATCCTTCTTTAGTTAGCAAAGAAACTGATATAATGTTGCACATCATCTTTGGTGCGTAGTAACAGTCGTTCAGAATCAATGTATTACCATTTGGTAATACTAGGTGATATTCGCCAACTGCTTTGGCTACAACAATTGCACCATTCCCTACTGTTAGAGATTTATCACATTTTCCCAGTTCTCTACCTTTCTTTAGCCCATGTAACAAATTACATACGTGGGATCCTGATCCGGTATCCAATATCCAGGACGTAGAGCATACTAAGAAACAATTCTCAGTTACGAACACACCCGAAGAGGATGCATCAACATTCTTATTCTTTATACGAGTGGCGTGGGAATCCTGATATTCCCTTATTCCTTGCTCAGAGTTATGACGGTCATAAGATAGAACGGAACCTAGCCCAGTATAATAGGTGGGTTCGGTCAATGAATCCATATTATTATCTTGATTAAGGCGTGTCATTGGTCGCTACCTGGAGAGAGAGAAAGAAATGCATTAGCATGCGCTCTTTGCAAGATTAGATTGGTTATTATCTTATCTAATCAGGATGGCTCCCACTGTTTTTATCAAATCTACCTTCAAACCTAAAAGGTAAGATTATCTGGGATTAATTACATTCTACAAATTCGCTAACCGGTCAGTCAGGCTAGTGTCAGTACTCCGAGGGAGGTTCCCCATGCTTTCGCACAGACCTAATTAAAATAAACCTCATTTTCCTAGAGGCATAACCCCGTTGACTCCTTTCTAGACACCTACTGGATTAGTTAATTGTAAAGTGCAAAACTCTCCCAGGAGTAACTCTTACTCGCAGTGGATATTGGGATCCAACTATCATATAGAAGGTATGCAATCTCATTGCAAATTTCAACACTTAAAATTCCCGATAATTATTTTTACCCCTAACGTCCTATGACCTTGACAAAGGCTAACAAACCATAGGGCGCTTGTCAAGTTCAAACCATTCATTTCTTGATTGAATTAAACCCACCCGCATGACCCTTGACGAAGTCCAACAAAGTTGCATGACCACCCTAATCCAATCGCATCACATGCTGGCAGATAAGCACTAATCAGCTACCGCACACTACGCTTTGACGAAGGCCAAACGTAGAACGAATACTAAATAGTATTTATCTGAAATGACGGAGGGCTACGCTGGTTTTTAAGAAAACCTTTAGCATAATGAACTTGATATCGTTGTAGAATCTAATGATTTAGAGTGTTTTAAGCTCTGTTTTAAAATCGAATAGTTTTGTAGCGTTTGCTAGTTTTGCTAAAGAGGTCACTCCCGGTGAAGGGATCTCGGCTCTTTCCTCATCGAATGAGGTGCTGGATATCCATCAAGGAATACCTCTATGCAAAGCAAGAACTAGTGCAGCTGGCAAAACAAATCGAGTGGGTTGTAGTATTTGCTAGTTTTGCTAAAGAGGTCACTCTCGGTGAAGGGATCTCGGCTCTTTCCTCATCGAATGAGGTGCTGGATATTCATCAAGGAATACTATTATGCAAAGCAAGAACTAGAGCTACCTGTTTTTACAATCTTGATTCTACAACATCTTTAGGTTTCTTTTCTTTCATTAATCTCATTAAGGAAATCCCATCATTTAATGTTTCTTAAACATCACAGAAAAATGAAACGAAAATAGAACGCACGTTTATGCCATCCGCATTCGCTACTGGGCCCCGTCATGCACCGTTAGATTACTCAACTAACGGCAGAGCGGGGGCTGGACTAGCGCGGGTGCAAAACATAAGCAACGTTTATTATATATCATATATATAATATAACATTCATCTCACGCAGTTATATGATCACATCACAGAACCAAGCAGCAGAAGCAACATATGAAATATTGGATATATTAGGAGGTCCGTGTTTTAAATTTAGCCGGTAATATAAAACACGGATTCCACGGTCGTGATGAATAGCTAAACCCACATCCCATAGACCCCTATGAGAGCGGCAAGTAACCCTACCAATTCTAGAGTTAGGAGACCCGGTCTCAACCCCTTGATATGGTTTCCCACTGGACCCTAGAACCCGGTTATTTGTGCTCCCCGCCTTGGGTCTATCCTAATACGGAAAAGTAAATAATATACGTCAATGGTGACATCATCCTAAACCCGGAAGTTCCCCAATAAAAGAATATTACATACAGATTTTACATGAATGAAAATTAAAAAACTCCCATCTCACATAAAAATATCCCCGGCTATTCAATCACGACGATCCAATAAAATATATCACAACAACACATAACATCTCATGTCATCAACGTAAGTAAATACGCGTATCCCGAATTTCGTTGACATATAGCAACGAGATCGGGATACCCTACATATTACACTTACGGTCGCATAAAAGAAATGAAAAGCTATAATAATTAGAATCCGCATATCCTTAGACATCATAAACCCGGAATATCTCATATTCCGGATTTCATGCCTAACTTATAAACCTTGCATTTTAGTCTCAAATTGAAAAATCTTTTCAATAAACTGTCGAATAATTCAACAAGATTCCCGACTAAGTGATTGCGTACTATACGCAATTGCGACAGAGTTTTAATCCGAATCAAAACTCCGTGGCAATCGATCAAATGAGACTAAACGGCTAGATTTACAAAATACTACTAGTTTTCACAAAACTAATTATTGTGAATTCCAAATATTGTATCACATATCATCATCATCTATACGACGCTAAACATTTCGATCAGTTTATCAAATAACCACAAAATTCAGAGAGCTCAACCACTTGAGCATTATTAAAAACATCCAGAAAGTGCCACATTAACCAATGGAGCAGCACAGAAAAACTCAACACATAAATCCCCAAAAGTGCGGCGGAACCGCGGCCAAACTAGGGTCTGGGTCGCGGTTCCGTGGTGGTTTGAAGGGTTTATGGGTTCGAATTTTCCGGGGCTCCATAAAAAAGCCTGCACAATTTTCAAAATATTTTTAATCATGAAAATTTCAACGTTTGAAAAATTAGACAGAAACTATAAAAATCCGTGTTTTCAAAAACCGATCGAACACTTTAACATCGTAAAGACCTACCCAAATGTTTTACCTTGGCTCTGATACCAGGCGGGCCAATGACCGCCCTCCCCCAAGACGCCCATCGTCTAGACTTATGCACCGCTGGACTTTCGATCACTACCCTAGCACCACTATAAGATTTTAGTAGCAACAAGCATGCCAAATTTAAAAATTTTAGATGCTAAGTTAGACTTACCAAGATCTTAACTAGAATAATTAGGATTAAACCTATGATGATATGAAAAACTAAAGAAGAGAAGATGGCTACAACCTTTGATGACCGTGTCCTTCTCTTCTAAAGCTCTGGGATATAGTCCACGCAACTCCACTAGGCTCCACTTCGAGTTGGTGCAAGTTTCCTCCGATGATCTTCGTGCCGAAGACGATCCACCCGAAGTCCGCCAATCCAAGCTACCTTTTCACTAATCTCTTTAGTGAAGGCAACACACTACACTTGATTGCTAATCAAGTGTAGGATGGTGAAGTAGGGTTTTTGTTTGCTCACTAGTTTTTTTCAAAACTCCATGGTTCACATCACATGTGAGGGTTGGAGTCTTGAGGAATGAGGAAGAAGAAGATGGTAGCTAGAGAGAGTGTGAGCTCATCTCAAGAGAGAAAGAATGAATAATGATCAAGTGAAGAAATGGCTATCACATGAGCTCACTTATTCAAGCATGGAATTATTTGCAATAATAAATTGCAACCATGCTTGAATAGTGAGTCAAGACAAATAAAAAAATGATAAAGCCCATGCTTCACAACATGCTAAAAAAGTCTCCCCATTTTCTACCTTTTATTCTATTTTCCAAAAATAGAAAATACATGCCATGCTTGATATATATTTATATATATATATCATATATATATTAATATATATATAAGAAAATATTTAGTGAGCTAATAATATTAGTTAAGATATAATTATATCAATATAATATATATCACATTATTAAATAAACACTTGATTTAATAATCCGATTATATCACATATAACCGACTAATATCATTTATCTGTATATCACATTATTAAATCAATACTTGATTCAATAATCCGGTTATATCTCATATAACCTGACCGATAACAGATAACTGCCAGATTACAATACGGTATCACATACACGTATTTAATCAGGCCCCGCACATATCACATATGTTCCCTACTTCGTTTCGCTTGAACCAGGAAATTTCTGTGCGGGACTCTAAAGACTCGTCAATACACTGGCAGTAAGTGATGATCACATCAGTCACCCACAAGCCGTCAGCGATACTTGCTGGATGTAACGGCTACCCAGGTATTGAGCAAAATGAAGATCAACAAGCAATCTTGTCCATACTCTCCATAAAGCCTATCAGTAACACTTACCGTACAGTCCGGTCTTTTCGTCTGATATGGCGTATATCATGTCTAGGGGTGGAATCATCAGACCCCAGTAACGTGATAAGTCATGCCGATGTCTGGCTCATAACGGTTCGAGAAACTACTGGTAACTCTTACCAGTAAATCTCATCAGCATCCCTGGCCAAGGACTTCCAGTTATAGCCAATCGAACATAGCGCAATATCAACCCCCAATACTGGGAGAGACGAAACTCCTCATGTCGCTCATTGCCTCCATGTGACTCGGGACTATACCCAAAATCCACATGTTTGCATGACTCCTTTGAGCCGTGGTAAGGAGGAAATCAAAGCATAGTGGGAGCCACACAAGACTCTATGACGATCTCAGGTCTACAGACTAACCGGTACCAGTGTCACCAGAGGACTGCTATCTGACGATAGGTATACTACTAACAAGGAGTCCTCGGCGTGTCCTGTTCGGATTCTCTAATGAGAACATGTGTACAATCTTTGATGTCAAACACCAATGGCTATGGGACCAATCATCTCCCCCATACAGGGTCAAGAAACGTACACACTAGTCTACTCTGGTAATATCGATGCCCTGTCTCGATATACCCTCGACTAGGAACAATTGAAGGATGTGCTTATGGACTACCCTGGTCCCAGTAGTATGATCCGCATCATAGTCCTGGTAGTCAAGCACATATCCTAAGGGCTTTATCAACATGTGAGAGAAAGACAGTATAAGAATACAAGTTAACATGTTAAGATAAAGAGTAACCAGATAGCATATCATGTCAAGCAAGAAATTCCTCTATATATATGTCCAAGCATCCACTATAATATACATTAACGTACAATAATGGCCTCTAAGGCATATATATTCCTAATAGTTTGTAGTTTATACATCAAGGCAGCTGAGGGTTAATGAGCGCAACTGTCCGACGTATGATTTGGAGTTGGCAGCCGTTATCTTTACACTCAAGATTTGGCGTCATTATCTTCTTGGTGAACGGGTAGATATCTACATAGACCACATAAGTCCGAAGTATGTGTTTACTCAGAAAGAGCTGAATATGCGGCATAGAAGATGGTTAGAACTTATAGCAGACTTCGACATCAACCTACAATATCATCCAGGGAAGGTGGATGTAGTTCCTGATCCACTTAGTCGCCAACCACAATCAATGAATCTTACCGCACAATGGAAGATACATCAAGATTTGCATCAGATGGAGATAGAAGTGGTCATGACAGGTAACGCTTCAAGTTTGATGAACGTAAAAGTTCAGTCTACAATTGTCAATCAGATCAAAGCAGCTCAAGAAAGTGATGCCAAGTTGCAAAAGGTCAGAGAACAAGTAGAAAGTGGACTTAGAACAGACTTCATCATCCATGAAGACGGATCTTTGAGATACGGAAGCAGATTGTGTGTACCACAAGGTTCTGTTCGGGAATGGTTGATGAAAGAAGCTCACAGCTCTTCATATTCAGTACACCCCGGTAGTACAACGATGTACAAAGATCTATGACAACATTACTGGTGACATGGAATGAAGCGTGAAGTTGCCAGAAGTGTCGCCAAATGTTTGGTGTGTCAGCAAGTGAAAGCTGAATATCACAGAATTGCTGATTTACTTCAACCGTTATCTATCCCAGAATGGAAGTAGCAACACATCACCATGGATTTTTTGAATGCTCTTCCTCGCAGCACAAAAGGTAACGATGCAGTATGGGTTATTGTGGATCGACTCACAAAGTCGGCTCATTTTATTCCCTTTCGAGTTGGTCAATCTACCGAGACACTAGCAAAGAAGTACATGGAGGTAAGTTTGAATCTAAGTAAGATTTAACTCTTCAATGTGTACTATCTCTAATACCCATGAACTCCTGCAGGAGATCATGAGATTACATGACGTACCGGTTTGCATTGTCTCCGATCGTGACACCATATTCCTATCACAACTTTGGCAGAGTCTGCAAGCTAGCTTGGGAATGAGTCTGAACTTTAGCACAGCTTACCATCCACAAACAGATGGACAGTCTGAGTGAACGATTCAGATCCTTGAAGATATGCTAAGAGCTTGTATGCTAGATTTCGGAGGATCGTGGGAAGATCACCTATATTTTGTGAAGTTTTCATACAACAACAGCTACCAAGCGTGTATTGGAATGGAACCATTTGCACCGCTCTATGGAAGGAAGTACCGTTCACCATTAAGTTGGGACGACATCGGAGATAGGGAACTCCTTGGACCTAAGATGATAGTGGCGATTGTAGATGTAGTTCGCACTATCAGGGAATGAATGCGCATAGCCCAAGACCGACAAAAGCATTGGGCTGATGCAAAGCGCCGACACTTGGAGTTCCAACCGGGCGATCATGTCTTTCTAAAGATCTCTCCAAACCGTGGAGTGATTCGTTTTGGAAAGAAGGGTAAGTTAAGTCCGAGGTACATTGGACCGTTCAACATACTCGAACGAGTCGGAGAAGTGGCATATCGTTTGGCACTTCAACCCTCATTGGAAAAAGTGCACAACGTATTCTACATATCCCAGCTCCGAAGGTATGTGAGTGACCCTAGCCATATCCTTGATCACTCCGAGCACACTGTACAGACAGACTTATCTTGTGAGCAACAACTCGTTGAAATTCTGGACAGAAAGGTAAAGTCACTTAGGAATAAGGAAGTAAACTTAGTCCGAGTGATGTGGAGGAAAGACTCGCCAGGAGAATCAACGTAGGAAAGAGATGACATGCATGCAAGATACCCTTACTTGTTTGTAAATTAGTCCTTAAATTGTAAATTTCGAGGACGAAATTTTTGTAAGGATGGTAGAATGTAACGACTCTGTTTTTAATGTACAGAAATTTGTTTAAAGTTAAAGTACTAAATGGGGTATTTGCAAACCTGAGTATACTATAACTATTTAATTTGTTTAAGAACAACAAGAAACAACTTGTAGCACATTGGTAAAGCCTTGAACTGCTGTGACATAGCCCCTGTATTCGAATCTTATCAGCCACATATTATTTTTAATGATTTTCTTTTAAACTTTTTGGAAGCCCAAAGGTTTACATGTGCAATACACGTAAAAATGAAAAGTCTCAGAAATCAAACATGTGGAAAATGATTTATGAACAGACCTAGACACGTGGCACTAATCCAACCCCACCCCCCTCCAAACGACCGGAGAGGATTCATTTTGGGCCTGCGCTGCCGGTCCCAACCATCACAAATGCCCCAAAAATATAAACCCTAACCCTTTGGCCTCCCCCCACTACTCCTCTTCTGTTTGAATTTCCTGCAAATTAACAGAGGATTAAAATCACCCATTAATCTAATGTTTTAATGCATTTTAATTCTCATTTTTAATTCCCTAAACCCTAATTCTATCCTATAAATACCACCCCCACACTCTAGCCCTCTCTATTCTGAAATCCATTGTCAAAACTCTCAAATTCTTCTAAGTCAAATTAGTTGTACAAGTGGAGTTAGCCTAAGGTGTAACAACTCCAATTTTAGTGTACATAAAATTCATTTAAAGTTAATGTATACTTGGGGTATTTACATTTCCTGTGAATATTATAAGTATTTGATTCAATTTTGAACAGCAAGAAGAAGCTTGTAGTTTATTGGTAAGACCTTCCACTGCTGAACCAAAGCACCAGAGTTCAAATCCCATCAGCCACACATTCTTTTTATTTAAAATTCTTTTAATCTTTTAGAAGTCCAATAGTCTACACGTGCACAACCCGTAAAACCAAGAGTTACAGAATAAACAAACGTGTCCACAAGGCTAGACCAAGCGTCAGGGACACGTGGCAACAAGACGAGCCCCGACTCGCCCGACTCGGGCCGGCGAAAGCCTTGACTCGGCCAGCGCTGCCGGTCCAACTCGGTCCGAACCCTAAATTTCTTTAACCCCCTGCACCCTTTGGCCTACCCCACTCCTCCTACACTGTTTAAATTCTCTACAATTAACCAGAGAATTAAAATACCCCATTTTAATACTTTTTAATGCAAATTTAAATGCATTTTTTATCACACTCAAACCTTAATTTTTCCTATAAATACCACCCTCAAATCACCCCTCCTCACTCCCAAATCCCTTCCCAAACTCTCAAGAAAATTCCCAAGTCTTTTGTGTGCAAGTGGAGTTAGCAAAAGAGAGAAGCTCCGACGAACTTCCGACGACAATCCGAGGAGATTCCGACGACGAAACGACGCACCGGCAACTCCTACCTCTTCCTATTTCTCTCCTCTAGCCAATAATCCAGTAAGTCCCTACTTCTTCCTCTTTTCTCTATTCTAAAAATATTCAAAACTAAAACCCAACGGAAGCGGAGTTAGTCCGACTTCTGATTCGGTTTTCTTTTAAAACTACACTTTTCATTAACGAAATAAAACCATACTCTTATATGTTGACTAATAAACATTAACAGATTTAATAAAACAAGTTGGACATCAAACTAATCATTTTTGTAACTTTTATTATACTTTTTCAGAAAAATACCATATAGTTTAGTTTCGCCAAAAACCATCATAATTCCTTGTTATACCTATAGATAGCTTACGACGTAATGATCTACCTCCTCACGACACTCATATCTAATATAGCATGATGGAATTTGGGAACATAGATTCGGAAAATACGACTTTACATATAACTACCTTCAACTATTAAAACATTTTTCTACAAGAAATGTATTTTAACAAATCTTTGCAATTGCGTCTTGTTTATCACATAATATTGCATTTTGTATGCCCCATTCTTATGCATTTAAGAATAAAAACAGGTGCTTTTGACCCATGTCTGCTACATGTTACAGGTTACAGGTTCTTGGCACGAGAACAGTGAAAAAACACAAAAGACGACACAAAAGAAGGATTTTTGACCAACAAATAGGAAGATCTTAGTAAAGCCCAGCAGAAGAACGGTTCACCATCAACAAGACAACTCAAGATCCAAATTTGCACGAAAGACGGGTAAAAGATCCAATGCAAAAGTTCACTGAAAATCTGGAATTACTGCAGAAGCCCAAGTGGGAAAAGAAATAAATAAATAAGAAGACCAGAAGATCCAGACCAAGCCCAGAAAATTCCATCAGCTGATCTCATCATTGGGCCGTGGATCCGCGGCCCAAAGCCAACACATGCGGCGGATCCGCGGCCTCCCTGTACCCGTTTGCGCAGAACTTTTTACCATAATTCCTTGGCGGCTGTGGAAAGATTTTCTAGGGGTATATTTGTAACTTTAGACATGCGGTGCAATCTGTAGCCCTAGGATTTCTATGTCCTATAAATAGAACCCAAGACCTTGTATTTTCTCATGCCTCTTTCTCATGAATAAAATTCTATTTTCTTGAAGTTAGAGTGCATCAACAGTAAGTAGGTTATTTTCCTTGCAATAATTTTATTTTTTCATATCTGTTCTTATTTTCTCGCCTTAGTTTAGTTTTTATTAACTTGCAATCGATGTTTTCTTTCTTTAATAAATTCTTGCTTTCTTTCATTCCCTCAATGAGCGAGTAGTTTCCTCGCTTGTTAGGGTTAGGAATAGGGAAGGATTTGAGAGATGAAGATCTCTCATCTCTTTTCATTGCTAAACTTTTATGAACATTAGAACTCCATGCATACCTTTTGATTCCGCTCCCTACGGCACTTTTACCCTCAAGGTAACGGTGAACTCCGTAGTCTAAAGGCCCGGATCTTAAGGTTTTCCATGGAGGTTAGGATAAAGATTAAGAAAGGAAGGACAAGGATCTAGAGGAAGAATCAATCTTCCCAATCATCCTAATCCCCTTTGTTAGTATTTACCATAACTCTAATATGATTGATTTAATTGATGGCAATGGAAAGAGATGTAAATCTTTATTTACCAAATTTTCCCTAAACCTAATTCTAGCAAGTTTCTAATTCTACCTTCATACAACTTCGATTTTTAGATTTAATTAAACTTCCAAACACCATTTGGAATTAACTCGTAAGAACTTAAAGAAGATTTACACATCCCTGTGGACCGACCCGTATTCACCGGCTAGCTTCATGCGACGCCGTTCTTGATTGCGGTAATTATTTTTGATCGACAAAACCTCTCTTAATCAAATGGCGCCGTTGCCGGGGATCGAACCCTCGAATTTCCTTTTTTTCAAAACTTTATTTCAAATAAGTTTGGGGGTGTGTATAGTATGTAAATATAATAATTAGCAGGAACTCGCCGATATTATCAACCCATTTGGTGCAGCATGACAGTGAGGACACTGTCCATTATAAGTTTGGGGGTATGTTCGGTAAGTTTTCCTTGTGCATTCATATGTATATTTCTGCATTGCATCTTTATATAAAAATCATAAAAATCTGAAAAATCAAAAATATAAAAAAATATATCATCTTTTATTGTTTGAAGGGTTCTCTTTGTGAATCTTTGCAGGTTTGACGGATCTGAAACAACACAGGAAGGGAAACAGAAAACAATACATCAGAACAGGAGGGGATTGGAAGTACAGAGCAGCTGAAGAAATCCAGAGACCTGAAGCCTCCAACCCGCCGCGCTTCCGCCGCATAACCCTAGCACCCGATTAGTCCGTGTTTCGTTGGTACCGACCGACGAACCTTTCGACTCCGAAGTCGAAATCTTGTCCACTTCTTCACTTTCACCATCACATTCTTTCGAAGGTATGTCGGGATACGATCCTAACAACACCTTACAGACGGGAAGGATTCCACCTCCGCCAGGTGCGAATAACCAGAATCTTCCGCCTGTCGAAGCGCCCGCACGAGTCGCGCTCCAGGATCTTTTCTACCCCATCCGCACCGCCCTTCCTACTTGTCTTTCCCTTCCACCGGCTAATGGGGACAACTTTGAGATCAAACCCCACTTCATCAACATGCTGCCTAAGTTTCATGGTTTGGAATCCGAAGATGCATATATCTTTATCAACAAATTCCAAAACGTTTGCGCCATGATGAAAACTACCCAATTAAGTGATGACGCTATAAGGCTAAGGGTCATTCCTTTCACCTTATGTGACCTAGCCGAGAAGTGGCTATACAGCACTGCGTCATACTCAATTAGAAATTGGGACGAGTTTGTGAAAGCTTTTCTTAAAAAGTTCTATCCTCATCACAAAACTGCAAAAATCCGTAATGAAATCATTCAATTTTCACAGCTTCCTGCCGAACCATTTTGGAAATGTTTTGAAAGATTCAAAGACCTTCTCGTTCAATGCCCTCACCATGGAATCGAAAGATGGCAACTTTGCCAAACATTATACGAGGGATTGAACCCGGCAACGAAGCAGTTGCTAGAAACCATTAGTCAAGGTCACTTTCTGTCCAAATCTAGTGATGAAGCGTGGCAGTTTCTTGAGGATCTTAGTGAGCAAACGATTCAGTGGGAGAGCACGAAGACCACATCATCATCTTCTTCTATTGGTCAACCTAGGGCAGGCATACATCAAGTAGATGTCAATTGCTATGAAGGCCGAGATGGCCGCTCTTATGAAAAAGCTCGAAGCGCTTGAGACCAAAATCTCAGCACCTTCCCCTGCCCCTATTGTGCCTCCACGAACTATTTGTGCGTGTTGTTCGGATCCATCACATCTCACTGAAGAGTGTCCTTACACTGCATCCACTCAAGGACAAGATCAAGTCAATGCTGCCTTTCAGCAACGATAAAGAAATGATCCATACTCTTCAACATACAATCCGGGTTGGAAGAGCCACCCTAATTTCGCTTGGAACCAAAATCAACAAGTCCAAGGAAATTTTCAAAGAGCTCCTCCTCCACAACAACAACAAGCACCTCCACAAACTCAATTTCAGCAGCCGCCCCAACAGCAACCTTACCCTAATCAGATGAACAATTTTGTTCCCAACAATTTTGTTCCCCCTCAAAATGCTGTTAGCTCGCTCGAAAGAAGTCTAGAAGCATTCCTAAAGCAATCTGCACAATCTTTGGTGCAATCACAACAATCCACAGCTAGGATAGAGACTTCTGTTCAATCTTTGGTGCAAAACAGTGCCTCACACGATCAAAGCATCAAAGCTATTGAGGCACAAATTGCACAACTCAACGCAGCATTGAAAGAGCGAGAGAAATGAAAGCTTCCGTCTCAACCACTCCCAAATCCCGGTCACGCACATGTTGCACATGAACAGCAGAATCATAACGTGAATGCTGTGACCACGTTGAGATCCGGAAAAGTGCTGCAAAACAATGTGGGTATGCACCGTGACACCTCTGCCGGTGGTTCTTCTTCATCTTCCTCTTCTTCTTCTTCTTTAGAGCCCATTCCCCATCCTTCACATGGCTCTACTTCTTCTAGCTCGAACGGACCCTCTTCTCACAACACGAACACATCTACACGGGGTTCCGTTCCAACTCAACAATCGGATCCGCAAAAATTGGACTCAACAACTTTTCAAAATGCTCCTTTTCCAAATCGGTTGAGATCCAATAAACCAACTCCACAGATGGAGAAGATTGTAGAGTTGTTCAAACAGGTTAGCATAAATATCCCTCTTTTGGATGCAATCCAACAAGTTCCTTCATATGCAAAAATCTTAAAGGACTTATGCACCAAAAAGAGGAAGTCACAAGTACCAAAGAAAGTTTTCGTGGCTAGTGCTGTTAGTGATGCTCTTGTCAATTCTTTACCCCCAAAGCACAAGGACCCCGGTTGTCCTACTATTTCGATCACAATTGGGAACAAGACCATCAATAGAGCACTATTAGATCTTGGTGCTAGTGTCAATTTGCTACCTTACTCGGTGTACGAACAATTAGGCGTTGGAGAGCTTAAGCCCACTCATTGCACTCTCCAAATGGCCGACCGATCAATCACCCACCCTAGGGGAGAGTTGGAGGATGTGTTAATTAAAGTTGGGGATTTCATTTTTCCCGTTGACTTTATTGTTATGGATACACAGCCTGTCGCTAACCCCCGTAATCAAATTCTGGTGATACTTGGTCGACCATTCCTCGCGACTTCTAACGCGGTAATCAACTGTCGTAATGGTTCAATGAATCTATCTTTTGGCAAGATGACAGTTGAACTTAACATTTTCAAGTTAGGAAGTCAGCCTTGCGAGCCTAATTCTAGCGTACTTGATGTGTGCTCGATCGATGAGATCGCGGAGGAGGACTGTGAGTTCGAGAATTTCATGTTTGATCACAGTATTATTGACGCCACTAGTGCGTTCCTCCTAGAATCCGACACAGCTTTCACGTCGGACAAAGATTATGAGTGTTTCACCTTTGTCGATGATCTTGAAGACTCTCCCCTCGAGTTTGAGTCTTTTGCTTTTTCGAATGAGTTAGTTGAACCATCCGACTCGGTAGCGTACACTCAATTTGAACCTTTGATGGAATCCTTCGAGTTTGAAACAGTTACTCCATTGTTACCATCTATTGTTTCACCACCTAAACTCGAACTAAAGCTTTTGCCGTCGCACCTAAAATATGCTTATCTAGGTGAAGATGAGACCTTGCCCGTTATCATATCGGCCTCTCTAGCTCTTGAGCAAGAGAAGGCTCTTTTAACGGTCTTATACAATAATCGGCAAGCTTTCGGCTGGTCTATGGCGGACATCAAGGGGATTAGTCCCCTCATAGTCGAACATCATATACACTTGATGGATGATGCCAAGCCGGCAAGGGATCCACAAAGACGCCTCAACCCCATCATGAAAGAGGCGGTCAAGAAGGAGATTGTTAAGTGTCTTGATAGCGGTATCATTTACCCTATCTCGGATAGCCAATGGGTTAGCCCCATTCATGTCGTGCCAAAGAAATCGGGCATCACGGTCATCACCAATGAGGAAAATGAGTTAATTCCTACTCGCACCCAAACTGGGTGGCGAGTTTGCATCGACTACCGAAAACTCAATGCCGCGACAAGGAAGGACCACTTTCCTTTACCATTCATTGACCAAATGCTAGAACGATTGGCGGGGCACGAATTCTACTGCTTTTTAGATGGCTATTCCGGTTATAACCAAGTCCCCATAGCCAAAGAGGATCAAGACAAGACTACATTTACTTGTCCCTTTGGCACTTTTGCTTATCGTCGCATGCCCTTTGGGTTATGCAATGCACCCGCTACATTTCAGCGGTGTATGATGGGGATCTTTTCGGACATGGTGGAGAAGTTTTTGGAAATCTTTATGGATGATTTCTCCATTTTTGGTGACTCCTTCGATGAGTGTTTACGACATCTTGACGCAGTTCTCACCCGCTGTAGGGAAAAGAACCTAACTTTGAATTGGGAGAAATGCCACTTTATGGTATGAGAAGGCATTGTCTTAGGACATGTCATCTCGCAAAACGGCATCGAGGTTGATAGAGCTAAAATCGAAGTCATTTCTAATCTTCCTCCTCCTAAATGCGTCAAAGATATCCGAGCTTTCCTTGGCCATGCCGGTTTTTATAGACGGTTCATCAAGGACTTTAGCAAGATTGCTAGACCCTTGACTCTCTTGTTGGCCAAGGACACTACTTTTGCTTTCGACTCAACTTGCATGAAAGCGTTCGAGTCTTTGAAACACTCACTCATTTCTGCGCCCATTCTTTCATCTCCAGACTGGACGCACCCTTTTGAAATTATGTGCGACGCATCAGATTTTGCTATTGGTGCTGTTCTTGGACAGCATATTAACAAGATGCCGCATGTAATTTACTATGCTAGCCGAACATTAAATGAGGCCCAATTAAACTACACAACAACAGAAAAAGAATTTTTAGCGGTTGTGTTTGCACTTGAAAAATTTCGGCCTTATTTAATCGGCTCTCCAGTTATAGTGTACACGGATCACTCAGCTCTTCGCCACCTTTTTGCGAAGAAGGATGCTAAGTCTAGGCTAATACGTTGGATCCTTTTGCTGCAAGAATTTGACCTTATTATAAGGGACAAAAAGGGATGTGAAAACGTAGTGGCCGATCACCTTTCACGACTTCCTTCTTCGCCCACACTTGAGCTGCCTATCACTGATGCTTTCCCCGATGAGCAACTCTTGACCGTTTCTTGCGAACCATGGTTCGCCGATATTGTAAACTACTTGGCCACCGGCTTGATACCTAACGATTGGTCGAAACAAGACAAACTAAGATTTTTGTCCCAAGTAAAGCACTTTTACTGGGATGAACCTTATCTTTTCAAATATTGTCCCGACCAAATCATTCGCCGGTGTGTACCTGACAGTGAGGTCAAGAGTGTGCTGTCTTTTTGCCACGATCAGGCATGTGGCGGGCACTTTGGCCCAAAGAAGACGGCCGAGAAAGTTTTGCAATGTGGCTTCTATTGGCCACGACTCTTCAAAGATGCATTCGAATACTGCAAAACTTGCTCCCGGTGCCAACACTTGGGCCGGATATCGCGGAGAAATGAAATGCCGCTCCAACCGATTTTGGTTGTCGACATTTTTGATGTTTGGGGTATAGACTTCATGGGACCATTTCCTAACTCTTTTGGAAATGTGTATATTCTTTTGGCTGTCGACTATATTTCAAAATGGGTCGCGGCTGTGCCTAGTCGAACGAATGACAACAAGGTCGTCGTTCGATTTCTTAAAGATCACATCTTTTCTCGATTTGGGCACCCTCGCGCAATAATAAGTGATAATGGTTCTCACTTTTGCAATAGGACTTTTGAGTCCCTAATGCGCAAATACTCTATCACCCATAAGCTGTCAACGCCATACCATCCCCAAACATGTGGGCAAGCCGAGATCTCGAATCGACAAATTAAGCAAATCTTGGAGAAAACGGTTTCTAAAAACCGTAAAGATTGGTCACTAAAATTGATCGATGCACTATGGGCTTTCCGTACTGCATACAAGACCGATCTCGGCATGTCTCCATACCGGCTTGTTTACGGGAAGGCTTGCCACCTTCCAGTAGAAATTGAGCACAAGGCTTTTTGGGCCATTAAAGAGCTGAATTTATCTATAGGAGATGCGGGCAGCAATCGAAAGCTGCAATTGAATGAATTGGAGGAGCTGCGGGATGAGGCATATGATAATGCCGTGATTGCTAAGAATCGAGTTAAGGTATTTCATGATAAAAACCTTTTGCGAAAGACATTTAAAACTGGTCAACAGGTTTTATTATATGATACTCGGTTACACTTTCATCCCGGCAAGCTCCGTTCTAGATGGAGAGGACCTTTTGTAGTCCGCACCGTTTATCCGCACGGTGCGGTTGATCTTGAGAATCCAGAAGACGGTACTTTATTCAAAGTAAATGGACATCGTTTGAAACCGTTCTTCTCAGCGGACCCTTCGGAGGAGCTCCTGTTCTTGCAGGAGCCGATTTACACCGATTGATTTTCCTCCACCTTCACCCTCGAATTTCCTTTTTTTCAAAACTTTATTTCAAATAAGTTTGGGGGTGTGTATAGTATGTAAATATAATAATAAGCAGGAACTCGCCGATATTATCAACCCATTTGGTGCAGCATGACAGTGAGGACACTGTCCATTATAAGTTTGGGGGTATGTTCGGTAAGTTTTCCTTGTGCATTCATATGTATATTTCTGCATTCCATCTTTATATAAAAATCATAAAAATTTGAAGAAAAAAAAAATTAGAAAACAGAAAAACCCATAAAAATTGAAAAATTTGAAAAATTATAAAAATTAATGTTTTCAATTCTGGTTAATTGACTTGAGTTTGATAAATAGGTTAACTGGCTAGGAAACACTAAATCTTAGACTTAGCAAATTAAAAACCCTAAAAATAACCTTCCTTAGAGTTTAACTGTGGAAAGCATATGTCTTTGTAGGTTATTTAGAAAGAGGCAAATTTTGGGTTCAGTTCTTGGGCTAAGTCGAAACGAGGGAAAAGTATTAAAACTTTTATTAGAGTATAAGTTTGAAAAATAGTTCCTAGCTTAAGTCTAGATTCTGAAATTATATACCCTACAAATTGCACAAACACGCACCTTGAAACTTGGATTAGTAGAAGAGACCTTGAAATACTCTTGTCTAACGTCCTTAGCACAATGAAAAAGAAAAAAAAGAGTGGATAAAGAAAAAATGGACACTGGTTTTTGTGATTACTTAAGGCTAAAAAAAAAAAATAGAAAAATATTTAGCAAAGGTGCTACTGCTAAAAGCCTTGGGTGTTGCAAAACTAGGAAGTACGCCTTAAAGTGCTCAATCATCTGGTAATCGGTTGTTGGTACCTCAAGAAGTATTAACAGTCGCATGAAGGATGTGAAAGCGAAGTCTCACAAGTGCTTTGGACAATGGGCGGGAGTACGATTGCTTGATTTGAATTTCCAAGTGTAGGGGTGATATTTACACACACGTGGGGATATGTGATTAGAGTTTAGATAAGAGAAAGGAATGAAGAATAGAACTTGTGTCTTTAATAGAGTTGATAGAAATTCCTAAGTGGAGATGTAACCCTAGAAGGAAAACTTAAGAAATGCCGAAAGCTAGGTAATTCTACAGGATATATGTAATCTTAAGTTAAATAATGAGGAAGCGTGAAGAATATGGGTGGATAATTTACGGGTCGACGATAATAGAATTCCTTGTTAGAAGACCTAAATGGAGAACAAAAGTCGAGAAACCAAGTTGATAGGATTTTGTGGGTAGTATCCGCTGAAAACCCTCAGGAGACAACACTCCTCCTACTAGGGACACCTAGAGGTTTAACGGCTTGTTGCACGAGCTCAGTGCAATCGCGTTTCCCTGTGAAAGTGTGGCTAGGTTAGATTTTTAAATAATAAGTTTGCTCGAGGGCGAGCAAAAGATAAGTTTGGGGGTATTTGTTTATCACATAATATTGCATTTTGTATGCCCCATTCTTATGCATTTAAGAATAAAAACAGGTGCTTTTGACCCATGTCTGCTACATGTTACAGGTTACAGGTTCTTGGCACGAGAACAGTGAAAAAACACAAAAGACGACACAAAAGAAGGATTTTTGACCAACAAATAGGAAGATCTTAGTAAAGCCCAGCAGAAGAACGGTTCACCATCAACAAGACAACTCAAGATCCAAATTTGCACGAAAGACGGGTAAAAGATCCAATGCAAAATTTCACTGAAAATCTGGAATTACTGCAGAAGCCCAAGTGGGAAAAGAAATAAATAAATAAGAAGACCAGAAGATCCAGACCAAGCCCAGAAAATTCCATCAGCTGATCTCATCATTGGGCCGCGGATCCGCGGCCTCCCTGTACCCGTTTGCGCAGAACTTTTTACCATAATTCCTTGGCGGCTGTGGAAAGATTTTCTAGGGGTATATTTGTAACTTTAGACATGCGGTGCAATCTGTAGCCCTAGGGTTTCTATGTCCTATAAATAGAACCCAAGACCTTGTATTTTCTCATGCCTCTTTCTCATGAATAAAATTCTATTTTCTTGAAGTTAGAGTGCATCAACAGTAAGTAGGTTATTTTCCTTGCAATAATTTTAGTTTTTCATATCTGTTCTTATTTTCTCGACTTAGTTTAGTTTTTATTAACTTGCAATCGATGTTTTCTTTCTTTAATAAATTCTTGCTTTCTTTCATCCCCTCAATGAGCGAGTAGTTTCCTCGCTTGTTAGGGTTAGGAATAGGGAAGGATTTGAGAGATGAAGATCTCTCATCTCTTTTCATTGCTAAACTTTTATGAACATTAGAACTCCATGCATACCTTTTGATTCCGCTCCCTACGGCACTTTTACCCTCAAGGTAACGGTGAACTCCGTAGTCTAAAGGCCCGGATCTTAAGGTTTTCCATGGAGGTTAGGGTGAAGATTAAGAAAGGAAGGACAAGGATCTATAGGAAGAATCAATCTTCCCAATCATCCTAATCCCCTTTGTTAATATTTACCATAACTCTAATATGATTGATTTAATTGATGGCAATGGAAAGAGATGTAAATCTTTATTTACCAAATTTTCCCTAAACCTAATTCTAGCAAGTTTCTAATTCTACCTTCATACAACTTCGATTTTTAGATTTAATTAAACTTCCAAACACCATTTGGAATTAACTCGTAAGAACTTAAAGAAGATTTACACATCCCTGTGGACCGACCCGTATTCACCGGCTAGCTTCATGCGACGCCGTTCTTGATTGCGGTAATTATTTTTGATCGACAAAACCTCTCTTAATCACGTCTCTACAACCCATTTGGGGAACCCGTTCAGGATGGTGTGGATTATCGCACATGCTCGGGTTTAGTAGAGTGAGATGCAGACCTCCGCAAGGAGCATACGATCTCGAAAGATTTTAATACATTTTGCTTTAGAAAAATGTGATTTCTATTATAAATAAAACTTATATTTTTTATAAATAAATATATATGTAATTCATATCAAAATATCTATTTTTAATATTTGTAATATTTCACATTTCCAAAATTCAAGAAAAACATCTCATTTACAAGAAAATACCATACAATTCCAATATTACAAATAAATATCATATATTATGAAATTATGTTTTATTCACTAGAAATGTCACATTGATAAAATATACATCCATGAAAACTCTAAAGACTATAATAAAATACTTGAGGTGTATTTTGAAAATTATACAAAATTCTTTTTACATAAAACCCCTCAAGTTATACCAAATTACAATAAGGACCTTAGTAAACATAGGTTTAAGCGGGACCAGTCTCTTGAACCTCAGGGAGCCGGAGATATGGTTGCTTGCCTATTTAAGGTAGACAACTTAACAAACGGTATTATCAACACGGTAATTGTCTTTGAAAAAGACACAAATCCTGCCGTCCATATGCAGCAGTTACCGATAGCACCAAAACATAATTCAGGACTTCAATTTCTTTTCTAATTGTCTGACTCAGACTGAGTCTCAATATAATCAATCTAACTTGAATATGATTCAAGTATCAAACTACAATTTAACATGAATCTATGAATCTTTATATTCAATCTAATCAATCTATATTGACCGAACTGAACCATGGATATACATCCATCTACATGATTCTCCAGTTACATCCATTTACTGATATCATGGTTTCGGTAAGTCATCTATCTACATACAATATACAATTTAAACAATACAAACAATACAATCAAGACATCACGGGGTTTATAAGGGGTAGACTGGTACGGAAGGTGTTAGAAGTGGCACGAAACTGTAACTATAATACACCTAACCTGAATTCAATTGCCGTTGTACTGTGGCTGAACGGTTCCTTGTGCTCCGTATACCTTAGTCTCCGGAATAGTGGGACTCCTCTTGTATACACTGGCATTCTTCTGTACCAAGCTACAAACAACAGCGTTAACACCAAATACAACATTATAATAATATACTCTCTATTCTGTCTATTCCATTCTTGTCTATTTACGGGACTTACCGAGCGATATGTTCGCTGACGACATTCTCTTTCTTCTTCTTTGGAATGTCGTCAGGTGATTCGGACTCACTGGAGATCGAGCCCACAAGCGAGGATTTAGACCAACTAGCTTTCGACCCAGAGCTTTAGATTCCTTGTACACATTTACATTCTGTATTTTCCAGTTCTGTTATGCCACTGTTTAGGCATTGCTTTCCATTCCATGTATTTTCATTTCAGTTGTATTGTAAAAAGAATGTTAATAAATAAAGTTGTTGTTCAATTATATCCATTGACATTGTCTCTTGTGCATTTTACTTATATTGCTTAGATACGCTTCGCGTGTTTACTTCAGAGTAAATACATAGCGGCCTCATCGCGTCCTCTGCCAGTATACTGGGAAGCGGGGCGTGACATAAGGTCATCTTCCGGCGACGACTCAGGACAAATCCGGCGACACCGTGACTCCACGAAGTTCTCAAACCCTTCCTCTACCTCCCCTCTCTCATCTAATCCAGTAAGTCCCTTCTCTTTTCTCCTTTTCACCTCTCAGAAAGTTCTCTTTTCAAAACTTGTTGGAAGTGGAGTTAATCCGACATCCGATTCTAATTTGTTAAAAAAAACCCAACTTTTCTTAATAACAAATCAACCATTTATTTATATATTGTTTAGCAACCATAAACCAATATTGAGAACAAGCTTCAATTTAAAATACCATGCTATGCAACTTTTATTTCACTTTTACGGTTAAATACTACAAACTTTCTATTCGGCATCTTTCATCATATATGCTCATATTATCTTTAGAAAACTCACGAGGTAATGACCTACCTCATCATAACACTCATCATGATATAGCACGATGGCTTTTGGAACAATATTTTGTGGGATAAATACAATTTTACAATAAAATACCTTAAACTAATAAAACCGTATTCTTTAAGATTGTTTTAATTAAATTCCTTGCAATTAAGCCTCTACAACCCATTTTGGGGAACCTGGTTTGGATGGTGCCGGTTATCGCATATCTTTGGGACTAGTAGAGCGAGATGCAGACCTCCTCACAGAGCATCTGATCTCGATGGAATTTTTAATACCATTTTTAAGAAAACGTGATTTTCTGTTTAATAAATAAATCCTATTTTTCATAATTATATATATATATTATCAAAACATTTATTTTATATTTATAATAAATTCCATGTTTTCTAAACAAAGAAAACACAAATTTCATGAATATACCATCACAAATCCTTACAATTCCAATTTACACTAAAATACCCTACACTATTCAATCTAGGTTTATAATCATTAGAATACTTCACTTTTAAAAATTACATCCATGAAAACCCTAAATACGAAATATAAATGAAAGTTTATCAAAACTATTTTTCATGAAACCCTCTCAAATTTATTAAATTACAATAAGGACCCTAGTAAATATAGGTTTAATCGAGACCAATTCTCTTGAGCCCAGAGAGCCGAAGAAAGTGGGTGCTTGCCTATTTAAGATAGAAAACTATAACGGGGTTATCAATGGTAATTGGCTTGGAAAAAGTCACAAATCTTGCCGTCCATATGCAGTAGTTACCGATAACTCCAAAACCTAATTCGGGAATCAAATTCTGTTTAAGTGTCTGACTCAGACAAAGTCTCGGTCTAATCTGAATACAATTCCAATCTACATACACTTCAAATATTACTCCAATACATCATGAATCCATATATACTGAATACTATACAATATCAACATGACTTGAACTGACCGAACCATGGATATACATTGATTTGATCACATGATTATCCGTTTACATCTTTATCCATTTACATGAGCAATTGATATCATGGTTTCGGCAAGTCTTACAACTATAAACAATACAATAAACATTACGGGGGTTTTAAGGGTAGATTGGTACGGAATGTGTTTAAAAGTGGCACGATGATGGTCACTTTAATACACATAACCTGAATATTCGTTTCTGTTGTCTCGTGGCTTAAACGGTTCCTTGTGCTCCGTATACCTTAGTCCACGGAATAATTGGACTCCTCTCGTAACACTGGCATATTTCTGTACCAAGCTACAAACAACAGCATTAACATAACAATCATACATTATACCAGATATATTCTCTTTAGCTGTTCAGTCTATTTCTCTCTCTTTTGGACTTACCGAGCGATTGTTCGCTGACGATATTACTTTTCTATTCTTTCTTTAGAATGTTGTCAGGAGGACCCGACTCTCTAGAGATCGAGCCCAGCTCAGAAGATTTGGAGCAGTTCATCGAGGACCCGGAGCTCTAGTCACTTGTATATACTTTTACTTTCAGTTCATGCTATTGTTTAGGCATTTCCACATTGTATTTACTTTTCAGTTATATTGTAAAGAATGTTTAATAAATAAAAAGTTGTTGTTCATTTACATCTCATGTCTTTCTTGTGTACATTTATATTATATTGCTTATTTTACGCTTAACGTGTTTACTTCTGAGTAAATACATCGCGGGCCTCGTCACGTCTCCTTATCCGTACACCGGAAAGAGGGGCGTGACAGAATGTGCACGAAAACAAAAACTGAGTTGCAACGGGTGTGCACGAAAGCATCTATCGAGTGCATTGGGTGTGAATGACAAACAACATCAAGTGCATCTAGAGTACACGGAAATCTCAATCAAGTGCATCAAATATGCACAAGACCACATCATGTGCACCGAGTTGTGCGCGAAAAATCTTAATCAAGTGCGTTAAGTTCGCACTAAAGCATCTAATGCAATAGGGTACATGAAAACAAATATCAAGTGCACACGGTGCACGAAAACATAAATCTAGTGCAATGGGGCGCACGAAAAATCATATCAAGGCATTGAAAACGCATATAAACAATATCGAGTGTATGAATCAAAATCAGCGGTATACAAACATGCAAATAATCAAAATCGAGTATACCGAAATATACGAAATCATAAATATATGCAATTGCATGCACAAAATAATATAGAGTGTACAAGTCTAAATCAGGTGCATAAAATATGCATGAAGTCAAAAACCAAGTATATCGAAATTAATACACGAAGTCGTCAATATGTGCAACGGCGTGCACCAAAACAATATCGAGTGCAATGGATATGCACAACAACACAAAATCAAGTGTAACTGATGTCTAAAAATATAAATTAAGTGTAATCGCTGTGCATAAGAAAATATTTATCAAGTGCAGCTACAGTGCATAAAAATATCAATCGTGAAACCAAATCATCAAAACACAAAAATATCCAAAAAGATAAAAGTTTGATACTCGTATCACTAAACACAAATAAAAAATAAATGACATTGAGGTACACATCCTTCAATGTCGAAAGGTGCCAGTGCACTCGGGAGATGGCAAAGCAAGAGTTCCTACTTGCTTTCTGCCCACGGTCTGGCATCCTCTGTCTTTAGGTTCTTGTCCTTCCTGTGGATTACTAATTCCACGATCTCTCGGCTCGAAAGCCTGGTTAGGAGTAGCGACAGAAACAATCCCGCTCTGTCGCCTCTCTGAACATCTCCTGGCCAATTAACCTGGCTACTCGCAAAGTAGCACATCACTGACGGCAACCTCTGGCCCTCTGAGTACGTGCTATATAATCGATCTTGGGTCCGAATCCTTATTGCTGAAGTATTCCTGAAAGAACCTTCCACGATCTCTTCCGACATCATCTCTGTCGGACTTTCCGGAAGTTAGCACTCTTTACTAAATCTGCTACCATTCCGGAACAGCTGCAATCTCATCATAACTTTCCTTTGAAAATGTAGCTGTATCCAATGCCTCTGCATACGTATCCAATCTTTAGCATGAACGGAGAGGAACAACTGATAATTGAGATCTCGCACGAATCTCTTAATCCACTCCTTCAATATCAACCGATTCGGAATCATATCTCGCTAGCTGCGATGACTGCAATTCAATATTCGACTACAGTCATATCCGGAGTCTCTCGCATAGACTCAAACTATGAACTCGGGCATCTCTAACGCTTGGTGGAAGCAATCTAGCGAAATGCGTCCTCTCTCGATCGATCTACGCCATGTCTGAGCAATACCTTTCGAACCAAAGTTAGTCAATTTACTGAACTCGCATCGGGACATCCAAACAAATGAATTATCCTAATCACTTTATCCATAGGGATCATCTGTCACATCCCTGCTTGTAAACTCATGTGGCTTCAGCTTCGTGAACTCTGAAGGCGATATCTCGTCAATCTCAGCAACAGCTGGTTCATCTGTCTGCACGGTAGACAACACCACAATCTCTGGAGTAGGTTGTACGTCAACAGTCCACTCAATCTAACTGGCCTCATGCAATGGCCCGATCATCTGGTGCAGATCTCGAATGCTCATCTCAATCGAAAAACCCTAGCATAAAGAGAAATCAATATGTTCCTATGTCACCGAAATAACACCCTGGTCAGTCATCGTCCCTGACTAGCTCGCTCTGACCACATCACTCTCAGCTCGCGTAGCTATGGTGACAGGAACCACAAACAAATATCGATGTGGATAGATCATAAGAACGAATAGAATAACGAATCTCAAATATTTACATCCTAAGGTTACTTAAGCGGAGCAGCGTATCGTAAGTATGCCGCGGAATATACACATGGTACGTTACTTTACTTGAGTTATCTACTCCATCAACCAAGGTCAACCTACGTAACGAAAGTTCGGGTCTAATACTCCCTCAGTCAAGTCTAAGTTCCGTAAGGTCAAGCCTAGGTTCCAAAATATATACGTCCTAAACTCCGCATAGTCAAACCTAGATTCGAACCAAGGTTAAACCTAACACTCTGATACCAATTTTGTCATGACCTGGGAATGGCATGTGACCGGCACTTGGATGATGTGAAGTATATAGGACCCCATTGTAACCCAAGTAAGCTAAAAACCCAGAAATCTAAACCTTTTTAGTGAAATAATGGAGGTGAAGTTTTGAAATAAAGGTATAATGAAATCAAGCTCTTTCATTTTAAAGTATATATAAAGTTTGTATGAAATGCAAGTGAATTATATACTATAATTGAAAATGTTTTTATCATTTGAAATTTGGGCAGCACATCCTTTGTAAATTTTGATAAAAACAAGTATATAATCAATAATAATATACTATCCCAAGATGGGAGCTAGCTCTTCGCTAATTGGCGGAATCACAACCTCGCAATATGAATATTCGACGCCCAAGGCAAAGATCAACATAGAAAAGAAAGTAAAGAAAACCAAAGTATCATCAAACCTAAAATAAAGAATAATACACACATCTCGCTCTAAGTATGAAAGAATATACAAGTCTCTGGTTTCTAAGTCTACCAAATATAAATAGTCTGGTTGATGGAGCTTTTAGCTAGACACAAATGAATAATAAAGGTATATAATGGCGATTACATTTCTGAGGAGTAACCCACCTACCAATGCAAATCACTCAGAAGAAAAGATGTGCCAGCAAGTCGCTACTAATCCGAGTGGTCGATCCTGCAAGAAACTATGGCATAACGGAGGTGAGTTGCCAACTCGTGAGTAGAAGACATCAGCATGTAGAAATCGAATGTATAACAATCTCCTAGGTCATACCGTAATATAATAATATCATACCATGTGGTATCTTGGATGATCATGTATACATAAGTATAATAATATAATAATATAATAATATCGTGTATGTGGTAATATATGGTACCATGTCATCTGTGTCATATGTATGTATGTATGTATATGTATCATCCAACGTATGTGTCTATCAACGACATATCAAATCATCATAAAACCTGAGTGCCCGGTATCGACACTCGAAATCATCATAAAACTCATGTCCAGCATCGACATGTAAATTCTCATATCTCAGGCACCGTCTCATCAGATCAGTCATCATATCCATCTGTCTCATATCACTCCGGTCGTTATCCTCCGGATATCCGCCGAGTCCAATCCTGCCACCGGTATGTAGTGTTCCCTTACCGGGCTCAATGTCTTTCTATACGATCTTCTTGTCCCGGGGTACCGTACCGGGTCCACCATGTACCAGCAGACGGTGACTCATCACTCCTTGAATCGGGTAATCATCATAGCTCAGTACCAAGAAAACTCATGGTGGACGTCGAAATATCATATCAAGAGAAACCGCATTTTTTTTAAAACAATCATAAGTTTTTAAAATGCATCTGCGGTTCCTCAAATCCAGAAATCTCATGAAAACAGAATTGCACAAGCTTGTAACAATGATGAAACAATATGTACAGGCACAGAACAATACTGTAAAGTATAGCAAGTGTTTTCATATGAGTGTGTCGTGTAGCTAAGTAAGGAAGTGCAATATCTGAACTAGTATGTGTGGTACTGGGTACTAAATAATAACTAAAGTTCTACAGGTTATAAAGCGATACAGTGACATAGCAATTTCTAATGTGTACGTAGCATGGCAATTACCGATGATGTGTGTGTGAGCCGGCGAGTATGTGTACATGCAATATGCGCATCATCGGTAATAGTGCATGTGTCATAGCAGACGAAATCGTATAAAGATAAGTACACGAAACGTAGTATATATGTCGTAATGAAAATAATATGAGCGTATGCAGAAATAAAGAAAACGTAAACGCAAACAGTATAAAATATGTAATTACTTATGAGCCATACAGTTATAGTTTAAAATAGTACGAATCATTGTTTTTGAAAATAGGAGCTATGATGTTTTTGAAAAAGATACCATTTGAAAATCTATAGCATCCCTTGAAGTTATCATTTAAAAGTGCATAACGGTTCGTTAGTTTTGAAAATAGGTATGACTCAAAATATATCCTAATGTCTACTTAAGTGATTTAAAAACAATATTTCTCGAGTCGATATATACATAAGTCGGCAATCCATCCTCATCATATCACGTACTGTATAATCCATCGTACAATATTATCAAATCAAATAGTACGGATCTATCGTCACGTACATCATATCACGTATGGTATAGTCCATCGTACGATATCATCGATCAAGTAGTATGGATCTATCGTCATGTATATCATATCATCTCATCTTGTCATATATCATCACATGGCATATCATCTCGTATCGCATCATGTATATACATCGTCTTATATCATCATTTCATATCATATCGACTCGTTTCATTATATCGGATCATATCCTCATCATATCGTATCATATTGTAAATATATGTAGTTATATACTTTCATGAGTAGATATAGATCATAGGCTAAGAATTAGTACTAGGGATATGTCATTCTACTAATATACTACTATCACCTATAATATTCTAGAAACAGTATTAGCTAAGTATTCGTATCCTAACTATATATATATATATATATATATATATATATATATATTCATATATACCTTAATACTATGATTGCGGGGATACTATACGCCATCCACCCGACTTCCCCCATAGATATACATCTACTCACCTGCAATGCCTCGCCCTAGTCAATCTCGATGGATGCCTTCCCCTCCTTCGTCGTCCTGAGAGTCCACGCGCTTGTACCTACAATCAAAGCATATCATATCGCATAAAAATCCAAATCGAAAACCGATACGATAAGCGAAGGGCACATAGGTTAGAATCTATGGTTTGCTCATGCTAGAACAACAAAACAACCCCCGACATTGATGTATGAACGTAAAACGACCGAGTCAAACGCAAGTATCAAAAACCAAGTTTTAAATGTCGGAAAACATAAGCAGAAACTTAGTAAAATGCTCGCAGATTCTACCTAAGGTGAAATTAAACTTTTTTGCACATAGGGTAAATCTAGTTATCTAAAAAGTGAGCTACAGACAAAATTTCAGACCCTATCTCAAAAATTGGGCCAAAATTTGCAGCCAAATCGAATAAAATAGCCGCCAGAATATGGTGGATTGGGCTCGTGTTTCTAGGGTGGCTTCCTAGTGGTCTGCACGTCTCACTGTATCTACTATTGAATTTTTAGAGTCTCTGAGTAATACCAGATTCCAATTAATCATCAATATCCCCACAAAACCGACATCGGAAAATTCTAAGTTCGTCTTTAAACCTTCTAAACTCATTTTAATCAAGGCTACCACCGCTATTAGGCCAGTAGACACTCATTACACCCTCTACTATATCTCCAATACAATTTTTATCTCCCAAACTCATCCTAGAATTTTTCAAGTTCACTAAAAATTAACTTTTTAACTCTAAACTAATATAGGAGGTTAGGAAACCTAAAAACTTATTTCAAACTGAAAATATTATCTCATGGAGCAACTCAAGAAAATTCATAGATGACCACGGAAGCTCGAAACTCCGACTTGATCCCACCATGATGTGTAGGATGAGGTTATGAACATTTTTTGTGAAGGTTTGTGTGATATTTGAGGTGGTTTGGGGGTGTTTTGTGGGATGGTAGAGGAGGTAGAGGAGGTGATGGAGATGAAGAGGAAGAAGAACAAGATGAAGGGATGAAGGAATAATAAAAAGGAAAAGAAATTGTAATGATTCTGAATTTACTGTACTGAATTTCTATTTTAAGGTACAGAAATAAGTTTACAACCTGAGTTTGAGTTATAAGTCAATTTTGTTAAATAACAGCAAGAAACAATTTGTAGCTCACTGGTAAAACCTTGCACTGCTGTGACGTAGCCTGTGTGTTCGAATCCCATCAGACACATTATTTTTTCTAAATTTTTAAAAACTTTTTGGAAGCCCAAAATATTGCACGTACAATACACGGGTAAATGAAAAGTTCAGAAAAATCAAACATGTGCAAAGGGTTTAAATACAAATTTTATCAGGTAGCATGAATCTCGAAGCAAAAACCTCGAGATCAAATGGCCAAAAGCCTCATTTAGCCGGTGGGGACGGTCAGATCTTGGCCAAGGAAACCCTGGCTTTGCACACTAGTCCTTTCACCAATCCCTAACTCCTCTGTACTGTTTGATTTCCCTGCAATCAAACAGAAACCTTTCATTTCACAATTAAACCACATGTTAATGCTTTTTAATCTAAATTTTTAATTCCAAAACCCTAATTCTCCATATAAATACCATCCCCTAGCTTGGCTCAGCACCATTCTGAAAATTATAGCAAAATTCTCTCAAAAAGTTCCTAAGTACAGGTGGAGTAAAGAAGAGTTAGCGAGCAAGCAACTTCCGGCGAAGATCGAAGCAACTTCCGGCAAAGATCGAAGCAACATCCGGAGCTCCCACAACACCACAATGATTCCTTCCTCTTCCTTAAACTCTTCTTAGCATATTCAAACAATAAGTCCCTCCCAATCCTATTACCATTTCATTGCTTTTCACTTTAAATCCAATATCAGTAAAAGTGGAGTTATACCGATATCTTCTTTTATAAAACCTATAACTCCATTTCCTTTTATCATTTGGATCAAACCACTTTTACACAATACTTGTAACTTTAAACCCTAATATTTAGAATCAAATTTTATCAAAATTCTCATGTGAAATAACAATAGTTGCACTTTTTCATTAAAATACCATGAACTTATTAAACACCTCTTTTCGTATTTTGTTAAAACAATACCTTAGGAAAACTTCACGAGGAAACGACATACCCCTCATGCACACTTGGTTTCATAGCACGATACTCATTGAATGTATTTTTTTTGCGAAGTATGATATTACAATAAAATACTACATAACTTTAAAAACCGGATTTTCTTTTAAATCGATATTTCATATCCTTGCGAATACGCATCTACAACTCTATTTAGGGGACCTGCAAATGTATGGTGCAGATTATCGCACATCCTTGGGCTAGTAAAACGAGATGCAGACCTCCTCACGGAGCATTCGATCTCGAAAGGATTTAAATATGGTTTTTAAGAAATACGAATTTTCTAAATAAAATTATTTTTAAAAATAAAATTATATAAAATTATAAATTTATATTTTCAAAATATAATAAACCTATGTTTTTTTCAAAAATGAAAAGATTAACAAATGACAATAAAATACCATCAAGATACCAAAAAGGCAAGTTTTACAGTAAAATACCATGAACCTTCCAAGCTAAGTACTTATCACTTAAATACCCCTAAATACTTAAAAGCCATGCTCATGACAACCCTAAATAATACTAATCAACCTCGAGGTTTACTTTTAACTATATTAAAAATATTTTTCATAAAACCCCCTCAAGTTATATAAAAACAATATTTAAGGACTTTAGTAAATATAGGTTTAAGCGGGATCAATTCTCTTGAGCCCCAGGGAGCCGGAGAAAGTGAGTATTTGCCTATTTAAGATAGAAAACTTAATAGAGTTATCAATGGTAATTGTCTTGGAAAAAGGCATAAATCTTGTCGTCCATGTGTACCAATTACCGATGACTCCTGAACCAAACTCAAGAGCTAAATCAGTTTACAAGTGTCTGACTCGGTCTGAGTCCAATACAAATCTGAATCCAATATCAGACCAGAAAACTTGAACATGAACATGAATACTTGAATCAAACATCAATATCAAACATGTATACTTGACTTGACTTTACCGAACCATGGTTATAACTTGACTTGACTACTTGAATACTCGATTACATCCTGAACATGACTACTTGAACATTTTGTATCCATGGTTTCGGTAAGACTTGTAAATTATAATCTATACAATACATTATCCGAGGATAAATGGATAGATTGGTACGGAACGTATATCGTGGTATAAGAGGTCACTTAAAAGACACCTACATGAATTCTCGCGCCATTGTCCCATGGGTTATGATGGAGTCTTGTAGTACATGTTACCATAGTCCATAGGGTAAGATAGACTCCTCTCGTATACATGAATACCTTCTGTATCAAGCTATAAACAACCACGTTAGAATAATAATCATATACTGTACAACTCACTTGTTCATTTCACATTACTCCTTATATTCTCTTTCTTCTTTTGGGACTTACCGAGCGCTAGTTCACTGATGACATTCCTTTCTTTTTCTTTCTTTGGAATGTTCGTCAAGAGGACAGGACTCTCAGGAGATCGAGCCTAGCCATAAAGACTTGGATCAGCTTGCGGCACAATCTGACTTATAGTTCCTTGTACTTTCATTTCTTGTATGCCATTATTTAAGAACTGCTTATTATCATTGTATCTTTTCATTTTCAAAACAGATGAATGTGAATAAAATTGATGTTTTATTTTAATACTCTTGTCATTCTTGTACATGCTATATATTGTTTAATTACGCTTAACGTATTTATTTCTTAGTAAATACGTTGCGGCCTGCCATGTCACTGTTTCCGTCTACTGGAAAGCGGGGCGTGACAGGTTTTGTTGGCGGCCCATGCATGTTAGTTCTGCATGAAGTCTTAAGCAATATATCACAAGAATTATAAGAATCAGCAACTATAAATTCCTTACATTTCTGATTTCTTGAATCTATCCTAACCATTCCTTTTTAATCAAGGTCATGGATTCTCCTAACAACACCAACACGAATGTCAATAGCAACACCCCACCACCTACTCTACCACCACCTACCATTGAAGCTCCCATAAACGAGCAAACGGTACTGCTTGAGGCGATCAAGAGCCTCTTGGAGGATCAACAGCAGCAGACTGTTATCCTCATGCACCGCCCAGAAGCTGAGGCACCCGGAGTCAAGCAATTCCGGGCACTGCACCAAAAATATTTCTCTAGAAAAGAGAGCCCACTGGAGGCGGAAGAATGGGCTCAATCGATAGAAAATGATCTGGAAGCAGCTCAAGTGCCAGATATTGCTTGGGCAAGAATTGCGATGCTGCAACTCACCGACAACGCCAGAATCTGGTGGAAGGCTGAAGAAAGCCGTCTCACCCAACCGATTGAATGGAAGACGTTTCACGATCTTTTATATGCGAAGTACTTCCCTGAGACTGCCCATTTCGACATGGAGCAATAGTTCATTCATCTACAACAAGGCTCGATGTGGGTCAAGACTGTGGATGAATACGATGCTGGGTTTACCATAATTAGCAGGTAAGATATTGTCTCAAATTCAAATTCCTGATTACACTGCTAACACAAGGTTGTAATAGGTTTGCTACACACCTGATTTCTACTGCTGAGATCCGGGTACGACAATTTCAATAAGGGTTAGATCCGGAAATCCAAGCTTCACTCGCTACAGGGGATTTCCCAACCCATGAGCTTACTCTGAAGGCTGCCCAATGCTATGAGGCAGTGGTGAAGAAGAATGGCAGATCACAGACTGCCTGTTAATGATATATGCCTAAGAGGCCATTATTGTATCATACTGGATTGTATATTACTTAATGGGAACTTGGGATATACACGGATATAGTAACAGTTTTGCTCAAAATGTGTAACATTTCAAAAAAATAAATTATTATTTTTAGGAATTTTTATAATTAAATAATAAAATATTGAATATTTTAATAAGGCGGTATAATTAAATACCGATAAATTGGAAAATTATGGAAATTATTAAAAAGAGGGTGTTTTATGTGAATTATGCAAATTATAAGTTTTTATGATTTATTTTATACGCTATTTAGTGCTAATCGCGATTAAATATCGCTAATCGCGCATTAAGCTTGTTTTGTACAAAACATGCACATGTCTTTTTTTAGCTCTTGTTACATTTTTCTTTCATGCTTTCTTCTTTTTATCATGCATGGTTATAAAATTGAAGAAAAGAAAAGAAAAGGGATATGAATAAAGAATGGAAGGATTGGCATGAGAGAGAGTGAGAGGGTAAGGGGTCAAACCTTGGACCAAGCTCCCATTCCCACTTCATTCCTTCACCATTTTCTCTCCTCTCCCTCACTCATGCTGCTGCTGCTGCCCTCTCTCCCCTTTCCTCTCTACCTCCTCACAATCATGCAATAAAACCTATTAAAACCCCCATCTCCTCTTCACAAATTTTGTGCACAGGCTCGCAAGCTACACTATGGACCAAGAAAAATATGATTTTTGTGCCCTAGGGGATTCATGGGTGCAAAATGAGGTAATTATTCCATCATTAGTGTAGAATTTCCTTTCCTTGAGCATCCATGTTAAAGTAGAACCGATATTGTGTGGTTTTGGGAACTTTGAAAACTTGAGTTGAGGATTAGGGTTTTAGTTGAACCCAAAAGGTGAAATTAAGGTTACTAGAGGCTATACAACCCCTGTGGTGATTGATTGGAGACCCAAACCAGAGACTAGAACCCCGGAATACGAACTTAGAAACCCGATATCGGAGGAATTATGGATTCTGTGAGTGTAAAATGAAATCTGCTATCACCCGGAGCCTCTGAAAATTATTTAGCAAACACAGAGAGATGTGCAGGCACCCAGGAAGCTAACCCCAAGACCCCAGCCCCTGACTCCATTCTTTGGCCGCAGATTTAATCATTCTGGCCTCAATTTGCGGCCAAAGCAGGTTGGATATGGTTCGTGTTTGGTCTGTAGCTCCATATCCTGTAAGCTAGACCCTTGGCATATGCAAAATTGACTAATTTGACCTAGGGTAAAATATGGGACCATTTTCAAGAGTTGCTATATTGATTCGGGGTTTCATTTTACGTATTTTGAATTTTGGATTTTTGTAATTTATGTTGTATTCGATCACTTGACGTTTGTACGTCGAAATCGAGTGTTATTTGGTGGTTTTGAAAGCTTGGTCTATAGGTTCTAACCTATAGGCCTTTAGCGTGTCGTTTTGGTTTTGAATTGGGTTTTAATGCGACACGATACGTTATGATGTGTAGGTACCCCATGAAGACTTCGAGACGACAAGCAAGCGCGTGGCGACGTCGACAACGGAAAGCGAAAAGCAATGTGAGTAGATTATATCTACGGGGGAAGTCGGGTGGATGGCGTATAGCACCCCCGCAATTCGATGTATAGTATGCTATATATATACTATATATATATGATATCTTTTATGTGTGACATGGATATTCAAGATATGATTAGGTGTTCAATGGTTAGATTAGGGTTTTTAGAAGTGAACTGATATAGCTTCTTAGTTGCGAACCCTAGAATAGGTTTACACCCACACGCACACACATGCTTACTTTATTATACTTGTGCGTATATGGGGATACATATACACACACACACACACACATACACACACACACATAGGTATAGGACGACGTATATATATACACGTATACATACGCTTGGATGATGAGGATAGTGGATAATATTTGAGATGAGTCGATGCATTTGGGCATGGTGCCATGAGATCGGTGATATGATGTGGTTCGTATTATGAGATACGACATGAGTTATATCGGGCCTTTAGGCGTGTGTTTTCATACACGCACATATATCTATATAGATGGTATCAGTTCATACTAGCTTAGATCAGTACCCCAGTTCATGAGATATGATGATAAGGATGCTAGATAATTGATGAGATAAATGTGAGATTCAACCCGTACCCAGATTTGGGATGCCGTACGACGGATTTACCGTACGAGATAACTATGATGATAGATCCGCACTTGACTCGAGAATATCATATGATATATTGTATCGTACGCAGTACTATTGAGGCGAGATCACCGACTATTATATATATATATATATATATATATATATATATATCAACACAGATTTAGGTGGTTTCCATACCCTTTCGATTAGCTTGTTAGTTAGATCAATAGTTTACTTAGTAGATGTTAGACTAGACCCGAGTCATACCTATTTCAAAACTAAAGAATCGTGAGTATTTTAAAGACAGGCTAAGGGATTCTACGGATATTTTCAAAGGACGCATCTTTTCTTAAAAACACCGTAGCCCTTATTTTTCTAAAAACCTCGATTCGTCTTATTTCAAATGGCAAAAATGTATGACATTTACATATTGATGTAGATTCTTCATTGTTGCGTTTATTATTCGATTTCCGCATATTCTTGCTATTCGCATCGCATTGCATGTGTAAATGTGTTTATTGTTATATTAAACCCATGTTGTCAGGACACCGCACCATTATCGATGATGCGTGTTCTCCGCCGAAAACCAGGAAGACAAACGTCTTGCCTGAATTTGGGGGCAGATGCTAGTAGGTGTTATTCGTCCACCTCTCCGAAGATGCTAAGTTGATTTATGACACCATGTATCGAAGGTTTAAACGGATACGGCCGATGTAGCAGACTTCGTCAGATTCCCCCTCGTTGAGGGGTTTTTGATTGTGGGGACGCTCTTCCCTGCAGGCGCAAGCCCCTGCAGTTAATTACGCTACCGCATCGCGGTAACCACTTTCTCCTTCTTCAGATGGTCACTTCGTGTCATGGGTGTTTGTTTTGTTTTTGGTTGCCCGTGGATTGTATACGAAGACTAATTTATATTGTCACCCGTAGGGCGTGGATTAGTCTAAATCCGTATCTTCTTAGATTTGGGTTTGGGGGTTGGGTTTAAGAATACGTTAGTCCTTATTTGGGACTAAGATCAACTTAAACATATGTTAAGGATACATTAGTCTAATTTTAGACTAAGATCAACTTAACAATTTGTTAAGGACACGTTAGTCTAATTTTAGACTAAGGTCAACTTAACTATTTGTTAAGAATACGTTAGTCTAATTTTAGACTAAGATCTACTTAACAGGATCATTTAGATCCAACAAAAGAGCATTTGAGCTCTATTATTTTAGTTTAGGGACTTTGCGGTCAATTACCAGTTTAAGGACATGGTGGTCCATTGTTAGTTTAAGGACATCTCAGTCCGAGGTTAAGGACATCATAGTCCGTGAGTTTAAAGACCTCACAGTCAAGGTTAAGGACATCATAGTCCACGAGTTTAAAGACCTCACAGTCAAGGTTAAGGACATCATAGTCCGTGAGTTTAAAGACCTCACAATCAAGGTTAAGGACATCATAGTCCGTGAGTTTAAAGACCTCACAATCAAGGTTAAGGACATCATAGTCCATGGGTTTAAGGACCCCACGGTCCAGTTTAAAGACGTCATAGTCTGTGAAAGTGTGGTTGTCGAGACCCGTCACCTCTCTGAAGACGTTGAAGGATTACAACGACAAATATCAAAGGAGTGAAGAGATGTACCCTTGAACCAAAGTGGATTGGGTGATCTATAGTCCAATTTGGAACTAAGATCCATCAATTAGATTATGAGCACATTGGCTCAGTTAAATCTGAATTGAGGACTTATGGCCAGTTTGGGCTAAGTCCAATTAGATTTGAAATGTTGGCCCTTTATTGGACCATTAGACATTTGTCTGTATTCGGCCCCTCATCGCTTAGCAATGCTAAACAAGAGTTTGAGGGCTCTGATGACATTTTGTCTTTGACTGGGCATTAAACATTATAGCTCTAAGTTTTATTCAGTTTTGAGATTTAGTTAAAGGAGAGGTTTTTGCCTCTGGAAACTTAGCCAATTTAGCTAAAAATAGTGTTAAATACTAAAGGACAACAGTGTTAAACACTAGAAATAAAACTCTCAAATTAGTGTTAAACACTAGAGGACAACAGTGTTAATCACTGGAAATAAAACTCGCAAATTAGTGTTTAAACACTAGAGGAGGAAGGGGTCACGTGGGGACACGTGAGGGCGCCCAAAGGTGGGGCCAGATCTCCTTTACTTTGTCTTGCAAATAAGTATTAAACACTTTTAATTTCCTGGCCATCACGTGTGGGGACGTGATAGGCACTCATGCACTGATTTGTTAAGGCTTTTATTAGGGGTCACGTGAGGACACGTGAAAGCGCCCAAAGCCAACATTGCCTTTGCTTTTATTTTCTTTATTTTGGAAGTCACGTGGGAGCACGTGAGGCATTGCCTCAGGACTAATTCCTTCTTATTTTGGAGGATTTGTTCAAGGGTCAAGTGGGGGCACGTGACCTAGTTTATTCTTTCTTTTCTGACCACTACGGATTGGGGTCACGTGTCATCACGTGACCAATGTTCTTTACGTGCATGAAGATCTTTCAAGTCTCTTTATTTTAAGAATTAAGTTCTCTGTAAGGTTAAACCCTAATTATGTTTTTAGAGGAATTAAATTTCTATGCATGTGGAAAAATTAAATTCTTATGTAGGGTTAAACCCTGATTCTGTCTTGGAGGAATTAAATTCCTATGAATTGGGAGAATTGAATTCTCATATAGGGTTAAACCCTAGTTTTATCTTGAAGGAATTAAATTCCTGTGAAAGTGGGAGAATTAAATTCTCATATAGGGTTAAACCCTAGTTCTGTTTTGGAGGAATTAAATTCCTATGAATTTGGGGGAATTAAATTCCCTAAACTCAATTCTCCCTCTAAATTTTGGATCTGCATGACAGAATCTCAACCCGATGAAAATTAAATTCTCAACCTTTGGGGAGATTTGCTTCTGCAGATCTTCAACCAGAGAAAGAACTAAGTTCTTTTTCAGAAGAGTTAAACTCTTAAATTGAGAATTAAATTCTCTTTGTTTTACGGAACTTAGATCTCTTTCCCCTTTCTCACCTAGGGTTTCTTTTCTCTGAAGAGATCTATTTTTCTCTCTTGAGAATTAAATTCTCCTCTCTTTTTCTCTCGGTTGTTGTTATCTCCCCAAAAAAAGTAGACCCCTTCTCTTCTTTTCTTGGCTCCTATTTATACGAGAAAGAAAAGAATCAATTTATTTTGTGAATCTTTCATTGAAAGATTTTGGTTGTTTTTGTAACTAACATGATCTTTTAGATCAATCAGTGAATTTTATTCACCATTGGATTTTTAATCCAAAAGATATTTTGTCTGTTATTCTTGATGAATTTTAGGGAAATCTTTCCTTGTATAAAATCTTTCCATAAATTGGTGATTTTTAATCACCATTGGATTTTTAATCCAACGGTGCTCCATTTTATAGAGCACCATCTTTTTTGTTTGGAAAGATTTAAAGAAATATTTTCTCAGTTAGGGTTTTTAATTCCATCTTAATTAGAATTTAATTCTATTAATTCATAGATCTTTAGGAACCCATCACGTGTTGGCACGTGACCCCCTGATTAAGCATTTGACCAGAATTTAATTCTGTTATTTTAAAGAACTCAGGAATTATCGTGTGTCAGCACGTAACCCTTGGTCACGTGTTGGCACATGATGCCCCATTAGGGTTTTTCCTTGTTATTTTATTATATTTTTAATTCTTTTCAGTGGGTTTAAAGGCCCATCACATGTTGGCACGTGACCCCACTGATTAAATATTTCCAATTATTTATTTTATTCGGTGCCTACAGGCTTTGCCTGTAAATGGTCACGTGTGGGCACGTGATGCCCGGTCACGTGTGGGCACGTGGTCACATGTGAGCACGTAATGCCTCGTATCTTTTGATCCCGGATAAATTATGAAGCCCATAATATATCAAATCGAAGGATTTTTCAAGACGGTTTCGATACCATCAGAATTTAGCCGTTTCTCATACGGGAGTTTGTCAAAATGCAGCCCGGAAAATACTGGTTCGTATTTTCTTCCTTCGATTACACGTGCATAGCATATTTACTCATAACTTTTGATCCTGGATGAATTATGAAGCCCATAATATATCAAATCGAAGGCTTTTTCGAAACGCTTTCGATTCCATCAGAATTTAGCCGTTTAACATTCGGAAGTTTGTCAAAATACAGCCCGAAAAATACTGTTTCACATTTTCTTAAACGTATCGCTGCCATTTGATACCTTGGGCTCTTTTGCGCAGAAATTTTTTGGCGGGAACAATGCGTATGTTCCACGTACACCTGCTTGACGGCTCACACACTTCATCATCGATAATTGCCATGTCACTACACAGTAGGATTGTTGCATCAGGATATGACTCCTTGTATGACATACTGGCACACATACATATTGTACACCCATACTTGCATACATACATATTTGCATATACATAGATAATTCTGGCTTGATTTTGGAGATTTGGGAACCGCAAGATATATTTTAAAACTGGATTCATTTGAAAGAGAGGTTTTCCCTTGATATGTGCATATTATTATTCCATATTGCATGATATACTGATATGCTTACATTTCTTTTATATGTCGCATACATTATTCTTTACGATTATAAGCATTGAGATATGTTGTTTCCATGAGATTTCTGGATTTGAGAACCATGAGTATTTCAAAAGAAAGTATGTACTATTTTAAAAACCCGGTTTCTCTTGATATGATATTTCAGTGCGTCCGCCATGCGTTTTCTCGGGTCTGAGACATGTAATGTGTGAAACCCGATTTGAGGAGGCGGAGGATTCCGTTTGCGGGTACATGGTGGACCCGGTATAGTACCTCGGGGCAAGAACGGATCTGTCGTGCAGTAAGCGATGAGCCTGACAGAGAGACCACTACCTACCAGTGATAGTATTTGGGCTCGGTGGATATCCGGAGGATACCGACCGGAGTCGAGAGATGATACGGGCCGATCCGGATTGACGGAGCCCTATATATATGAGGATTTATGTGCCGATGATGGGCACGGGTTTCATGATGTTTTCGAGTGTCGATGCTAGACACTCAGGTTCCATGATTTTGATGTGTCGCGAGAGACACATGTTGATTTATATCCTCATACTTTCATGCATAGGCTTTTATGACTTTTACATACATGATGTTGTTATGTCATTGGTTGACACGTGGACGAGATCCACATGCATACAGACATTGATTACATAGTTGGATGATATCCACATACTCATAGACTTCATGATATAATTGACACTGATTACATTGATCACACCTCATATTTATGATATGTTGCTACCTGAGGCACTGGCACGAGAACTTGGTACTACACTTATGTATAGATGTTTACCCTTGCCACCTTATCATACTTCAGACTTATTCATATTGAGAATATATATTATTACTGATCGTTTGACCTAGGATTGAGTCATACATACGATTTCTGCTCTATGATGTTTTCTACTCACGAGTTGGCAACTCACCCCAATTGTGCCACAGTTCTTGCAGGTTTTTCCGTACAACTTTCATTGCGGTTTCTGGCACACTGCTTCCTTTCTGGGTGATTCCTTTGGTAGGTGGGTTCACTCGTATCGTAACCACCCTTGTATTTATTTTAATCAGTTGTATCTAGTAATTCCATCAACCAGACTTATATATTTATTTCAGACTTAGAAACCAGTTGTGTATTATTTCGACCTTAGAGTTGCGCGTTGTGGTATTATGGTTTTCTTGATGATCTTGAGTTTCCTTTTGAGTTTTGATCCTCTCCCTTCGGCGTTATATATTATATTGCATGCATGGTTGTGACCGTCAATTGATGAAGAGCTAGCTCCCGCTTGGGGATGCCTTTTATCATTGATGTATATATTATTCATGTTGTACCCCGTTCGGGGCCAGTATTTACAAAGGAAACTCTGCCGAAATTTTCAGAAAAGACTTAGGATTTTTAAAATGCATATTCGGCTTATGGTATTTTAAAAACACTTGTTTAAAACTAGTTTTCTTTACTTCTTCCTTAAAATTGTTTTAGATTTCTAGGTTTTTGGCTTACTTGAATTAGATGAGGTCCTATAGACTTCATATGATTCAAGGGCCAGTCACATCCTATTTCGGGCCGTGACAAAATGGTAGTATGCTACCTGGTTTGTTTCTAGCTCAATATATGCATATGTTTCTTTTAGCATATCGCGTATACATATTAGTAGAGCCCTTAGGATCTTTGCTTGATTACCAGCGTTGTGATGGCAGTCACACTAGTGTGGGCTAGGTAATCTACAAGCACATCCTTATATAGGTCCCTAGTCGTAAGATTATCGAGACGGGGCATCGATACTCCGGAGTAGACTAGTGTATACGCTTCTCATACCAGCATGGGAGATGGTCTGTCCCACAACCATTAGTACGTAGTACTGGAGATAGTATGCAGGTGCTCGTTAGGTTACGAGTACACTGGACAGGACTCGTCGGGAACTGCTGATGGTTATTATACCTGTCGTCGGGTAGCAGTTCCCAGGTGACATGATACAGCTTAGTCCGTCGACTTGACACTGCTATTTCGCCTCGAGTGTGTTCCCACTGTACTTTGATCACTACCCTACCACGGCTCAAAGGAGTCGTGCAAACAGGTAGTAGTTGGGTGCAGTCCTGAAGCACTTGGAGGCAGTGGTGGTTAGATAGGATCCGTCTCTCCCGGTATTGGGGGTTGATATCGCGCTGTGTTGGAGAGCCATTACACAAAGTCCATGGCCACGGCAAGTGAGATTTACTTGTAGGTGTTCCAGTAGTTCCTCAGGGTGTTCTGGGCTACACTCCAACACGACTTATACCGTTATTAGGGGTCTGACGTTTACCGTCCCCCTAGGCCCGATATGCGATACTCTTAGACGAACAGACAGGACTATATGGAGATTGTCACTTTCAGGCTCAGTAGGAGTTCGGATGAGTTACCTCATCGGCCTTCTTTTCGACATCTACCTAGGCAGCCGTTACGTGCAGCTAGTACCGCTTGCGGCTTGTGGTTAAACCCACTGCCAGCGTAGTGTCGAGTCCTTAGAGTCCCACACATAGGGCTTCCCTGCACTGGGCAAAAGGTGTAGAGGCCGTATGGTTTTACGGCAGGGCTTCGATCACTTACATGCACTTGTGCACGTACGATGATCGGGTGGATAATACTAGTGGGCTTTGGTTTAAGCTGGATCCTAGTATTATACTGATGGATTTATTTTGTCTCTTTGTATTTGTATTTTACGGAATATGGATACGGGTATGTATATACAGTTGAGGGGCACTCTCGTAATTTGTCGGGAAAGCTTCTAGAAGGAGATGACTCATTAAGCTTTTTATCATTTGATTAAAGCTTAAATGAGGTAGAGGAAATGAGGTGTAGGTTTTCATTTATTGAACCATGACTCATGAGGTGATTCACCATTTGAATTAAATGAAGCATGCTAGATATTTACTAGATATTATTTGATAGATATTTGTATGCTTCATATTATTCAAACATGAGTAATTATTCACACAATTATCACAAACACTCTCATTCTCTCAAGTCTTCATCTTCTTCCTCAAAACCCTAATAACTCTCATGTGTTGAGAATCCTAGGGTTTAAAGAGACAAAGCACTCCATCTAAATACTCTATGACCTATAGGACTTCTAGTTTATCAAACTAGAAGCCGTAGTTATCTCAGATTCGAGATAGAAGCTCGGACTATAGACTCTCGGGTGGATCGTCTTTGACTCGAGGAGGCCGTCGATCCGTTACGATCCTTGGAACCTACGATGACGAGGAGGACAGCGATGAAGTCCAGAAGGACTTGTATCGTGAGGTATAACTTTGAATCCGAGTAGTTAAAGCTCTTGTTGTTTGCTAGTTATGGTTTAGTCACGATCCGTGAGCTCGAGTCCGTGTTGCGATGCTTTGATGATCGTTTTTTGCATTTTTCGCCTCCCCGCAAACCGTGGGATGCGTGACTTGGACTTACACTGCCGGTGTGAAACGCCCTGCCACATAGATGACAGGAGGAGCCTTATCTAGGAAAACGTTTGCACCCAGGAGACCGGGAGGATCGTTTAACCGGCCCATATAGACTTTTGCTTCTATTGCAAGAGGACAGGACACCTGGAGAAGGACTACAGTCGTGCAAATGGCCCGTGTTTGGTTTGTAGCGCATCCACTCACGTCATAGGAGCATGTTCATATCGTTTCAACACAGCTCCAGCCCTCGGACCAACTATCACAGTTCCGCAGCGGCCAGCCATTCAGGCTCCTGCATCTCGTTTAGCTCTATCTGCACCAGCTCCACGTGGACCTCCTGCACAGCCTCAATGTCAGTTCCATCAGGCACAGAGGAACATGCCTTAAGGGTATAGAATCATGCCCCAAGGACAGAGGAATGTGCCTCCAGCAAGAGGAATGTACCACGACGTCAGGCCTTTACAATGACGATCGAGGAGGCCGAAGCCACAGGCCAAGTAATCACTGGTAATTCCCAATCCTTTCAAACCTTTTCAATCCTTGTATATCACTATATTGTTCCTATATCTAAACGCAACCTCATACAACTTAGGTACCATACTAGTAGCCTCCCTACCTGCTTTAGCTCTCTTTGACACTGGAGCATCACATTGCTTTATGTCGCAACGGTTTGTCTGAACTCATACGATTCCAGTTAAACTACTCGTATCCAGCCGGAATGTCAGTTCAGGGAACGGCGTTCTGAAAGCAACTTTGGGATACGATCTGTGTCCAGCAGTTGTCTGCAATAGAGAATTTTATGCAGACTTCAAGGTGTTGGACATACCGAACTTCGATTTAGTCTTGGGAATGTACTGGTTGGGAACTTTCTTCGCTACCATCGACTGTCGCCAAAAGAGGGTAGTGTTCGAAATAACCGATCATCCGGTGTTCTATTTCAATAGTGGAGACCGTACCTTGGTACCCAGCGTCTATAAGAAAAACCAAAGAAGGCAATGGTTGCAGCATTGCAAGTGGAAGAATCGAAGCCAGAAGTAGTTCAAAAGTTCAAGGATGTATTCCCGGAAGATATATCAGGTTTTCCTCCTGATCGAGCTCTTGAATTCGGTATCGATTTACAACTTACCGGCTAAGTCCAGAAGGATTGTAGGAGATCCGCATTCAGTTGGACGAACTTCTGAAGAAAGGTTGGATTCGTCCCAGTACTTCAAGCTGAGGATTTCCGGTTTTACTGGTGAAGAAGAAAGAAGGTTCATACAGGATGTGTGTAGAATATCGAGCTCTGAACGAAGTGACAATCAAGAACAAGTATCTACTACCGCGCATCGATGACCTTTTCGATCAGCTAAGTGGGTCTTGTGTATTTTCGAAGCTAGATTTTCGTTCGGGTTATCATCAGGTGAAAGTCAAAGAGTCCGATATTCCGAAGATGGTGTTTAGGAATCGATATGGTCATTATGAATATCTCGTAATGCCATTTGGAGTGACCAATGCACCTGCTATCTTCATGAATCTGATGAACCAAGTTTTTCGAGAGTACTTAGACAGGTTCGCTATCATCTTCATCAACGACATCCTGGTATATTCGAAGAATCGAAAAGAACACGCCGAGCATTTACGGATTGTCCTGGAGACATTGCGACAACATCAGCTCTATGCCAAGTACAGCAGTGTGAATTTTGGCTAGATCAAGTCGGATTTCTCGGGCATATCATTTCAGGCGAAGGAATCTCAGTAGATCCAGCTAAGGTGTCAGCCATCAGCGAATGGCCGACACCAAAGACAGTGAAAGATAAATGAAGTTTCTTGGGATTAGCGGGATACCGCTGATGATTCATTGAAGGCTTTTCAAAGATGCAGCACCTCTGACCAAGCTCACACGTAAAGATAAAGCATTCATGTGGTCAGAAGCATGTGAAAACGCTTTTGTAGAACTCAAGTCAAGATTAACTTTTGCTCCTGTTCTTGAAATACAGGATCAATCTGGAGGATTCGTTGTGCATTGTGATGCATTCGGTAAAGGATTAGGATGTGTTCTACACCAGCAAGGAAATGTTGTAGCTTTTGCATCAAGACAACTGAAGGTTCATGAGCACAACTATTCAACACATGATCAGGAGTTGGCAGATGTTATCTTCGCACTTAAGATCTGGCGCCACTACCTCTTGGGAGAACGAATGGATATATACATTGACCACAAGATTCTGAAGTATGTATTTACTCAGAAGGAACTAAACATGCGGTAGAGAAGATAGCTAGAACTTATGGTGGACTTCGACATCAACCTACAGTATCATCCTGAAAAGGTGAATGTAGTTCCTGATGCACTTAGCCGGCAGCCATTAGCAATGAATCTCACCGCTCAGTGGAAGCTACAGCAGGAATTGCACGGATTGGCGATCGAAGTAATTATGCCAGGTAACGCTTCGTATTTGATGAACTTACAAGTCCAGTCTACTCTTGTCAATCAGATCAAGGCAGCTCAAGTAAATGATGCCAAGTTACAAAAGATCTGAGACCAAGTAGAAAGTGGACTTCGAACTGGCTTCATCATCCACGAAAATGGATCTTTGAGATATAGAAGTCGATTATGTGTACCAAACGGCCCAGTTCGAGAAGAGTTGATGAAAGAAGCTCACATGTCTCCTTATTCTGTACACCCCGGTTGTACAAAGATATACAAGGATATACGAAAACACTACTGGTGGCATAGAATGAAGCGCGAAATAGCCAGAAGCGTAGCCAAGTGTTTGGTGTGTCAGCAAGTGAAGGCTGAATATCACAGAACTGTTGGTCTACTTCAGCCATTACCAATCCCAGAATGGAAATAGCAACACATCACCATGAATTTCGTGCCTGCCCTCCCTCGCAGCACGAAGGGTAACGATGCAGTATAGGTTATTGTGGATCGACTCACCAAGTCGGCTCACTTTATTCCATTTCGAGTTGGCCAATCAACCGAGACGTTAGCAAAGAAGTATATGGAGGTAATCATAAATCTAAAGTAAGATTTAAACCTTCAAAGTATACTATATTTGATACCCATGAACTCATGCAGGAGATCGTGAAATTACATAGAGTTCCTACTTGCATCGTCTTCGATCGTGATACCAGATTCCAATCACAATTTTGGCAGAGTCTGCAAGCTAGCCTGGGAACGAGTTTAAACTTCAGCACGGCTTACCATCCACAAATGGACGGACAGTTCGCGAGCGAACAATTCAGATCCTGGAGGACATGCTAAGAGCTTATATGTTAGACTTCGAAGGTTCGTGTGAAGATCACCTACACCTTGTGGAGTTTTCATAAAACAACAGCTATCAGGCAAGCATTGGAATGACACCCTTCATAGAAATCTATGGACGGAAGTGTAGTTCACTACTAAGTTGGGACGACATCATAGATTGTGAATTCCTTGGACCAAAGATGATCATGGCAACTGTGGACCTACGCACGATCAGGGAAAGAATGCGCATAGCCCAAGACAGACAGAAGCATTGAGCAATTGAAAAACGGCGACATCTGGAGTTCCAACCTGGCGACCATGTTTTCTTAAAGATCTTTCCAAACCGAGGAGTGATCCGCTTTGGCAAGAGGAGTAAGTTAAGTCCAAGTTACATAGGACCGTTCGACATACTCAAACGAGTTGGAGAAATGGCATACTGTCTAGCACTACCACCCCCATTGGAAGGAGTGCACAACATGTTCCATATATCCCAGCTACGACGATATGTGAGTGACCTCAGCCACATACTTGATCACTCTGAGCTCACAGTATAGACCGATCTAACTTGTGAGCAACAACTCGTTGAGATCCTGGACCAAAAAGTGAAGACACTGCGGAAAAAGGAAGTAAACTTGATTCGAGTGATGTAGAGAAAGGATTCGCCAGGAGAATCAACATGGGAACGAGAAGAAGACATGCGTGAAAGATACCCTTATCTCTTTGAAAATTAGTCCATATGTAATTGTAAATTTCGATGACGAAATTTTTATAAGGAGGGTAGAATGTAACGACTATGAATTTACTGTACTGAATTTCTATTTTAATGTACAGAAATGAGTTTACAGCCGCCTGAGTGTGAGTTATAGGTCAATTTTGTTAATAACAGCAAAAAACAACTTGTAGCTCACTGGTAAAGCCTTGCACTGCTGTGACGTAGCCTGTGTGTTCGAATCCCATAAGACACATTATTTTTTCTGAATTTTTTAAACTTTTTGGAAGCCCAAAATATTGCACGTACAATACACGGGTAAATGAAAAGTTCAGAAAAATCAAACATGTGCAAAAGGGTTTAAATACAGATTTTATCAGGTAACACGAATCTCGAAGCAAAAGCCTCGAGATCGACCGGCCAAAAGCCTCATTTAGCCGGCGAGGACGGTCAGATCTTGGCCAACGAACCCCTGGCTTTGCACACTAGTCCTTTCACCAATCCCTAACTCCTCTGCACTGTTTGATTTCCCTGCAATCAAACAGAAACCTTTCATTTCATAATTAAACCACATTTTAATGCTTTTTAATCCAAATTTTTAATTCCAAAACCCTAATTCTCCGCTATAAATACCATCCCCTATCTTGTCTCAGCACCATTCTGAAAATTATAGCAAAATTCTCTCAAAAATTTCCTAAGTACAGGTGGAGTAAAGAAGAGTTAGCGAGCAAGCAACTTCCGGCGAAAATCGAAGCAACATCTGGAGCTCCCGCGACACCACAAGGATTCCCTCCTCTTCCTTAAGCTCTTCTTAGCATATTCAAACCATAAGTCCCTCCCAATCCTCCTCCTTTTTCATTGCTTTTCACTTTAAATCCAATATCGGTAAAAGTGGAGTTATACCAATATCTTCTTTTATAAAACCTATAACTCCATTTGCTTTTATCATTTGGGTCAAACCACTTTTACACAAACTTGTAACCTTAAACCCTAATATTTAGAATCAAATTTCATCAAAATTCTCATGTGAAATAACAATAGTAGCACTTTTTTCATTAAAATACCATGAACTTATTAAACACCTCTTTTCGTATTTTGTTAAAACAATAGCTTAGGAAAACTTCACGGGGTAACGACCGATCCCTCACACACACTTGGTTTCATAGCACGATACTCATTGAATGTATTTTCGTTGCGAAGTATGATATTACGATAAAATACCACATAACTTTAAAAACCGGATTTTCTTTTAAATAGATTTTTTATATCCTTTGTGAATTCATATCTACAACCCTCTTTAGGGGACCCGCTAATAGATGGTACGGATAATCGCACATCCTTGGGCTAATAGAACGAGATGCAGACCTCCTCACAGAGCATTCGATCTCGAAAGGATTTAAATACGGTTTTTAAGAAATACGAATTTTCTAAATAAAATAAAATTATTTTTAAAATTAAAATTATATAAAATTATAAATACATATTTTCAAAATATAATAAACTTGTGTTTTTTTTAAATTGAAAAGATTAACAAATGACAATAAAATACCATCAAGATACCAAAAAGGCAAGTTTTACAGTAAAATACTATGAACTTTCCAACCTAAGTACTTATCACTAAAATTCCCTAAATACTTAAAAGCCATGCTCATGAAAATCCTAAATAATACTAATCACCCTCGAGGTATACTTTTAACTATATTAAAAATATTTTTCATAAAACCCCCTCAAGTTATATAAAACAATATTTAAGTATTTTAGTAAATATAGGTTTAAACGGGATCAATTCTCTTAAGCCCCAGAGAGCCGGAGAAAGTGAGTGCTTGCCTATTTAAGGTAGAAAACTTAACGGAGTTATCAATGGTAATTGTCTTGGAAAAAGACACAAATCATGTCGTCCATGTGCAGCAGTTTCCGATGACTCCTGAACCTAACTCAAGAGCTAAATCAGCTTACAAGTGTCTGACCCAGTCTGAGTCCAATACAAATCTGAATCCAATATCAGACCTGAAAACTTGAACATGAACATGAATACTTGAATCAAACATCAATATCAAACATGTATACTTGACTTGACTTGACCGAACCATGGTTATAACTTGACTTGACTACTTGAATACTCGATTACATCCTAAACATGACTATTTGAACATTTTGTATCCATAGTTTCGGCAACACTTTTAAATTATAATCTATACAATATATTGCGCGGGGATAAAAGGGTAGATTGGTACGGAACGTATATCGTGGCACGTGAGGTCAATTAAAAGACACCTACATGAATTCTCGTGCCATTGTCCCATGGGTTATGACGGGGGCCTTATACTACATGTTACCATAGTCCACGGGTAAGATGGACTCCTCTCGTATACATGAATACGTTCTATATCAAACTACAAACAACCATGTTAGAATAATAATCATATACTATACAGCTCACTTGTTCATTTCACATTACTCCTTATATTCTCTTTCTTCTTTTGGGACATACCGAGCCCTAGTTCGCTGACGACGTTTCTTTTTTTCTTTCTTTAGAATGTTCGTCAGGAGGACAGAACTCTCAGGAGATTGAGCCTAGCCAGGAGGACTTGAATCAGCTTGCGGCACAGCCTGATTTCTAGTTCCTTGTAATTTCATTTCCTGTATGCCATTGTTTAGGCACTGCTTATTATCATTGTATCTTTTCATATTCAAAACAGTTGTATATAAAGATGAATGTGAATAAAGTTGTTGTTTTATTTTAATACTCTTGTCATTCTTGTACATGTTATATATTGCTTAATTACGCTTAACATATTTATTTTTTAGTAAATACGTTGCGGTCTGCCACGTCACTATTTCCGTCTACTGGGAAGCGGGGCATGACAGAAATGGATGGCTACAACCATACTCTCTCTCTCTCTCATTTATTTCCCCCATTTAAAACACTATCCTATCATGTCCCCCCTCTTTTTCTTTTCTTTTAATCTTTTCTATTTAAAAAAATAAAACCAAATAAAAATGAAAACATGATATAAATCATGAATAAAATGTTACATATCATGCACACAAAGTATGTTTAACAAATGAGGCTAAGTTTAGTGCACAATTAGTAAATACTAATCAAGTTTTAACATAAATTTATATGTAAATAATTGTATAATAATTTATAAAAGCCCAAATCCAATAAATGCTTTTATAAATGGTAATATATTTTTAAATTCCAATTATTTTCCAAGATATAGATATATATAATTATACCAATCTACGAAAACTGAAATCTATATTCGTGTAATATTCTTGAAACTTATTATTTTATTATTTAATTCCAAAAATATTATTTTATATTTTTCTGAAATGTTACAGTTATCCAACAAACTTCTTGGGTTGTATCCTCCGTGGAGTCATCCCGTGCCATATCTACCTCAGTGTCCTTTTTGGAATCCCTTCCAACATACTGCTCCTCAGAAGAGAGTAAACTTATAACTTTGATAGCTACTCTATCATCCAGGTCACCTTGGAAGTCTAAACTGGTAACCACCTCCTACAGGAGGCTGTCATTACCATACACCAAGAACATTCTCTTATGTTCTTTACTACTTCCCTTTGTTTATCCAGAATTGGATTAATATCCGCTTACTACAGTAAGTGCAAAAAGCAACATCTGGTCTAGCACACGACGTTGCATGATTGACTCAATTGCCTAAGAAAGTGATATGCCATTCATGTAAATTTCTCCCATCATCAATCTTGAAGACATCACTTTAGAGAGGGTGACTCCATTACCTGCCGGTACACCACCACGCCGCTAGGAATCCACCATTCCAAAATCCTATAGAATGGTGTCTAAATTCCTAAATTGGGACACTTTCCAAATCTTGATCTAATGACATAGATCTAGTTACCAGAATTCTTAATATACTTTCCATATCCTATATGGAGAAAACACCTTATGATAACCAAATTTTGACCGATTGTAACATAAGAACATCACTTTCTATCAGGAGCACGTCATCCAAATACCATAACATCACTCCCTACTACCTTCTTATCAGGTCCATCTGTTGTTCTGATGAAATCAAACTCTTTGGCTATTATATTAAACTAGATGACCCATTCCGCTCTCCTTGCTTCGGTGTATAAATAGACATAAGCAACTTGCCTACCACGCTTCCGCTGTTCCCACTGACTACAACAACCTTCTGGCAGAGTCATATACACGTCCACTTCTAAATTCTATTTAGAATGAAGTTATAGTCATCCACCTGCCAGATCTCATAATCAAGGACAACAGTAGTGATAAGCTTGGATTATCAAAACCTCCATGTCACCGCCTTTGAGGAAACCGAAGTACCTCTCGGGTGGCTGAGATTACCCACTAAATTTGCGGAGTGACTAATAGTTTGTCGAGTCCAATTGAATCTCCAGGTTCTACTAAATTTTCAGTAACCATTTGTGGTTCTGGAATCACTTCTAGTTCTACCAAACTCCCACTTATTTCATTTGCAAAAAGAAGTCCTTTTTATAAAAAGGTGGCAAGTCAATAACAAATCAACTTTTGATCTTGAAATGGTAGAAACTAAACCCTTGCTAAAATCCTAGAATAACCCACAAACTTCCATTACTGAAGTATGCCATGAGTTTGTTCGGATTATGCTTTTAAACCAAAACTGGATAACTCCATATCTTAACATCCTCAAGATATGAAACCAATCTTTGTTCATATAGAATCAAATACACTAATTTAGATGGAACCATATTCAATTGTTATGCAACTGTGTACAGTGCATATCCCAAATGGAAAAAAGGATATACAACATACTCACCAAGGAGCGCGCATATAGATTAGTAACCTATAAGAGAATCAAGTTCTCAATATTACTACGGCGGAATACCTAACATAAGTATCTATATCTTCGATCACTTCGAAGAATCATGATACTTGCAACATATGGTTCTTTACTTTATTCTTATAAACTTCTCAAAATCTTTAGATCTTGCATTCCAACTAATAAGTGTCAAAAAGTTAGAGAACTCATAGGTAGAACAAAATGAAATAAGAGTACCAGCCCCTCTGTCCTAAAGAACACTGGACAACATGCATTACCATGTATAAGTCCCAAGAGTATAATAACTCATAATCTGTGTGTTATAAATTGAAAAACTGCATTTTGGTTAAGAATGTCTATGCCGTTATTCAATGCACCTTACCTTTTTCTCAACTGATAAAGATAAATGTTTAGAACACAATTCTTAAAATTTATTGCTCATTTTATAAAATAAAGATACAGATATATCATTTTAAAAATTAGTGCATAACAACGGTTATTCAAAACCAAATATTTGCTGTTAGGCAAAAACCAGGCGATTAATCCAATATCACCAATTGCTACGAGTTCCGATATTGAGAATCAAATTACCCATTTCTCAATATTCTACTCCTACTCAGTATTTGTAACGCCCTACAGATGTGAGATCTGAACCTGGTACATAATACCCCAGAATCAGAATCAATTGGGAAAATAGTTTTCAATAATAACTACACATAAAAAATGAAACATGAAAATGTTTCAACGGGATGGCCGGGTATTCCTAGTAATGCCTTTTTCATGATCCCGATTTATGACAATAATTGCAATTTCCTTTGCCCTCACTCCAATCCTTCATATGTCTCTACATCTTACTTTCTGTACACCATACTTAAGCTAGTTGGTTTTCTTCCTCCCTTACCTTTCGGCACCTGCCTAAGATTTCGAAAAAGACTATCTAATAAGCATAACAGGTGTACTCTCCTAATACAAGGAGCTCTCAACTAGAAGATGAAGAAGGAGAGACAACCGAATTATACAATTCAATTTCTCTAGAACCTGTGGCCATTCTCGAACTGAAATAAATTTCTTTGAGTTCGTATGTAACTATACGAGATGGTCACTCCAAGCAATATGAATCTTCGTAGTGATACGGAGTGTTCTAGAGAAAAGCAAAGGGAATGTAGGAGTATGTTCAGTTGATAAAACCGCACATTTGTATTACATTTTTCCTACCATTTTCATATTAAAAAAGGACTTTATTATAATATATTATATATATGAGGGTTTATGTGTGAAAATACCATTTTCCATGTATTAATATATTTTAATTAGCATGTGGTAGAAAAATGTATGCAAATAAATTCATTGACCAAATCCTAGTAGAACTAAGTCTACTAAATATTATTTAAAGATTATTGTGCAGAATTTTCCAAGTTGTTATGCAGAATATATCAAAGAAATCAAGTTGTTGAAGAAAACTTGCCAAATTAAGAAGCAAAACTTGGAGACCAAGTCTGGAAGCAACCGAGAGAAGATTTCTGAATTATAAAGGTGCCTTGGATTGCCAAATGTCACAATCAGAGAGCCCAAGAAAATTGATGAAGAGATCCTCACCATTGGCCGCGGATCCGCGGCCATACCCCCTCTTTGGCCGCGGATCCGCCGCAATAATAGGGAGTTGGAAGGCAAGATTTTTGGAGATCAATCATTGCTAAATTTTAGCAAGTTTTCAACAATAAGATTCTGGCTTTGCACTATAAAAGGGCACCGAGAGCCTCTTGGAAAAGCGATCAAGCCGACGAGATCACGAAGCTCCCGACGCTTACGCATCCAGGCTGATCATCAACTGTTCATCTACTTCCTTGGAAGAGATCGAGAAGAAAACTAGTCTTTGTAATCATTTTCTACGGAATAAAAGTGTAGATTGTTCAGTTGATTAATAAAGGTAGTTATTTTATTTAATTCTTTTGCATTTTACATTATGTTTTCCCTCTCTTTCTTTTCATCTTCTTCTCCCAACATGCGCGAGTAATTCTCCGCTTGTTAGGGTTCGTAGGATTAGGGTAGGCTAATGGACGATGAAAATAATTAAACCCTTTTTAAGTCCTATAAAGTTTAGGAACTTTATCAAAAGAATCATTAACATCCTAATCGGGCGAGCTAGCAATTCTTTGCTAGTTCCGACCGCGATTAGAGATTAGATTAATGATTGTTTTGGTAAAGGCTAGATATGAACGGAGTTTCGTGTCGAGATAAGGGTTAAGAGTGGGATTCCTTTTCCCTCCAGAAACCCTAATCTACACGCATCACCGTCGTTCTAGTTCTAAATCTATTAATGGATAAAAAGGGTAACTTTTAATTAATCGTCCATAACTACTAAATCCTAACGAACCCTACAAGCCCTCTTATTATATTAATTATATCTTTAAAATAATCTAGATCTATATTTTACATTCTTGTTTAACGTAGATCTAGAAACCATTCTATAAAATTCTTTATCCCTCCTCTCTTTCTCAACACATCTAAAGTAAAAGTAAAAGGTTCCACGTTTCCCAGAGGACGATCCGTACTCATCTCGGTCTAGCTACGTGCGACACCGTTATTGATTGCGGTTAAAATACAAACACTCTTTCGAATCAATCAAATGGCGCCGTTGCCGGGGATACGTGCGTAATTTTTTATTCTTGCTATTTGTGTTGAATTCTTAGACGATTCATATCATTATTAAAACAAAACTGCAAATTGCATATTTAACGATTTGTGTGTGAATTTTGCGAGGGAATCTGGAGTCACGGACTTGAGGAAACAGGAGATCTAGGGCTTCAATCTTCTTTGGTATCTTTCTTAACTCCTTCTCTCTCTCCTCGAATCCAATAAAATCTATTTTCTGCAGGATTCTTTGCAAAATTGCGCCGCTAAAAAATATTTTTGCAAAAGTTTTGTGATTGGTTTTGTTTTGCATATTTAATACGGACTCTAAGGGGCAAAGACCAAATCAAGATTAGGTGGGGATTTCATCACCCTTCCTAAGCCCCACAAATCACAAACCGAGCATATAGATCAACCCTTCATTAATTTAAAAAATATCTAGACCAGACTCTAAGGACTGTCGCGCTCAATAAGGACAGAGGAAGGTCGTGGGTAATCTATCGTTTATCCGCATTGCTTTTGTAGTGCCTAGGCAAGTGTGACAAAGGCTAGTGGTTTTTAATTAGGCCCACGACGTGGTTCCTTCCCACTTACCTGGCACTTACCTGGCTACAAGGGTAGTACGGAGGCGGTAGAGGATTGATCTTGCGGCTTGTCCTTTGGAAGTCTAGGAGCGGTCTAGAGACTGGACCTAGGTGACCTTAGTTCTAGGGTTGCTTGTGCATCTTAGGGAGATTTGTCTTGAGTCCCACTTTTTCAAAAACAAGCCAATTTTAAATCACACACACACTGCCACTTGCACTAAACCCGCTTAGTGCATGCTCGGCTGGACACGGGATCCTAGTGCCCGTCTTGTCCGCGTTCCTGCTATCGACGCCGAAGTCGGTACTTCTTCATCTTCTTTTCCCCCACCACACACCACATCCACCGTGATGGACGACACTCCATCTAATTATAACACCACGCTGCCACCGCCCGCAGGTGAGCAGAATCCACCGTGCATCTCTCTCCAAGAGAGATGCTATCCTATTCGTGGTCCTCTTCCTACTTGTCTATCTCTTCCACCACCTAATGGGGATAATTTCAAGATTAAACCCCACTACATCAATCTACTGCCCAAATTTCACGGGCTTGAGTTGGAAGACGCGTACGTTTTCATCACCAAATTCAAAAACGTATGCGCAATGATGGGTACTTCACAATTGACTTTAGATGCTATGCGCTTACGTCTTCTCCCATTCACACTGTGCGACTTGGCAGAAAAATGGCTTTACAATACTGCCGCACACTCTATCACTAATTGGGATGAATTCGTCATAGCATTTCTTAAGAAGTTTTACCCAAACCATAAGACTGCACGTGTTAGGAGCGAGATCAACCAGTTCACCCAGCTTCCCAATGAACCATTTTGGAAGTGCTTTGAACGTTTCAAAGATCTGCTTGTCCAATGTCCTCATCATGGAATCAATAGATGGGATTTATGTCGGATTATATATGAGGGCATTAATCCAGTGACAAAGCAGATGCTTGAAACAATGTGTCAATGCAATTTCATGTCTAAAGATGACGGTGAAGCTTGGAAGTATCTGGAAGACCTCGCTGAACACACTTTGCAGTGGGAAAGCGTAAGACCACCTTCATCTAAGGGAGGTATTCACCAGATCGATGTTTCTATCGCAGTGAAAGCCGAAATGGCAGCGATACAGAAGAAACTCGATGCTATTGAAAACAAGTTCTCAACATTCTCCCTAAATCAGGTCACGCTTCCTAAGACTGTCTGTGGTTGCTGTTCGGATCCTTCACACTTAACGGAAGAATGTCCTATGAATGCATCGTTTCAAGCTAATGCTGCTTTTCAGCAGCGACCTAGAAATGATCCTTATTCTTCCACATATAATCAAGGATGGAGGAATCATCCTAACTTTGCTTGGAATCAAAACCAACAAAGTAATTATCAAAGACCTCCTCCACAGCAACCACAACCACAGAATCAACCCCCCTTTCAGTCACAAAATTTCCAAAATCCGGCCAACATTTCTACACCACAAGTGGCCGGTACTGACAACTCACTTGCGCAAACTTTGGATATGTTCATGAAACAATCCATGCAAAATTCGGCTGAGATAAGGTTTTCTATTGATACCCTAACGAAAAACTCCTCCTCCCATGGTGAGAGTATTAAATCAATAGAAAACCAAATCGCACAGTTAAACGCCGCAATGAGTGTGAGAGAGAAAGGGAAACTCCCATCTCAACCCCTACCTAATCCTGGCCATTCACAAAGTCATAATGTGAATGCCATTACTACGTTGAGATCGGGGAGAGTGCTGAATAACCAAGTGGGTGAGCAATTTGATGATAGTGACACATTTGATACCCCTTCTTCTTCTTCTTCTTCCCCTAATTCGTCTAGTCCCCCACCTTCATCCGAGCCTATTCTCCGTTTTCCCCAAGGCTCGAACCCTTCGCCCATTCCGCCAAATCTATCTAAGTCGATGCCCACTCCAATTTTGGGATCGAATCCGTCGCCACAGTCTTCTCCACAAACGTTGGACCCAAAACTTATCGATCAAGCACCTTATCCAAACAGGTTAAGTAGCAACAGACCAAGTCCACAAATGGAGAAGATTGTGGAAATTTTTAAGCAAGTTAACATAAACATTCCTCTCCTAGATGCTATTCAACAAGTTCCGTCATATGCGAAAATCCTAAAGGACTTGTGCACTAGGAAGAGAAAAGTTCAAGTACCTAAAAAAGTTTTCCTTGTGAGTAATGTGAGCACTGCTTTTACACAACAACTACCCAAGAAACGAAAGGACCCCGGAAGTCCTACAATTTCTATTTCCATTGGGGGTAAAAATATCAATCGTGCTCTACTCGATCTAGGTGCTAGTGTAAACTTGCTTCCGTATTCTGTTTATGAGCAATTAGGGATCGGAGAGTTAAAACCTGCGCATTGCACTCTTCAGATGGCCGATCGATCTATCACCCAACCTAGGGGTGAGCTAGAGGATGTGTTAATCAAAATCGGGGAATTCATCTTCCCTGTGGACTTTATCGTTATAGATACACAACCTGTAGCAAACCTACGCAATCAAATCCCGGTGATACTCGGTTGACCCTTTTTGGCCACTTCCAACGCAGTAATCAATTGTAGAAACGGCTCTATGACCCTATCCTTTGGAAAGAAGTCAATTGAGCTTAACATTTACAAGTTGGGAAGTGAACCCTCCGAACCCTATGGTCATGTGTGTTCTGTCGAATTAATGGATGTCGACAGCAGCGAATTTGATCAACCTCATAATTCTGACTCTTTTCATATGTTGTTGCTTGACACGGACTCTTCCACCGAGTTGTCCGGGTCAACATCTAACGCTGATGAGGAACCTTTTATAGAGTCTGACGATCACCCCATTTTTTCTGATGATATTATTCTTCGGGGTATCGATGAAAGCTTTGAGGAAAATTTTCGCTGATGAACTCGCATTTTTACAAGACACGGGTGTTGAGATGAATCAACTCCAAGATGAAGAAATTGGACATCCACCCCTTCTTTTGGACAATCATGATAATGCGAGTAATCCATCATTACTATCACTGTGTCGTCTCTCCAAATTGAGACGCAATCTTTTTCCATTACACCTCTTGTCACCTCCCCACTTCTTCACGTCCATAGGTGACATGTTCTTCCACCAACCTTGGTGCTTCATCGATAAAATTTTTGAATGGTTGGTGTTGACTTTTGGTCTTTGTAAGGCTTTACTTTGACCAATAACCTTGACCCCCTTGTGTGATTTAAAAAAAAGATTAAAATTGTTTAACTCATGTTTGGGGGGATATTTTGGCTCTTGAAAGAAAATGATTTTTACAAAATTATGAGCCTAAAATAAGTTTGGGGGAGGATTTTCACTTTCATATATTCTTGCCCCCATTAATAATTTCCTCCCAAGTCTACAGGTTTTTGAGCTTAACGGATAACATCAGTGAAGAGACTGCTGTAAACAGGTTTGGGGGAGGTTTGTGCTTATTTACACATCAATTTGCATCATATTTTGCATAAGCACAACTTTTAAAAAATATAGAAAAAAAAGTTTTGATAACAAAAGAGTAGAAAGTGAAAAATTACATCCAAAAGATAGGAATAGTTTAAGAAAACCAAGAAAATTAGAAGTTTTCTTAAACGAACTAGTAATAAGTAGTTATGAGCTGTTGTCCCAAGGGTTAGTAAGATGAAGGAAGTCACTAATGTGAGGATAAAAATAAGTCTGAAAAATAGTTTCTATTCTGGAAGCCAAACATTTGAATGTTGATACCCTACTATATGCACTTACACACGTCTTGAAACTCGGGATAGTAGAAGATACCTTGAAATGCTCTTGTCTAAAAGCCAAAGTATGAAGGAAGTGAAAAAAATGAAGAAAATATAAAAATGGTGAAAAGGAAAAAAAATGAACACTGGTTTTTGTATCGCCAAGGCAGCAATAAAAAAATATAGCGAGGGTGCCTCTTCACCTAGTGCCCTAAGGCCAACTGGTCTGGGAGTCACTGCTAAGCCTTAGGTGGTGCAAGACGGGGAAAATATTATCACCTAATTAGCAAGCATATGAGTAATCGGTTGGTTAGTACCTCAAGAAGTATTAACGGTCGCATGAAAATGTGTGAGCAAATCTTTAATATTCATTAAATTAAAAAGTACTAAGGTAGATGGACAAGAGTATGATAACTTGAATTGAATTCTCCGAGTGTAGGGATGTCCATTTCACACACGTGGGGTTATATGATCAATGTTTGGAAGAAAGGTAGGAATGAAGAATAAAGACGATGTTTTATTGAGGGGTAATGTGATTTCTAACATTTTTTCATGACTATTAAGATAGGGCTCATGACAACTGAAAAGCTAGCATAGTTGGAAACTCTTCTTTTCAAAAGTATTTCTTTTATGGTTCTTATCTTTATATGTAGATTTCACCATCTCTCTTTTGTTATAGGATTTTGTGGGTGTAATCCGCTGAAAACCCTCAGGAGACAACACTCCTCCTACTAGGGACACCTAGAGGTTTAACGGCTTGTTGCACGTGCTCAGTGCAATCGTGTCTGCCTACGAAAGTGTGCCTGGTTTTCTCCTTTCTTTTTCTCCTCTTAAATAAACTAGTTTGCTCGGGACGATCAAAGATAAGTTTGAGGGTATTTGTTCAGTTGATAAAACTGCACATTTGTATTACATTTTTCCTACCATTTTCATATTAAAAAAGGACTTTATTATAATATATTATATATATGAGGGTTTATGTGTGAAAATACCATTTTCCATGTATTAATATATTTTAATTAGCATTTGGTAGAAAAATGTATGCAAATAAATTCATTGACCAAATCCTAGTAGAACTAAGTCTACTAAATATTATTTAAAGATTATTGTGCAGAATTTTCCAAGTTGTTATGCAGAATATATCAAAGAAATCAAGTTGTTGAAGAAAACTTGCCAAATTAAGAAGCAAAACTTGGAGACCAAGTCTGGAAGCAACCGAGAGAAGATTTCTGAATTCTAAAGATGCCTTGGATTGCCAAATGTCACAATCAGAGAGCCCAAGAAAATTGATGAAGAGATCCTCACCATTGGCCGCGGATCCGCGGCCATACCCCCTCTTTGGCCGCGGATCCGCCGCAATAATAGGGAGTTGGAAGACAAGATTTTTGGAGATCAATCATTGCTAAATTTTAGCAAGTTTTCAACAATAAGATTCTGGCTTTGCACTATAAAAGGGCACCGAGAGCCTCTTGGAAAAGCGATCAAGCCGACGAGATCACGAAGCTCCCGACGCTCACGCATCCAGGCTGATCATCAACTGTTCATCTACCTCCTTGGAAGAGATCGAGAAGAAAACTAGTCTTTGTAATCATTTTCTACGGAATAAAAGTGTAGATTGTTCAGTTGATTAATAAAGGTAGTTATTTTATTTAATTCTTTTGCATTTTACATTATGTTTTCCCTCTCTTTCTTTTCATCTTCTTCTCCCAACATGCGCGAGTAATTCTCCGCTTGTTAGGGTTCGTATGATTAGGGTAGGCTAATGGACGATGAAAATAATTAAACCCTTTTTAAGTCCTATAAAGTTTAGGAACTTTATCAAAAGAATCATTAACATCCTAATCGGGCGCGCTAGCAATTCTTTGCTAGTTCCGACCGTGATTAGAGATTAGATTAATGATTGTTTTGGTAAAGGCTAGATATGAACGGAGTTCCGTGTCGAGATAAGGGTTAAGAATGGGATTCCTTTTCCCTCCAGAAACCCTAATCTACACGCATCACCGTCGTTCTAGTTCTAAATCTATTAATGGATAAAAAGGGTAACTTTTAATTAATCGTCCATAACTACTAAATCTTAACGAACCCTACAAGCCCTCTTATTATATTGATTATATCTTTAAAATAATCTAGATCTATATTTTACATTCTTGTTTAACGTAGATCTAGAAACCATTCTATAAAATTCTTTATCCCTCCTCTCTTTCTCAACACATCTAAAGTAAAAGTAAAAGGTTCCATGTTTCCCAGAGGACGACCCGTACTCATCTCGGTCTAGCTACGTGCGACACCGTTATTGATTGCTGTTAAACTACAAACACTCTTTCGAATCAATCAGAGTAGCAGGGATATATGCAACTTTGTCGTGAATCATGAAAATCCAAAGCCAGATGTAAAAAGGTCCGATCATCTTGGTTAACGAGTTTAAGTTTAAGGTCAGACATGGTCGCAAACTAAAGAATGAAAAAAACACTCAGCATGTACTCTATCAAGATTAGATTGATTAATCACTTTATCTAATCAGGATGGCTTCCACTATTTTCTTGAATTCTCCTTCAAACCCTAAAAGAAGAACTTGTCGGGATCATATACACCTTACAAGTTTGCTAACCGTTCATCCAGGGCCAGTGTTGGTGCTCCGAGAGAGGTCTCTCGTGCTTTCGCACGGACCTAATTAAATAACCTCATTTCCGCAAACGCGTAATCTCGTTAATACTTTCTAGACGCCTAATATGTTAGCTAATTGTGAAGTGAAAATCTCCCGGGGAGTAATACCTACTCATAAGTGGGAATCGGGACCCAACTATCTTCGTGTGATAATCTTGATGGAAGCAGAAAAAAATTACCATACTCCAGAAGGTATGCACAAACTTGGAAAGTTTCCTTTATTTGAAACTCCCGATATGGTTTTTGCCCCATGAGCTTGTGACCTTGACTTTGGCCAACAAATTATAACACGCAAATCAAGATCTACCCGTCATTATCCAAATTAATTTAGACCCACCCGTACACATCTTTGACTTTAGCCAACAAGGTGATACGACTGCCCTAAACTAATGCAACTCTCTATGCTATGGATAAGCAACACACAACTACAATTCACGATACCTTGACTTTGGCCAACAAACACCGCATGAATACTATGTGCTACTTATCCGAAATGACGGAGGGATACGATTGGTTTTTGGAGAAAAACCTTTAACGTAATGAACTTCATATCGTTGAAGGAACCGAGTGGTTTTACAAATATACAGTGGCGCAAACTTTTGCCAAAGAGGCCACTCCCTGTGAAGGGATCTAGGCTCTTTCCTCATGGAATGAGGTGTAGGATATTCCTAACCGAATACCACGATGCAAAACAAAAGAATCGAATATAGTGAACTTATTGCAGTGACCTAAACTTTTGCCCAAGAGGTCACTCCATGTGAAGGGATCTAGGCTCTTGCCTCGTCAGATGAGGTGCAGGATATTCTTGAACGGATACCGTGATGCAAAGCAAAAAGACACACCTGTAATGTAAGTTTTAAAAACAAAATCGGTTCCCGCAACATCATTTAGGTTTGTTTTACTTACATTAAACTTATACTGCAGTCCCATCAAATATATCATTACGCAGAAGAAATGAAAATAATCACGCATATATATTCCATCCGCATTCGCCACAGGGTCCCGGGTCTTCACCGTAAGGTTACTTAACTTACGGAAGGATGGGGACATGACTAGCGTGGATGCAAAATATATATAGCATCTAATATATATATATATATATATATATATATATATATAGCAACATTCGTCTTACGCATGATGATATAGCTAACACAGAATCACAGCAAAAGCTAACACAATATGGAAATGCGGACAAATTAGGAAAAGTACATTTTAATAGAACCAAATATGGAATGCAATTTTCCGGTCATGTGGATAGCCCGTAGTATCGGATCCTGACTCCTACGAATGCGAAAAGCCACCATCCAATCCCAGAAGCGAGGCAACCCCAATCAACGAAGTGAGTGGGCCACCCAGTACTTCCAAAATCCGGTGACTTAGGAACCCCTCCGTGGGTGAATCCTATACCCCTACGAGTGCGGTGAATAGCCCACCAATTCTAGAGAAAGGCACTCCTGTCTCAACGCCATGAGATGGTGGCCCGTTGACCTTTAGAACCCGGCTCCTTGAGCTCTCCGCTGCGGGGTAAACCTAGTGCATATAATGAAAACCTAAATATACAATGGTGACTACGTTCGCAACAAGGATGCGCCCCAAAGAATAATATACAAGCTGCAGTGACGGCAGTCCACAAGTTGAACGCTCACCACGCAATATGAATATACATTACATCACAAAGAATAATATCTAATACTACACACACCGGGCCATCCATCACGACAATCCAACATAACCATAATCAACATAGCACTATTCATCACAGAACATGCAAACTTGCGAGTATCAATTCCGTAACCCCGTCTAATTGATACATATAGAAATTAGAGGATATTTTACCAAATATTATGATACATGCAACTAACATAAAGCCTACGACATTCGAATACCGCACACAAATGCCAACACTTCAATTTTCCAAAACACCAAAAATCAAGTGTGCTAAAAACCCACAAAAATTTCATGCTAAAATCCACTCTGGGAAAGCGAAATGAGCTCGGATGGAGCCGAAACTTCGCGGAGGGCCCTGGCACACAATTAATGATGACTCTGTTTCCTCATAAAAAATTGCTTTATAATTACAAATAAGTCGGGCAGTACCTTACGTGTTTCCCACATGAGCGTCAGCGCCAGCATTTATTAAGATTAAAAAATCCTATGCTGGCGTCTCACGAGAAACACACGTGAGCGCCGGTGTGCAACCCACATGAGCGCTTGTTTATATAAGAATTAAATTCTTAGGCGACGTCCATGTGCTTAACACGTGAGCGTCAACGCCCAAATTAAAGAGGGTAAAATTAAATTCTACATGGGGAATATTTCCCTAAAAACTGGGGACATTCTCTGTTAAACAGAGTCGTTGGATCAAAAATCCGTTGGTAGAACTAAATTTTATCAGGGGAAAATATCTCCTTAATGTTTCTAAATGAGAACGATATTCTCGGTTGGATCAAAAATCCAATGATAGAATTAAATTCTAATGTGGAAAATATTTCCATGCAGCTTTCTAAACAAAGAAAGATATTTTCTGTTAAACAGAGCACTCTTGGATTAAAAATCCAATGGGGATTAAAAATCACCGTTTGATAGAATTAAATTCTATCTATGGGAAAATATATCCCTAATCTTGTTAAAAGTAAGAATGTATATTCTGTAAAACAAAAATTCTTTGAATCAAAAATCTAACGGTGGATAAAATCCCCGAACAATATTTGAGGCCAATTAAATCAATTGGTATTTCTCAAATGAGAGATTTTCTTAAACTAATTAATAATTTTCCTCTCCTATATAAAAAAAACCGAGACTTAAAGTCTCAGATAGAAGATCGACCCCCAAGCTTCTGCAAAAAAAAAAATAGAAGCCGCAAAACTGAGAATTCAATTCCCCTCTGTAAGAAGAAGATACCCGCTCATTCCAAATCCTAGGTAAAGAAAAACAAAGATTAACACTCTTCTTTACCTAGTATAAAACAAAAAACAAGGGTTTAACCCTTCATAAAAAAGCACTTAGTTCTTCCTATGATCTGAGATCTACAAAGCAGATCTTTCCACAGGTTGAGAACTTAATTCTCATCGGGGGGATTCTGTTCTTTAGACTCAGAATCTAAGGGAAAGAACTAGATTAAAAGGAAAAAAAAGAAACAGAATTTACATTCTAGAAATTTAATTTCTCTAAAAACAAGGTTTAACCCTACACAAAAGAACTCAGTTCTTATTAAAAGAAAAGAAGAACTTAGTTCTCCAATAAAATCAATCTCAGATCTTCAAAATAGAGATCTTGGTGATTATTAAGGGCCAAAATGCCATTAACAGAGATTAAATCTCTAAAAAAAGGAGTTCAGCACCTCACGTGTTTCCCACGTGAGCGCCGAACAAAAGGAGCACAGCGCCTCACGTGCTTTCTACGTGAGCGCCCTAAAAAAAATGCTCAGCGCCCAAAACCAAATACCTAGGGCCTCACATGCTTCCTACGTGGGTGCTCAAAACATAATGCTTAACGCCTCACGTGCTTCCTACGTGAGCGCCCAAAACAGAAGATTCAGCGCCTCACGTGAAACACATGTGAGCGCTGTATAAAAGTACTGAGTACTATAAATTTAGTCAAAATGACTAAGTGCCTAGCACTGATTGGGCAGCGCCCATGTCTGAGCGCCTCACATGATACACACGTGAGCACCACAGCTATAAATAAGTGCTTAGCACTTCTGAATAAAGGGAGAAAGCCCAAGGCTGAGCAAACAGAGCCATAAACATGTGCTTAGCACTTTTGAATAAAAGGAAAAAGACTGAGCAGACTAAGCCCAAATTAGCTAAGTCTCTAAAGTTACTTCCAGCTGAGCTCAAATGCTCTGTTGTTAGATCTTAATAAAATGATCCTAAAAATATTGCTAAGTTGATCTTAGTCTCAAATAAAACTAACGTATTCTTAGTTAAAATAAATTGAGCCCAAATGCTCATATATTTAAGTCGGTCTTAATCTAAAAATAGATTAACGGTCCTTAAACAAAAAAAATTATTTTTGAACTGATGGAATACATACATTCTAAGTTCAAACCCAAAATATATACGAATTTGGACTAATCCGTGCCCTACAGACGACATATAAATTAGTCTCCGTATACAATCCACGGGCAACCAAAATAAATAAAACACGACACGACATGAAGTGAACTATTAGAGCAGGAGAAAGTGGTTATCACAACGCGATAACGTAATTAACTGCTGGGGCTTGCGCCTGCAGGGAAGAGCATCCTCACAATCTAAAACCCCTCACAAATGAGGTGGAATCTAATAATGTTCGCTACATCGGTCGCATTTATCTAAAACTCCAATATATGATACCATAAATCAACTTGGTATATTCGGAGAGGTGGATAGATATGTCCAAATAGCATCTGCCCCCAAATTCAGACAAGACGTTCAATCCCACTTCGTCTCTATTTTCGGCGGTAAACAGATTCTGGCACGTCTGGTGAGACATTTTCCTCTTTCCACTCCACACTTTGTGTATCGTGTTTCACGAACAAAATCGTGGTTCACTATGGTTGCCCCTGGATTCAAGGTACTAAAACTTGGTGTCTTTCTCCTGTGCAGAGAATCAATGGATTCCCACTGCACTTCATGCAACAACGACTCCCACTCCATCCCAGATGGAGAAGTGACGTACGAGCCTAACGTGGCCTCCATTTTCTCAATACCGGTGGGGAAGGCCACAGGCCACTACCAGGAACTTATTCGGGACCATGCTCCTGCCTGTGAACTTCGGCGCCTCAACGCCACAAGAAAAAGCTCCCAGAAGGTCAGTCTTTGATCGTCTAGAAACCGTCACGGCTCCTATCAGCAATGTAAGTCGATGTACAACACCCCACGACTTGCGGGGAGGCGGAATAATGAAAAACGATCTTGTTTAAAGTGTAAACATCGACTAACCGAGAATCTTTGCATAAACAATAACTAACAACAAACATAGGAGTTAACAACTACTATGAAAAGTGATTATACCTGTAGAACCGAGTCCTTCGTCTGGTCGTTCTCCACGTCCTCTCCGGCCTTCTCTAAGTAGTAGAAGATCCACCCGAGAGCTTTACTACAAGCATCATCTCAAACTAGAGGTAACTAGGTTTCTTAAATTGCTAATCTAAGCAACCTAGGTGATATAGAGAATGGTTAAGGATTAAGTAGTCTAATCTAATCCTTGTACTCAACACATGAGAGGGGAGGATTAGGGTTTGAAGAGGAAGAGCCTGAGGAGAGAGAAAGTGAGCAAAAGAATGAGATGAGAAAATGAGTTATCATAATATATATCAAGCATTATGATTTATCCAACAAAAGAAAATGAATGATTAATCATCATGCTTAATAAATATAAGAGGGTGATTCATCTCCATGAGTCATTAAGCATTTATGATGCATTAATGACTTGGATGAATCACTCAAATGACTCACTAAACTCATTTAATGCATATGCCACCTTAACCCCCAAGTCACCATCTTCTAGAAGCTTCTCGCACAATTATGAGAACGGCCCTCCTATCCGTGAAAACACGGAAAAACTTTAGACTGTATAAATCCAATAACCGGATACTAGAAACTGGCTTAAACCAAAGCCGACAAGTAAAAATTGTCCGGATGTCATACGTGCGTAAACACACGTATGCGTCCGAACCCATGTCGTAAAACCATACGACATCTATATCGTTTCGCTTGGAGTAGGGAAACTCTCTGTGTGGGACTCTAGAGACTCGACTACTACGCTGGCAGTGGGTTTAACCATAGACCGCAAGCGGCACTAGCTGTACGTAACGGTCCCCAGGTAGATGTCGATAAGAAGGCCGATGAGGAAACCCATCCGAACTCCTACTGAGTCTGATGTGACAATCTCCGTACAGTCCGGTCTGTTCGTCTAAGACTATCGCATATCGGGCCTAGGGGGCGGCAAGCGTCAGTCCCCTAATAGCGGTATAAGTCGTGTCGGAGCGAAGCCCATTACACCCTGAGAAACTACTGGAACCTACCAGCAAATCTCGCTTGCCCTGGCCAGGGACTTTGCGTAATGGCTCTCTGACACAGCGCAATATCAACCCCCAATACCGGGAGAGACGAATCCTATCTAACCGCCACTGCCTCCAAGTGCTCGGGACTGCACCCAACTGCTACCTGTTTACACGACTCCTTTGAGCCGTGGTAGGGTAGCAATCTAAGAACAGTGGGACACACTCGAGGCGAAGTAGCAGTGTCAAGTCTGCGGACTATGCTGTACTCATGTCACCTGGGAACTGTTCACTGACGACTGGTATAAAACCAACCAACAGTTCCCTGTGAGTCCTGTCTGGTGTACCCGTAACCTAACGAGCACCTGCATACTATCTCCAGTACGACGTACTGACGGCTGTGGGACAGACCATCTCCCTAACTGGGATGAGAAGCGTATACACTAGTCTACTCCGGAGTATCGATGCCCTGTCTCGATAATCCAACAACTAGGGACCTGAATAAGGATGTGCTTGTAGACTACCCAGCCCCCACTAGTGTGACTGCTATCACAACGCTGGTAGTCAAGCAAGATCCTAAGAGCTCTATCAATATGTATACTCACATATTAAGATAGAAAAACCAAGTAGCATACTACCATGTTTAGCAAGACTGTTATATACATGTGAATATCCCAAGCTTCCATTAAGTAATATACAAACTAGTATGATACAATAATGGCCCCTAGGGCATATACACTAACAATCTCCCACTTGCACTAGGGCCATGTACTGGCGTATCGAGGACCGATGATCTCGAGTAGCCTCTCGAACTGAATCTGAGGTAGGGCCTTCATGAATGGATTAGCAATGCTCTCTTCAGTAGCAACTCTCCGAATCTCGATCTCCCGACGATCAATGATCTCCCTGATCAGGTGATACCGCCTTAAGATGTGTCTGGACTTCTGATGGGACCTTGGTTCCTTCGCTAAAGCTATAGCTCCATTGTTGTCGCAATACAGAGGTATTGGATCAATATTGGTAGGAACCACCTGAAGTTCTGTTAGGAACTTCTTCATCCAGACAGCTTCTTTTGCGGCATCACAAGCAGCTATATACTCCGCTTCCATCGTCGAGTCAGAAACGATGTCCTGCTTGGAGCTCTTCCAGCACACCGCCCCTCCATTGAGGGTAAAGACATAACCTGACATGGACTTGGAATCGTTCTTATCACTCTGGAAGCCGGAATCAGCATAGGCCTCCATCCTGAGATCTTTTCCGCCGTAAACCAAGAACATCTCCTTAGTCCTCCTCAGGTACTTGAGAATGTTCTTTACTGCTATCCAGTGCTTCTCCCCTGGGTCTGACTGATACCGGCTTACCACGCTCAGTGCGTAAGCTACATCTGGTCTGGTGCACAACATCGCATACATTATAGAGCCTACCGCAGAAGCGTAGGGTATAATGGACATGCGTTCCCTTTCCAAATCAGTCTTGGGAGACATCTCCTTGGATAGGGTGATTCCGTGACAAGCCGGTAGATTACCGCGCTTAGAATCTTCCATACTGAATCTTTTCAGTACAGTGTCGATATACCTGGACTGCGAAAGTCCCAACATCCTCTTGGATCTATCACAATAGATTCGGATCCCCAGAATGTAAGAGGCATCACCCAGGTCTTTCATAGAGAACCTGTGTGACAAGAATACTTTGACAGATTGTAGCATAGGAATGTCATTTCCTATCAATAGAATGTATCCACGTACAAGACGAGGAATACGACAGTTCTTGCTACAACTTTACTATATATGCACGGTTCATCTGGATTTTTGATAAAGTCATATTCTTTAACCGTTTCATCAAAACAGATGTTCTAACTCCGCGATGCCTGCTTTAGTCCATAAATGGACTTAAGCAACTTGCATACTTTTCCGCTACTCCCACTCTGATTGAAACCCTCTGGACGATCCATATAGACGCACTCTTCTAAATTACCATTCAAAAAAGCCGTCTTTACGTCCATCTGCCAGATTTCATAATCATGGAAGGCGGCAATAGCAAGAAGGACCCGAATGGATTTGAGCATAGCCACTGGAGAAAAAGTTTCGTCATAGTCCAAACCAGGTCTTTGACGAAAACCCTTTGCAACAAGTCTAGCCTTATAGGTTTCCACCTGTCCATCTACACCAATCTTTTTCTTGAAGATCCATTTGCATCCTATTGGTTTTACCCCATCTGGAGCAAAGTCCAAAGTCCATACTTTGTTGGTGTACATGGACTCCATTTCGGTCCGCATTGCATCTAGCCATCGTACCGAGTCGCCGCTCTGGATGGCCTGTTGGAAGCTAGTAGGTTCATCATCAACGATGATGCAATCCTCTCTATCCCCATCTATGAGAAAACCATAGTATCTCTCAGGCGGATGAGATGGCCTACTACTCCTGCGGAGGGGTGCGGAAATGTCCTGTTCTTCTTGAACTACCGGTTCTACCAAACTTTCAGTAGCAGTTTGTGGTTCTGGAATTTCTTCCAGTTCTATTTCGCTCCCACTTGTTTCCTTTTCTAAAAACTGATATTCTAGAAAATGGGCAGTACGAGAAACAAACACCTTTTGTTCCTCTGCGTAATAGAATAGATACCCCTTGGAGTTCTTTGGATATCCCATAAACTTACACTTTACTGATCGTGCCTCGAGCTTGTCTACATGCTGCTTTTTAACAAAAGCCGGACATCCCTATATTTTCAGATACTGAAGATAGGGTTTCTTCCCACTCCACATCTGATATGGCGTGGTAGGCACAGTCTTGGTAGGAACCATGTTCAAAAGATATACCGCTGATTCTAGCGCATAACCCCAGAAAGATCGCGGTAACTCAGCATTACTCATCATGGATCGTACCATATCCAATAGGGTTCGATTCCGTCTCTCCGATACACCGTTATGCTGTGGAGTGTATGGAGGAGTAAGCTGAGAGAGAATTCCTTTCTCTTTTAGGTAACCTAGGAACTCGGCACTCAAGTATTCACCACCTCGATCAGATCTTAGTATCTTGATACTTTTGCCGGTTTGGTTTTCTACTTCATTCTTATACTCTTGGAATTTCTCAAAAGCCTCGGATTTATGTTTCATCAGATAAATGAATCCGTACCTTGAGTAATCATCCGTAAAAGTAATGAAATAGGAAAAACCACCTCTTGCATGTGTAGACATTGGACCACATACATCGCTGTGTATGAGTCCTAAGAGCTCGCTCGCTCTTACTCCATGTCCAGTAAATGGAGTCTTTGTCATCTTTCCTTTGAGACAAGATTGACAAGTAGCATAAGTTTGATATTCGAACGAGTCCAAATATCCTTCTCTGTGTAACTTAGTCAACCTTCTCTCATTGATGTGACCCAGTCTACAATGCCATAAGAAAGGTTTATTTAAATCTGGAGACTTTCTTTTTAGTGTGTTCTGGACATTGAAAATTTGGAGTTTGTTTAAGACATATATACCGTTATTTAGTGTACCGGACCCAATCAAACCATGATTTAGGTGGATGTTAACAACATCACTTACAAACGTGAAATCATAACCTTTATTTGATAACGAAGAAACTGATATGATATTACAAGTTAAGCTTGGTACATAAAAATAGTTATGTAAAACCAAAATGTGTCCACTTGTCAATCCCAGGTGATAATCCCCGACGGACACAGCTCCCACGCTAGCTCCGTTATCAACCTTTAGGGTCATATCACCTTCCTTCAGCACCCTACGGTTTCTCAGTGCCTGCAATGAATTGCATATATGAGATCCTGATCCGGTATCCAATACCCAGGAAGTAGAGTTGATTGACAGACAATTCTCAATTACAAACACACCTGAAGTCGAAGCCACAGCTTGCTTCGGTTCCTGGTTCTTGGCATTCCACGCCTTGCAATCTTTCTTCCAGTGCCCTTTCCAATGACAATGGAAGCACTCATCCTGGGCCGCTACTGGCACTGCAATCTTTTTCTTTCCCTTCCCTCCCACCTTACTAACACCTCCTCTAGGTTTGGTGGCGGCCTTCTTCTTCCTTCCTTTGGCCCTAGCCTTGGACCCGGAAGAAGATGCACCGCTAACAAACATAGCGGGTATTTCCCTTGCCTTCTGCAAGGTGCCCTCTGCACTCCTCAACATGTTAAGGAGTTCTGGAATTTCAACTTCTTTTCTTTGAATTTTGAAGTTCAGAATAAACTGGGCGTAGGTGGAAGGAAGGGACTGGAGAATAAGGTCTGTATAGAGCTCATTATCCAAAGTCGTCCCAAGGTCTGCGAGCTCTTCTATGTAGCCAATCATCTTTAGGACATGTTCTCCTACCGATGATCTGATAGCCAACCTCGCTCGAAAAAAGTTCTTAGAGGTCTCGTATCTTGCTATACGAGATTGCTCTCCATAAAGTTCTTTTGTATGGAGAAATATGGCATCTAGTTCCATATCCTCGTGCCTTCTCTGATGTTCATTGTTCATCGAGGCAAGCACGATGCACTTGTCTTTCGCGCAATCGAACTCCCAGGTTTTGCGGATTTCCTTATCCGCATTACTGGATTTGGGACCAGGGACAGCAGGTGCCTTAGCGGTGAGGACGTACCCCAATTTGTCATAGGTCAAAGCCATTTTGACATTCCGCAGCCAATCTTTATAGTTTGGCCCTGTCAGTATATTTTTCTCTAAAAGTAACTTAAGTCCAGTCATTTTCAGGGTCGCTGCAATTAGGAGAGAGAGAAGAAAACTCTTTAGCATGATGCTCTTGCAAGTTTAGAGTGGTTTTTAGTTTATCTAAACTGGATGGCTCCCACTGTTTCTCGAATCCTTCCTCAAACCATAAAAGAAGAATTAGCCAGGACTATTCTCACTGTACAATACTTGCTTAACCGTTCAGCCAGGCTAGTGTCGATACTTCGAGGGAGGTTTTCCAACGCTTTCGCGAAGTTCCTTAATTAAAGAACCTCTTTTCTCTGGGGGCGTAACCCCGCTGACACCTTTCTTGACACCTACTTGGTTTATAGCATTGATCGTTAAGTGACGAATATCCTGATAAGTAGCATATACTCACAGTAGGATCGGGATCCAAATATCATCGTCTGATAATGCTGAATGAACCCTACCAACATTCATCAAACTCCAAATGGTATGCATCTCTTTGGAAATTTCATTTTCTTTAGAAATTCCCGATATAAATTTTTGCCCCATGCTCTTATGACCTTGGCGTTGGTCAAAATGTCATAAGTCACATGTCAAGTTCTACCCATCATTATCTTGTTAATTTGAACCCATCCGTACATATCCTTGACGTTGGCCAAAATGATCATACGACTGTCCCAAACTAACTCATCTATCTATGCAACAAATGAATACCCAGCAGCTACCAAACACTATGCCTTGGCGTTGGTCAAAATACATAGCTTGAATACTACTGAATACCCAAATGAAATGACGGAGGGCTACGAATGGTTTTGGTGAAACCGTGAACGTAGTGAACTTGATATGACCGAAGGAACCTGATAGCTTTTAAAAGGAGTGGTTAAAGCTCCGCAATTTTATAAAATATCATCTGTTTTAAAATAACCGAGTGGTTTCTTTTAAATTTTTCCAACGATTCATCTTTTGGTTTATTTTCTTTGCATTATAAATAATGCATCCCATCATTAACCTATCATTGCAGAAAACAACGAAAATACAACGTCCTCTTATGCCATCCGCATTCGCCACTGGGTCCCATCATCACCCGTTAGGTTACTTAACTAACGGCAGAGCGGGGGCTAGGCTAGCGCTGGTGTAAAACATAAGTGACGTCTAAATAGCTATCATATATAGATATTGTATATTCTTCAGACGTAATAATAGGCATTCCAAATCTCATATGAACTTTATTGGATTTGTAAGCAATCCGTGTTTGTTTAGAGCCTGCAACAAAAGACGGATTACACAGTTGTGATGAATAGCCATTACCTCACCCTAGACCCCTACGGGTACGGCAAACTACCCGCCTAATACCCGAAGTGAAGCGGTCTCCCTCAAAAAAGTGAGTAGGCCACTAAACACTTCAAAGTACCCGGTAGTTTGTGCACCCCATCTTGGGTCTATCCTAGGAGCAAAAACAGTAAAATGAAATAATACAACGGTAGGTACAACCGCAACCTAGATGCGCCCCGCAAAATAATATTACAACATATTACATTTACATTGAATGAATTAAAATAATAACCCATCACAAAACCCCGGCTAATCATCACAACAGTCCAATACAGTTCACATCCACAAACAGTAAAAACCATTACAGAAATATGCAACCCCTGCCAACCGACATACTAGCAGTTAGGGGAGGTTTACGAACACATTATACAAACACAGATAAAATCATATTAGCAAACATCGTAAAATTTCGATCGAGCAAAACACATTAAATTCTACTCCAATACTTCTCTGTGCACCTGAGACTTGAGCAGAAAATAAAATATCCCAGAAACATCAATATTAACACAAGAGAGTTACTAAAGGAATTTGGGCGGACTCGGCCCCAACTCGGCCGTGGATCCTCGGTGAGTTGGCCGAGTTAGGAGTCCAAATTTCTTCAGTAGCCCTATTATTCTATGCTTGTTATTCTGAAGCTCCCTGAAAAATTTTTAGAGCCAGTTTTGAATTCGACAGAAACTGTGATAATTCGATGACGTTTCCGGTTCTTTTTGCGTTCGAAATTCTTACGACTTTGCTAATAAGTTAATTATTGTTTAGCGAGGCTCTGATACCACTGTAAGTCGATATACAACACCCCACGACTTGCGGGGAGGCGGAATAATGAAAAACGATCTTGTTTAAAGTGTAAACATCGACTAACCGAGAATCTTTGCATAAACAATAACTAACAACAAACATAGGAGTTAACAACTACTATGAAAAGTGATTATACTTGTAGAACCGAGTCCTTCGTCTGGTCGTTCTCCACGTCCTCTCCGGCCTTCTCTAAGTAGTAGAAGATCCACCCGAGAGCTTTACTACAAGCTTCACCTCAAACTAGAGGTAACTAGGTTTCTTAAATTGCTAATCTAAGCAACCTAGGTGATATAGAGAATGGTTAAGGATTAAGTAGTCTAATCTAATCCTTATACTCAACACATGAGAGGGGAGGATTAGGGTTTGAAGAGGGAGAGCTTGAGGAGAGAGAAAGTGAGCAAAAGAATGAGATGAGAAAATGAGCTATCATAATATATATCAAGCATTATGATTTATCCAACAAAAGAAAATGAATGATTAATCATCATGCTTAATAAATATAAGAGGGTGATTCATCTCCATGAGTCATTAAGCATTTATGATGCATTAATGACTTGGATGAATCACTCAAATGACTCACTAAACTCATTTAATGCATATGTCACCTTAACCCCCAAGTCACCATCTTCTAGAAGCTTCTCGCACAATTATGAGAACGCCCCTCCTATCCGTGAAAACACGGAAAAACTTTAGACTGTATAAATCCAATAACCGGATACTAGAAACTGGCTTAAACCAAAGCCGACTAGTAAAAACTGTCCGGATGTCGTACGTGCGTAAACACACGTATGCGTCTGAACCCTTGTCGTAAAACCATACGACCTCTATATCGTTTCGCCTGGAGTAGGGAAAATCTCTGTGTGGGACTCTAGAGACTCGACTACTACGCTGGCAGTGGGTTTAACCACAGACCGCAAGCGGCACTAGCTGTACGTAACGGTCCCCAGGTAGATGTCGATAAGAAGGCCGATGAGGAAACCCATCCGAACTCCTACTGAGTCTGATGTGACAATCTCCGTACAGTCCGGTCTGTTCGTCTAAGACTATCGCATATCGGGCCTAGGGGGCGGCAAGCGTCAGTCCCCTAATAGCGGTATAAGTCGTGTCGGAGCGAAGCCCATTACACCCTGAGAAACTACTGGAACCTACCAGTAAATCTCGCTTGCCCTGGGCAGGGACTTTGCGTAATGGCTCTCTGACACAGCGCGATATCAACCCCCAATACCGGGAGAGACGAATCCTGTCTAACCGCTACTGCTTCCAAGTGCTCGGGACTGCACCCAACTGCTACCTGTTTGCACGACTCCTTTGAGCCATGGTAGGGTAGCAATCTAAGAACAGTGGGACACACTCGAGGCGAAGTAGCAGTGTCAAGTCTGCGGACTATGTTGTACTCATGTCACCTGGGAACTATTCACTGACAACTGGTATAAAACCAACCAAAAGTTCCCTGTGAGTCATGTCCGGTGTACCCGTAACCTAACGAGCACCTGCATACTATCTCCAGTACGACGTACTGACGGCTGTGGGACAGACCATCTCCCCAACTGGTATGAGAAGCTTATACACTAGTCTACTCTGGAGTATCGATGCCCTGTCTCGATAATCCAACGACTAGGGACCTGAATAAGGATGTGCTTGTAGACTACCCAGCCCCCACTAGTGTGACTGCCATCACAACGCTGGTAGTCAAGCAAGATCCTAAGAGCGCTATCAATACGTATACTCACATATTAAGATAGAAAAACCAAGTAGCATACTACCATGTTTAGCAAGACTGTTATATACATGTGAATATCCTAAGCTTCCATTAAGTAATATGCAAACTAGTATGATACAATAATGGCCCCTAGGGCATATACACTAACAAGCAAGCCGTCAAACCCTGAAGCCTCAGTCTTCAACAGGCTGAGGAAGAACTCAAGCAGGCTAGTAAAGAAGCCCATGATACCAAAGGGAGCTACCCCAAAACGGCTAGCTCTCCCTACTCCTACTGCGGGTGAGGCCGATAAAATTGCTTCCCCTCCAAGACAGTTGGTCTTCGAAAGATTGGCCAACCCCGCTCCAACTCCAACAAGGACATCGGTCTTCAACAGGTTGACACCAACTGAAACTCTTGAGCAACACTGGGAGCATGATGAAGACGCCTCCAAAACTGAAGCAATTCCCAATCCAAGGCATGCTCGACGTCGCCACTGGAGCCGAGTGAGAGAAGCTGGGGGCAACTCTCCCTCTGGGCTCACCCCACCAGCTCCTATGGTGTTGTTCCAACCGGGAACAGCTTTGATCCGCTCAGGAGAGTCCACAAGAACTCTCCGACAGCGGTGCTGAAGAAATCACTTCCGCCGGTAGAGGCCCCTGTGTAGCGACAGCCAGATTAGCCTCGCCAACGTCTCTCTTCACAAATACATAGTGTCTGGCGAAAGGTCCAAGATTCTGTGGTTAACCAAAATTACTCTCGTTGACCTAAAAGATCTAATGGCCGACAAGAAAAAGACCGCTCCTCCACCATACAACAGGGAGCCGTTCCTAAACAGGTGCCAGTCACAATAGATCTTTCAGCTCCGACTTCTCATAAAAGAATGAGGCCGGAGAAAATCCTACCACCCACGGAAAATTCCAAAGGCGATGGATTTAAATGCCCAAAGTCTAGATACATTACCATAAATACGGTCTACATGGCCTTAGGGAAAGAAGAGAGTCGTGCCTCGATGAGTCACTGACCTCAAACTCGGTCACTGACAAAGGCTCAGGAGCAACAACAAAGGCTCCAAGAAATGCTGAACAAAATGACGGAACTCAACGAACAAAAAGAAAGTCCGGACAAAGAGGCTGAACAATGCCAAGAGCAAGAGATCGATACAGAGTTTTACGACGGGTGCTGGAAAGAAAAGATAAGGAAGCTGCAGAGCAAGCTGTTAACATCAAGCAGATGGATCTTCTATTCCAAGATATGGTGAGAATGATGATACAACCGGAACCCCCAGCCGAAGATCCGCCAATAGTTATCGAGGATGATAGAGGGGAAACATCAAACCCTCATACAGCCTTGCCAGCGGCTAAGGAAGAAACCATCTCCAAGGCGGCCCTGGATGACTACATCACTCAGCAAATAAGACTCACCAGGCCTGTGAAGCCGCCAGCCAACTCGTCAGAACCGGGCGACTATATCCGGCCTGGTATGACCAAATCAAATACCCGCCGGAATATACAATCCTCAAGTTCCATGTCTACAAATGAATAGGCAATCCTCACCAGCATGTCGCACAATTCAAAGCACTATGCAGCAATATTGGAGGCGACGACAAACTGTTACTTCACCAATTTGTCGGAAGCTTGTTAGAGACAGCCTTTGAATGGTACTTGGAGCTCTCAAATAACTCCGTGAAAACCCTCAAATAAATGGAACTACTGTTCACGCAACGGTTCTCCAGCACGAGCGAACGCACTCCGATCACGGCATTAATCAATGCCAGGGAAAAGATGGGAGAAACTTGGGTCCAATACACGATCCGGTGGCGAAACCTGTGGTCTAAATACGAACAACACATTGAAGAGTCTCCTGCCGTGGGCATGTTCATCGAGACCCTCGATCCTCTTATGACTGTGTCCTAGTTCATGACGTTCTTCAAGACCACAACCTTCCAGGTGCTGATAGACAAGCTGGCCCAAATGGATCAAATGGGTCATAGCCCCTCCTCCTCAAATAAGGTCCTTCGAAATAACAAAGGTAAAGGGAAAGCGGCCTGCATTGCTAATACGCAATAACAACCGAGTGGCCCAAAACAACCTGCTCGCCAAAACAACATGCGTCTGCGCCTATCCTTGGAAGAAAGGCTGGGATATGCATACTCGTTCCCTCGCGATAAGACAAGGAGACTGTTTGAACTAGCGATGCGTAATAACCTCATCGCATTGTCAGACCCGCGGCGTCCAGTGCAACCCGGCGACGTCAACAACCCTAATTACTGCTTCTACCACAGAATAGTGAGCCACCCAATTGAGGATTGCTACATCTTCAAAAATTGGGTTGAAGATCGGTACCAGATGGTAAAGTACGCGTTGTTTGATAACTGGAAGGTAAACCTGTCCCAGAAACACTCTCCTAAAAAGGTGCACGCGCGGGGGGCATCATGCTTGCTTGTAGAGGAAGCTCCATGGGAAGTAGCTTTTTTAGCAAAAACTAAAAGAATGCTGAAGGATCTACAGACATGTCCGGCAGTTAGGTAGAAAAGCCCACTTGAACCTGAAATAATCGAAAGAATGCTAAAAGCATGCCCCACACCGAAAGTTGTTGACAAGGGGAAAAGCCCCCAAGTCAAGCCATCAAAGTCTTATAAGAAAAAGAAGAAGACCAAGAAACCCGTGCAGCTTGCCGAGTATGACGACAAGCACACAGAACTTCAGAAATACATAGACGCGTTGGAAAAATATAACCAGAAGGCACGGACACCAGTCACGCTTGAAGAATTCCTCAAGCATATTCTTGAGGACAGAGACAGTGACAATGATAAGGGAAATGACTCATCAAAAGAAGCGGAAGATTATGTAGCAAGTTGCCACATGATCTCTCATTCATCGCTGTATGACGAAGAAGCTCCCTTAGCATCAGAAAATGACATAGAGGAACCGGGGATAGAATCGGCGCTAAAATCCCCGAAACTACAAGAAGAAGACCCAATTGAGAGGTTTCTAAACAAAGCCTTTTAAAAGAGCAAGGATGACTGAGAACGCAAAACGGCCATATACGAAAAGGCTAAGCGTCAGCGTCTGAATAAAGAAACTGCGGTGAGGACGAGTCATAAAGTGCTCTGAACAAACCAAAGCACACCTGCAATAAATAAGTTCATGATCAAAACTGAGAAGCGGTTCGCCAAAGCCCTATCAATGGGGATGAAGCTGACACCTCTCATGTAGTACACTCCTAGAGTCCCATACTCCGACGGAGGAGACTCACATCCAAAATACTGCCTATATCACCGAAGGGTCGCCCACCCTATCGAGGAATGCGGTACCTTCAAGAAGTGATGGCAAGGATATGTTGCCCAACGAAAACACTTCAAAAAGGGGAAATGTGAAGCTTGTACTAATCAACGTAGGAATGGCGAGACGAATGCCCATGAATGAACAACTGGCAACTGTCATATGGTTGGTACCAGTTCGGAAGGAGAAAAACCTCCAGTTCTCACATTCGGGAGCGATTCTGAGGATGAAACACCCCTCAACCCTCTCTTCGAAAACTCTACCTCGGAAAAAGAGAAGGAGAAAAAGAACTATGAAAACATTCAGCAACGTAACCATACGCTACCTGAGAAGGACATCGGACTTGTAAACAAAGGTTCGAACAAAAAAGACAAAGGAAAAGGGAAAACTCCCAAAGAAATCACTCTCGATGAAGAAGTAGTCAAATAGCTCACCGCAAAGGACCCGCTTAAGAAAAACAAGGTGGATTACAACGTCCTAGCACATCTGAGGAAAATACCCTCACAGCTAAGCATATTGGATGCTCTCCTCTTGTCTAAAGAGGTACGGGATTTCCTGATCAAGGCGTTACAAGAACTCGATCAGTTCCAAGCTTTCCTCGCATAAGAGAAAATAAAAAATGAACTGGAAAAGGTCCACACGGCTGATATCACATTCAGCGATGAAGATCTACTTCTCGGTACATGCGAACATAATCGACCGCTATACGTCACCGGATACTGCCATGATATCAAGATAAGGAAAATCCTTATCGACAACGGATTCTCCGTTAATCTTCTCAACATGAGAGTGCTGAAGGAAATTTGCGTGAACGTTCAGTACCTTGTCCGAGATAAAATTACCATCTCCAGGTTCAACTCACAGTTATCACAAACGCTTAGGTCCATAATACTGACGCTATGCTTCGGTCTGCTCGTCACTGACATCAAATTTCATGTCATTGACGCCAAGACTTGCTATAATGCTTTGCTTGGTAGGTCTTGGTTATACGAGTACAACATCATCTCTTCTACACAATATCAGTGTATGAATTATTTTAAGGATGGTTCTGAATACACTATCATGGGAGAGCTAAATCCATTCTGCATAAATGAAATCCAGAAATACGAAGACGCAAAGTAATTTCTTCTAGACTTTGAGGATACTGAAAGGGGCCACAAGCCGGAGAGTAAACAAAAATTCGCGTCCACAAGCCGGAGAAAAATAGTTTTCAGTTACAAACACACCTGAAGCGGAAGTATCAGTATGCTTCTTCTTTTTTAGATCAGCAAGATACAGAGCACAGTTGCGTTTCCAATGTCCCGACTTGTGGCAGTAAAACCATTCTCCTTTTCCACTTCCCGCGGCCCTGGATTTGTCTTTCCCCTTTGCCTTGTGAACTCCACCTCTCGGTCTGGTGGGTTTCTTCTTCTTCGTTCTCTTGGCCTTGGCTTTTGGGACGGAAGAGGAAGATGGCACAACAAGCAGAGTGGGAGTTTTCGCTATCTTAAGCATGCTCTCTGCACTTCTCAATATATTGAGAAGTTCAAGCAATGATTCTCCAAATCGTTCATATTGAAATTCACAATGAACGGAGCAAAGGCAGGGGGGAGACTGTAGAACAATATCAGTATATTGCTTATTATCCATGGTCCATCCCAGGTCCTCAAGTTTTTCTATAAGACCAATCATCTTCAACACATGTTCTCCTACTGATGTGCCAGGGGCCATCCGCATCTGAAACAACTTTCGAGATGCCTCGTATCGCAAAGTCCAAGATTGCTCGGCATACAACTCCTTTGTATGAAGAAAGATGGATTGAACATCCATCTTCTCGTACTGGTTCTGATGTATACTATCCATAGAAGCAAGCGCGAGGCACTTGGCCGTGTCACAATCAATATCCCATGTTTTTCGGATCTCTTTATCCGAAACAGATGATTCAGGTCCTGGGACGGGTGGGGCTTTGGCAGTGAAGACATATGATACTTTATCATATGTGAGTGCAATGTTCAAGTTCCTCAACCATTCTTTATAATTCGGTCCTATCAGTTTTTTTTTCTCTAAAAGAAGCTTAAGTCCTGTCATCGGTATCTGCCATTAGGAGAGAGAAAATAAAACACTTAGCGAAATGCTCTTGCAAAGAATTAGATTGGTTATTATCTTATCTAATCGATGTCTCCCACTGCTTTTATCAAAATTTCTTTCAAAAACCTCGAAAAGAAAACTTGCCAGGATTAATTACATTCTACAGTTTCGCTAACCGGTCAGCCAGGCCAGTGTCGGTACTTTGAGAGAGGTTCCCCGTGCTTTCGCACAGACCTAATTAAAATAAACCTCGTTTTTCCAGAGGTCTTACCCTGTTGACACCTTTCTAGACACCTACTGGATTAGCTAATTGTAAAGTGCAAAACTCTCATAGGAGTAACTCTTACTCACAGTGGGATCGGGATCCAACTATCATATAGAAAGTATGCAATCTCATTGCAAATTTCAACTCTTGAAACTCCCAATATAGTTTTTACCTCTAACTGCTTATGACCTTCGCTATGGTCAACATATCATAAGCACTAGTCAAGTTCTACCCGTCATTTCGTGATTAACCAGACCCACCCATATGACCTTTGACTATAATCAACATAATCACATGAATGTCCTAACTGATCGCATCATATGCTTTGTAGAAAGACATCACTTAGCTACCGTACACTACGTCTTGACTATAATCAACATACGTAGCACGAATACTAAGTACTCTGCTTCCTAAAATGACGGAGGGTTGCGGATGTTTTTTATGAAAATCCTTAAACCCTTTGAACTTGATCTCGTTGTAGAATCAAAATAGTTTAGAAAAGGAGTGGCTTAAGCTCCGCATCTTTTGAAACTTGCATTTTTCATAAAAAGGCCGAGTGTGTTTCAAATCCGATTCTACAACATCTTTAGGTTTCTTTTTCTTTACATTAATCTTATTAATGCAGTCCCATCATTTAAGTTCCTAAGCCATCACCGAAAAGAAACGAAAATAGAACATACACTTATGCCATCCGCATTCGCCACAGTGTCCTGTTATGCACCGTTAGGTTACTTAACTAACGATATAGCGGGGCGGGACTAGCGCGGGTGTAAAATATAAGCAACATTTATTATAAATCATATATATAATAATAATCCATTCGTCTCAGATACTAAGTAATCTCATTACAGAATATCAGCAGCAGAAGCACATATGAAAATAAAGGATATCTAGGAGGTCCGTATTTTGTATTCATCCAATAATAGAAAATACGGATTCCACGGTCGCGATGAATAGCCAAGCCCATACCCCTAGACCCATACGAGAGTGGCAAGTGACCCTACCAATTCTAGAGTTTAGGAGACCCAGTCTCGACTCCTCGAGATGGCCTCCCACTGAACCCTAGAACCCGGTCACTTGTGCTCCCCTCCTTGGGTCTATCCTAATACGGAAAAGTAAATAATATACAATAATGGTGACATCATCCTCAACCCGGAAGTGCCCCAAATAAAAGAATATTACATACAATTGACTTTTACATGAATGAAAATAAAGACTCTCATCTCACATAAAACCCCCGGCTATTCAATCGTGACAATCCTGCACAACATATCTCAACAACACATAATATCACATATCATCAACGTAAGTAAGTATGCGTACCCCGATTGTCGTTGATATATAGCAACGAAATCGGCGATACACCACATACTACACTTACGGTCGCAGAAAAGAAAGTGAAAGACAACAACAATTGCAATTATCACATTCACATATATCAAGACGATGTTAAACATTTCGATCGAATCAACTAACACCCACAAATTATAGGGTTCCTAGGCACACTAATGAGCTCTCACAAGGCATCAACCATGCCAATTTCAAAATTTTACAAGTGCCGAGAAACCCTAATACGGATTCGTTGACTAGAGTTTAGGCGACAAAGTGAAACTAGTTAACATCTTAACTAAAAGAAAGAGGATACAACCTTTGTAGATCCGGTTCTCCACTTCCTTAGCTCCACGTAGACGTCCTCGCGCTGTCCATATCGGATCCCGGACTCTGGCATCGACTTCATCGGAGAAATGAGCAGGCTAGGTCGTCGGCTTCGATGCCGAAGATGATCTACATCGAGGCAACACAAGATCAAGCTCCAACTTCACCAAGCAATAAACTTGTGAAGAAAACACCCTATACTACTTGGAAAGAGGTAGAGGATGAAGAAATAGGAGGTGGGTTCACTTTAGAATTGGATTTCTCACTCTTTTACTCAAGATGCCATTAATGGAGTCAAGCTTTCTTCTTGATAAAGAGGAAGAAGAAGAAGATAAAATATGATAAGTGTTACTTTTTAAAATGAAAATAATATGAATACTTATCATATACTAACTATGGTCAAGTGTAGAGAGTAAACTAGGGTTAGGTGAATGGTTAGGTTAAGAGAAGAAAACAAAAATGGTCAAGGTTTCAACTCTTCATGAAGCTTCATGAAAGAAACAAAGAAAGCCACCATTTTCATTTTCTTTTCCAAAATAAATAATCAAAATCAATAAATGAATAAGTAAACAAAACCCTAACCATTCATATAACCATGGTTTAATCTTTACACATACTCAAGTTAACATGTATCATCAAACATGATACAATCAAGTGTACACAAAAATATATCACATATACAATGTGCACTTCAAGTGAGAAAATCCTTTTAAAATGAACCAATACTAGTTAATGCAAAGTAATATATCAAAAATATAATTATATATTAAATCATTAAATCAACACTTGATTCAATGATCCGGTCATGTCGCACATAACCGACTAGTATCCAATGTATCGACTTATCGAATCAATCTTCGATTCGATAACTAGGTTATATCGCATACAACCAATCGAAAAATTTATCGCGAGAATGAAATACGGTATCACATACACGTATTATTCTCGGTCCCGCACATATCTCATATGCGCTCCTATTTCGTTTCGCTTGAGCCAGGAAACCTCTGTGTAGGATTCTAAAGACTCGTCAATACGCCGGCAGCAGATGATGATCATATCAAGCACCCACAAGCCGCAAGCGGTCTGCTAAATGTAACGGCCACCCGGGAATTGAGCGATCAGAAGATCGACGAGCAAGCCCGCTCACACTCCTATGAATCCAACCAGTAACACTTACCGTACAGTCCGGTCCGTTCGTCTGATATGTCGCATATCTCGCCTAGGGGTGGTAAACGTCAGACCCCAATAACTCGATAAGTCGTGTCGATATGAGGTCTATAACAGTTCGAGATACTACTGGTAACACTTACCAGTAAATCTCAGCAACCCTGGCCAGGGATTTCCGGTTATAGCCAATCGAACACAGCGCAACATCAACTCCCTATACCGGGAGAGACGAATCCCCTCCTATCGCTCATTGCCTCTATGTGATTCGGGACTGTACCCAAAAACCACAATTTTGCACGCCCTCATAGACGTGGTAAGGTGGAAATCAAAGCACAGTGAGAATCACACAAGACTCTATGACGATCTCGGGTCTACAGACTAACCTGTACCAGTGTCACCAGAGAACTGCCATCTGACGTAAGGTATAATACCATCTGGGAGTTCTCGGCGAGTCCGTCCAGTGTACCCAGTCTCCACTGAGCACCCGTATATAATCTCTGATGTCAAACACCAATGGATATGGAATCATCCATCGCCCATCTGTATAGGTCGAGAAGGTATACTCTAGTCTACTCTGGTTTATCGATGCCCTGTCTCGATACACCCACGACTAGGGACCTTGAATGATGTACTTATGGACTACCATGTCCCCACTAGTATGATCGCATCATATTCCAGGTAGTCAAGTACATATCCTAAGGGCTTTACCAACATGTAACAGAGAGACAATCAGTATACACGTTATGGTAAAGAGTAACTAGATAGCATACTATCATGTCGAGCAAGAAAGTCCTCCCTATATATGTCCCAGCATCCATTACAATATACATCCTATGTACAGTAATGGCCTCTAGGGCATACATATAACTAACAATCTCCCACTTGCACTAGGGCCATCTGTAGTAGTGGTTGTAGTATCTCATACTCAACCATCCCATAAAAATCTCTCTCTGGGAAAAGGCCTTTGTGAGTGGATCCGCCGTGTTGTCCTCTGAGTCTGCTCTCCTAACCTTGATCACCTTGGAGATCAGCCATCTCCATGATCAGGTGATACTGCCTTAGAATATGTCTGGATCACTGGTGGGACGGGTGTTCCTTGGCATAAGCCACAACTCCATTGTCACACAATGGGAAGAACTAAGTTCATCTCATGAACCAATATACATCCAAACTGCCTCTTTGGTAGCATCTTAAATAGCGATGTATCCAGCCTTTATCGTCTAGTATGCCACGGTATCTAGCTTGGAACTCTTCCAACATACCGTCCCTTTACTGAGGGTAAAGACAATGTCTGTGACTGACATTCAGTCGTCTTTATCACCCTGGAACCTTTCCAGTGATTCTCCCCAGGATCGATTGATACCATCTCACTACAACTAGTGAGTATCCTAATATCCAATTAGATCTATCTCATAGATCCAAAACCCAGGATTTAGGAGGTATCACTTTGATCCTATATGGAGAATCATTGTGATAAGCGGAGATTGACCGAGCGTAGCATAGGAAACTCCTTCCCTATCAAGAGTATGTCATCCACGTACTCTACGAGGATCACCACCATACTCCCTACTGCCTTTTTGTATATACAAGGTTCATCTACCATTTTGATGATGTCAAACTCTTTGACTAACACATCAAAACAGACGTTCCAACTCCGCGATGCCTGCTTTATCACATAAAACATCTTGCTCGCGTTTCCGCTGCTCCCACTGTCTACGAAGCCCTCTGGCTGTGTACTTATAGACGCTTTCTTCCAAATCATCATTTAGAAAAGCAGTCAAGACACACAACCGCCAGATATCGTAGTTATGGTATGTAGCCATAGCAAGTAGGATCTGGATGGACTTAAGCATAGGCACTGGAAAAAGGTTTCATCATTATCCACGCCTGGTCGATGACGAAAACCTTTAACAAGTCTAGCTTTGAAAGTCTCAACTTTTCCATCTACACCAAGTAATCTTCTCAAGATATACTTGCTCCTGATGGGGATTTTAACCCTTCAGATTTAGCAGCCAAAGTCCATACTTTGCTGGTGTACATGGATTCCATCTCAGATTGCTAAGCATCCAGCCATTCTTACAGAGTCCCTACTCTTGATGGCCAGCTCGAAACTAGTTAGGTCATCATCTCACGATGCAATCCTCGCTCCCACTGTCATAGAGAAACCGAAGTAACTCTCAGGTGGGTGAGGAACCTTACTAGATCGGCGGAGAGGCTGGGGTTCGTTGGAATCTACTGAATTCTTTGGTTCTGTCAAATTATCAGCTGCATTTTGTATAGCTAGAACATTTCCAGTTCTACATAACAGACGTTGCCTCGAGCTTGTCCGGATATTACTTTTAGACAAAGGCCGGACAACCCCAAATATTAACTAACTTAAGATATGGGCTATTCCCTTTCCATATCACATATGAAGCGGTAGGCAACTGATTTGATTGGAACCCTATTCAATAGGTATGCAACTTCTCAAGTGCATAACACCCAATAGGAAAAAGATAACTCAGTAGTACTCATCATAGAGCACACCTTATCATATAGGGTGTGATTGCTCCGCCCCGATATACCATCGTGCTATGGTGTATTCGGAGGAGTAATGCTGAGAGAGAATCTCATTCTCCTTTAGAATAATTCAGGAATTCTATGCACAAGTATTCTCCTCCTTGATCTCATCAAAGAACATAATACTTATACCCATATTGGTTCTCTACTTCTAACTTATATTCTGTGAATATCTCAAAAGGTTCGGACTTGTGTTTCAACAGGAACATATGACTGAATCTTGAGAGATCATCAGAGAATGTAATGAAGTATAAAGAACCGGTCTTGGTATGTGTAGACAGGGGACCTTTATACATCAACATGTATCATCCCAAGAGTTCACTAACTCTTTCTCTGTTTCCAATAAACAGAGCTGGTGTCATTATATCTTTGTGACATGACTGGCAAGTTTCATAAGATGTAAATTCAAACTGATTTAAATATGCATCTACATGTAACTTCAGCTAGTCGGGTCGCATTGATATGACCTAGTCTATAATGCCTCAAAAAGGATTCGTTCATTTCTGAACTCTTCCTCTTGTGTGTGTTCTATATACTTAAAAACTGTAGTTTGATTTAGAACATCAATGCTTTTAGATAACGTGCCTGAACCGATCAACTTTTGATATAGGAAATGTTCAAAACATTATCCAACAATACAAAATTTTATCATTTCTTTACTAATAAAAAGACGGATATGATTTTGTATATCAGGTTCGGTATCTAATAACATTCGTTCAGAATCAATGTATTTGTAATACAGGGTGACAGTGACCAACAGACTTGGCTGCAACACTTGCCCCGGTTTCTGTCTCATGAAACTTATCACTCGTTCTCAGTTTTTCTACCTGTTTGTAGCCCTATGTAACAGATTACATATCTGGGATCCTGATCCGGTATCAAATACCCAGGATGCAGAGGATACTGAGAAACAGTTCTTTGTAATGAACACACCCGAAGGAGATGCATCATATGCACTTTCTTTGTTTGGGCGGCATAGAAATTCTGGTATTCCCCTATTTCCTGCTCTGTCTTATAACAATTATAAGTTGGAGCGGGACCAACGTTCCCCAGCTCAGTATAACAAGCGGGTTCGGTCAATAATCCGTATTATTATCTTGATTAAGGCGTGATATGGTCGCTACCTGGAGAGAGAGAGAGAAGAAAACACTCAGCGTATGCTCTTGCAAGATCAGATTGGTTATTAATTTATCTAATCAGGATGGCTCCTACTGTTTTAATCAAATCTTCCTTCAAACCCTAAAAGGAAAGACTAGCCGGGATTAATTACACGCTACAAGTTCGCCAATCTTTCAGCCAAGCCAGTGTCGGTACTTTGAGGGAGGTCCCCCGTGCTTTCGCACGAACCTAATTAATGTAAACCTCGTTTTCCCAGAGGCGTAACCCCGTTGACACCTTTCTAGACACCTACTTGATCGGCTAATTGTAATGTGTAAAACTCTCCCAGGAGTAACTCTTACTCGCAGCGGGTATCGGGATCCAACTATCTCATAGAAGGTATGCAATCTCATTGCAAATTTCAACACTTGAAATTCCCGATAATTTCTCCACTAACCTCCTATGACCTTGACAAAGGCCAACAAACCATAGGATGCTAGTCAAGTTCAACCCGTCATTTCCTGATTGAATTAAACCCACCCGCACGACCCTTGACAAAGGCCAACAAGGTCGCACGACTACCCTAACCCAATCTGCATCATATGCATAAGCAGATAAGCACCAGTCAGCTACCGCACACTACGCCTTGACAAAGGCCAACAAATGTAGCACGAATACTAACTACTACTTATCTGAAATGACGGAGGGCTACGACAGGTTTTTCTGAAAACCTATTGCATAATGAACTTGATATCGTTGTAGGATCGAATGAGTTTTGAAATGGAGTGTTTTTTAGGCTTTTCTAGTTTTGCTAAAGGGGTCACTCCCGGTGAAGGGATCGTCGGCCCTTTCCTCGTCGAATGAGGTGCGGGATATATCATATATATCACTGTGCAAAGCAGAAACTATAGAAGCAATCAAAAGTCAAACCGAGAGTTGTAGCATCTGCCAGTTATTGCTAAAGGAGTCACTCCCGGTGAAGGGATCTCGGTCCTTTCCTCATCGAATAAGGTGCAGGATGTTCTACAAGGAACACCGCGATGCAAAGCAAGAACTGTAGCTACCTGTTTTTGAAAATTCGATTCCACAACATCTTAGGTTTCTTTTCTTTCATTAATCACATTAATGAAGTCCCATCATTTAATATACCTAAACATCACAGATAAATACGACGTACGCTTATGCCATCCGCATTCGCCTCGATGTCCCCTCATGCACCGTTAGGTTAGGTAACTAACGACAGAGCGGGGCAGGGCTAGCGCGAGTGCAAAACATAAGTAATGTCTATATAATATATCATATATACTATATACTATATCTATCACAGAACATCACATGATCATATTACAGATAACGCAGCAGAAAATATCATATGAAATATTGGATATACTAGGACGTCCGTGTTTTCAATACGAGCCAGTATAAAACACGGATTCCACGGTCGCGATGAATAGCCAAACCCACACCCCTAGACCCCTACGAGAGCGGAAAGCAGCCCTACCAATTCTAGAGTTAGGAGACCCGGACTCGACTCCTCGAGTTGGTCTCCCACTGGACTCCAGAACCCGGTTACTTATGCCCTCCTCCTTGGGTCTATCCTAGTGCGGAAAAGTAAATAATATACAAATGGTGACATCTTCCGCAACCTGGAAGTGCCCCAATAAAAGAATATTACATACAAGTTTTTACATGAATGAAAATGAAAAACACTCATCTCACAAAAAAAAAAAAACCCCGGCTATTCAAACACGATGATCCAATATAACATATCCAGCAACACATAACATCACATGTCATCAACGTAAGTAAACATGCGTATCCCAATCGTCGTTGGTATATAGCAACAAAATCGGCGATATCACATATTACACTTACGGTCACAGAAAAGAAAGTGTAAAACTACAACAGTTGGATTCCGCAACCTGCTCAGACATCGCATGCCTGACCATATGAATTCCTTAGACATCACATGCCTAACAATTATAAACTCCGCATTTTAGTCTCATTATCGAAAACACTTTTCAATATCAAGTCGGGCAATTCAACAAGATTCCCGACATCCTGAACGAATGCTCGTCGCAAACTTCAGTAGACGGCCGCACCCCCGATACCGTCGACGAAGTGCACCAAGGCGGAACACCGCTGCCGTGAGCACCCGAATGGATGCTTTCGGCGACGGGGTTCTCCTACAGTCACTTGGTCGGGGCTATGGGGTGAGGCTGTCTATTAAGTTTACCGGCGAGTATCCGCGTACGCTACGTGATTGCGACGGACTTTTGATCACATCAAAATTCCGTGGCAACCGATCAAGTGAGACTAAACCGCTAGATTTATAACATTCATACAGTTATCTCATAACTACTTGTGGATACCAAATATTGTATCCCGTTCCAGATAAATAGAAAATGTTAAACTTTCCGATCGAACAATCAAACACCCAAGTTTTCCCGAAACAGATCAACACATGAAACAAGTTTAAAAACATTCACTTCGTGCCTCAGTACCAACGGTCCAGCCGTAGAAGGGTCAAGCCAACGCCTCACATGTGGCACGCCGTACTGCCCCAAACCCGAAGGTTCAAAGGGCAGTTCAAGACGGTCACATAATCGAGTTAAGGTTTGTTTTCTTCTAGAGGGACCATCGCGTTACTTGCACTACTTAGAACGTCATTAAACTACGGAAAGATCCAACACTTGGAAATTTCCCGACAGGGGAAAAATTGGGTATTTATATCCGGTCGAACTTTTTAACATATTCTATAATTATCCGGACAACACAGACGAAATTAGACAGTCTGATCGAATCTCTGAACTCCCAATACAACCCAGAAAACTCAACTCTTGAGTGCATATTAAAAATTCCCAGAAAACTCAGCACCTGAATAAACAAATAAATGTGCAAAAATTATAGGCTAATCTCATAATCTGGCCGCGGAACCGCCGCAGAAGCCAGGCTTCTGCCGCGGTTCCGCCGCGCTTTAGACACATCATTAAGTAATTTTTGCACCGTAATTCTTAGAATTCCCTGCTGAATTTTTTAAGCATTTTTAATCTGGAAAAAACCCAGTTTTTGAAAAAAACCCAGTTTTTGAAAAAAGTCCAGAGAGCATTTTGGAGTTAGGGTTTCGGTTCGATCAGACTTCTAACTCCGTCTATGCATCGCCTAAGGCTCTAGCTAGGCTCTGATACCACTGTAGGGTTCCTAGGCACACTAATGAGGTCTCACAAGGCATCAACCATGCCAATTTCAAAATTTTACAAGTGCCGAGAAACCCTAATACGGATTCGTTGACTAGAGTTTAGGCGACAAAGTGAAACTAGTTAACATCTTAACTAAAAGAAAGAGGCTACAACCTTTGAAGATCCGGTTCTCCACTTCCTTAGCTCCACGTAGACGTCCTTTTGCTGTCCATATCGGATCCCGGACTCTGGCATCGGCTTCATCGGAGAAATGAGCAGGCTAGGTGTCGGCTTCGATGCCGAAGATGATCTACGTCGAGGCAACACAAGATCAATCTCCAACTTCACCAAGCAATAAACTTGTGAAGAAAACACCCTATACTACTTGGCAAGAGGTAGAGGATGAAGAAATAGGAGGTGGGTTCACTTTAGAATTGGATTTCTCACTCTTTTACTCAAGATGCCATTAATGGAGTCAAGCTTTCTTCTTGATCAAGAAGAAGAAGATAAAATATGATAAGTGTTACTTTTTAAAATGAAAATAATATGAATACTTATCATATACTAACTATGGTCAAGTGTTGAGAGTAAACTAGGGCTAGGTGAATGGTTAGGTTAAGAGAAGAAAACAAAAATGGTCAAGGTTTCAACTCTTCATGAAGCTTCATGAAAGAAACAAAGAAAGCCACCATTTTCATTTTCTTTTCCAAAATAAATAATCAAAATCAATAAATGAATAAGTAAACAAAACCCTAACCATTCATATAACCATGGTTTAATCTTTACACATACTCAAGTTAACATGTATCATCAAACATGATACAATCAAGTGTACACAAAAATATATCACATATACAATGTGCACTTCAAGTGAGAAAATCCTTTTAAAATGAACCAATACTAGTTAATGCAAAGTAATATATCAAATATATAATTATATATTAAATCATTAAATCAACACTTGATTCAATGATCCGGTCATGTCACACATAACCGACTAGTATCAAATGTATCGACTTATCGAATCAATCTTCGATTCGATAACTAGGTTATATCGCATACAACCAATCGAAACATTTATCGCGAGAATGAAATACGGTATCACATACACGTATTATTCTTGGTCCCGCACATATCTCATATGCGCTCCTATTTCGTTTCGCTTGAGCCAGGAAACCTCTGTGTAGGACTCTAAAGACTCGTCAATACGCCGGCAGCAGATGATGATCATATCAAGCACCCACAAGCCGCAAGCGGTCTGCTAAACGTAACGTCCACCCGGGTATTGAGCGATCAGAAGATCGACGAGCAAGCCCGCTCACACTCCTGTGAATCCAACCAGTAACACTTACTGTACAGTCCGGTCCGTTCGTCTGATATGTCGCATATCTCGCCTAGGGGTAGTAAACGTCAGACCCCAATAACTCGATAAGTCGTGTCAATATGAGGTCTATAACAGTTCGAGCTACTACTGGTAACACTTACCAGTAAATCTCAGCAACCCTGGCCAGGGATTTCCGGTTATAGCCAATCGAACACAGCGCAACATCAACTCCCTATACCGGGAGAGACGAATCCCCTCCTATCGCTCATTGCCTCCATGTGATTCGGGACTGTACCCAAAAACCACCGTTTTGCACGCCCTCATGGACGTGGTAAGGTGGAAATCAAAGCACAGTGGGAATCACACAATACTCTATGATGATCTCGGGTCTACAGACTAACCTGTACCAGTGTCACCAGAGAACTGTCATCTGACGTAAGGTATAATACCATCTGGGAGTTCTCGGCAAGTCCGTCCAGTGTACCCAGTCTCCACTGAGCACCCGTATATAATCTCTGATGTCAAACACCAATGGATATGGAATCATCCATCGCCCATCTGTATGGGTCGAGAAGGTATATGCTAGTCTACTCTGGTATATCGATGCCCCGTCTCGATACACCCACGACTAGGGACCTTGAAGGATGTACTTATGGACTACCATGTCCCCACTAGTATGATCTGCATCATAGTCCAGGTAGTCAAGTACATATCCTAAGGGCTTTACCAACATGTAACAGAGAGACAATCAGTATACACGTTAAGGTAAAGAGTAACCAGATAGCATACTATCATGTCGAGCAAGAAAGTCCTCCCTATATATCTCCCAGCATCCATTACAATATACATCATATGTACAGTAATGGCCTCTAGGGCATACATATAACTAACACAAATTACCCCAAGAGCTCAACACTTGAGCAAAGTTAAAATACCCAAAAACTGTGCCACAGTGTCTATGGACCAGCCGTAGAAGGGGTTAACCAATGCCTCACCTATGGCACCATGGAACTACGACAAACCCTAGGGTTCGATCGTGGTTCCGTGGGCATAGAATCGAGTTAAGGTTTTGTGTTCTTCTAGAGGGTCCATTGGAATACTTGCACGATTTTCCGAATACATTCAACTTGGAAAAATTACAACACTTGAAAATTTCAGCGGGGTCCTAGATGTGGGGTTTGAAGTTCGTTCGAACTATTAAATATTATCAAGGTTACCTTTACAGTGTTAAAATATACGACTACGAAACACTACGATTTAGCCCCTAATCAAAATAAACATCACATGAAAATTTGGGCTAAACAAACAATACCTGAAACCCTAATTCCTACATAACAGAGCACAGTAGAAATACGAAGCACATTGGAGCTAACTTGGCCGAGCAGGCCGGTCAAACAAGGGATGTGCTCGGTTTTTTGGTGGTGGAATTTCCTCGTATTTCTCCAGTGTTCTCAGTACATCTCATGTAAACTTCTGCAGTTACTAAAATAATTTTTATAAAATATCCAGAAAGCAAATTAGGGTTTCATGATATCGTATTTTTCGAAGTTGTTTTCGTTTTCGTAATAGTTATAACACCGTGTCTAAAATTCTAGCTTGGCTCTGATACCACTGTTGGGTTTCCCTAGCACCAAATCTAGGGTTTGGAAGCATCACTCATGCCACTTTAAAATTTTAGAGAGGTGATAAGCAAAGTAACCATGAATCTTAACTAGAGTTTTAGGGTAACAATAAAAGTATCACATACAACAAACTATATATCACTAAGTGAAGAAATTACAACCTTTGTAGACTTCCCTTGGTGACTCCTTGGACCTTGAAGAGTTTGAAACGGATCGCTAGAGGCCTTCCTAGTCCATGATGATCCACCCGAAGTCTCTTTGCCCAAAACTCCTTGCTTCACCTGATCTTTGAAAGAAGTGGAGCAAACACCCTACACAAATAGGCTAGAGAAGTGTAGAATGATGAAGTAGTTTGTTTTATCTATTCAAAACCCTTTCTTTTTATCTAATGCACTCACTAGAAATCTCAAGAGAGCAAGAGAATTGAGGAAGAAGAAGAAGAAGGCAACTCAAGAGCTCAATCTTTTGTTATGAATAATGAAAATGAAAATGAATAATATATATTTTTTTAAATCATTCTTACAAGTAATCATGGGTTAATAAATATCTAGATATTTATTATTGAGTTAAAAACCAAAAGAAAATTAATCCATGGTTAATTGTTAGGTGAAGTATGGTCAAGTGTAGAGAATGAACCATGAATGAATTATCTTTTCTTTAACTCAAAACAAATATATACATATATAGTCACATGTGAGTCTTGTATTGCCATCACCTTTGTATCAACAACCATGACACAAAACCATGTATGTATGTATGTATGTATGTATGTGTGCATTCACATCATCATGTGCACATACACCCATTCATGCATTCATCCAAAGAAAAAGGGTTTATTAAAGAATTGAGCTAAAAGTCAAATGTTAAATCAACACTTGATTTAACAAACCGGTCATATCACATACGACCTGACCAATAGAAAAACGCCCGATTAACATACGGTATCACATACATGTATTTAATCGGGTCCGCGCGCATATCTCATATGCACACCACATCGTTTCGCCTGAGCTAGGAAACTCCTGTGTGGGACTTTAAGACTCGTCAATACGCCGGCAGTAGGTGATGATCATATCAAATACCCACAAGCCGCAAGCAGTCAGCTAAACGTAACGGCCACCCGGGTATTGAGCGATCAGAAGAAAACAAGCGAAGCTGTCTAAACTCCCGTCGAGCCAACTTGCAACACTTACCGTACAGTCCGATCTCTTCGTTAGATATGCTGCATACCGAGTCTAGAGATGATATCGTCGACCCCAATAACTCAATAAGTCATGCCGGTGTATGGCTCATAACAGATCGAGAAACTACTGATAACACTTATCAGTAAATCTCAGCAGCCCTGGACAGGGACTTCCTGTTATAGCCAATTGAACATTGCGCAATATCAACCCCCAATACCGGGAGAGGCGAAACCCCTCCTATCGCTCATTTCCTCCATCTGCCTCGGGACTGTACCCAAAATCCACATGTTTGCACGACTCAGTAGAGCCGTGGTAAGGAGGAGATCAAAGTACAGTAGGAGGACACACAAGACTCTATGGCGATCTCGGGTCTACAGACTAACCTGTACCAGTGTCACCTGAGAACTGCTATCCGACGATAGATATAATACCACATAGGAGTTCTCGGCGAGTCCGTTCAGTGTATCCAGTCTCCACTGAGCACTCGTATACAATCTTTGGTGTCATCACACCAGATGGATATGGGATCATCCATCGCCCATCATATGGGACAAGAATGGTATACACTAGTCTACTCTGGAATATCGATGCCCCCCGTCTCGATACACCCACAACTAGGAACAGTTCAAGGATATGCTCATAAACTACACGTGTCCCACTAGTATGATCCGCATCATAATCGCAGTAGTCAAGCAAATATCCTGAGGGATTTATCAACATGTACCAAATGAGTAAGATGCATGATCAGATGAACATGTCAAGATAAAGTAAACTAGATAGCATACTATCATGTCGAGCAAGAAAGTCATCTATATACATATATACATATCCAAGCATCCACTATACATATAATGGCCTCTAGGGCATACATATATCCAACAGATATTACACGGAGGGATTGAAAGATCTGTTAAGACGCCAAGGCGTACCCCTCGAACAAACTGTTCGACAAGCCCAATTTTACAAAAATATTTAGGATATTCCCGGGACTCAGCGAAAGAAGACCAACGGGAAAACAGAAACAACTGGGCTCGGATACGTTCGGTCTAAGAAACGGGAGCAAATTTACAGTTACCACGTCATAAACAACTCGAGTGAAGAGGAAAACACTCTTCCAAGTAGCCATGACGTCAAAGCGGAGCGAGATCCCACTTTGAAAACATTAAGTCTATTACTCGAAGATCAAATTGACAAGCTAATAAAAAGAAACTTGTTAAGCAAGTTGGGACAATCACAATCGTGAAATAGTCATTTATGAAAAGTCCAAGACGCAGCGTCTTAGCCAGCAATCTGCAGCGGAAGTAGACCGTAACGCTTTTCATCCCTAGTCGCTATGTGTTCTCGCGAAAGGGAAAAATCCCAAAATTATGGTAAAAATAGGGCAAAGAACGCAAACAATGTTCGAAGACAACAAAGCGGGTCCAAGACGCCGTTCAATCGAGAAAAGCTCGATTGGAGTCCGTCTTTTATAAAGAAGATGGGTCGAGAATACTCTTTCCTGCAGAACAAGATAGGGAAAATATTCAACCTTATCATGAAGCACCAAATGATCACACTTCCCGAGTCTCAGCATCCCAAACAAATAAACGAGGTCCATCACCCGGATTATTGCTCCTACCACCGAGCAGTAGGTCACACCTTGAAGATTGCTTCCCGTTCAAAGATTGGGTGGAAGATCGGTATCGACAAGGCAGGTTCGTTTTATCCAACAGCTGGAAGATAAGGTCGCCGCGAAAACACGAGCCAAAAAGATCTACACCATCAGATTAACACCAGTTCAGCCGCAAAAAGAGAAGCGTACTCATACTTGCCACATGACAACACTCTGAAAAAAGGGAGGGCACGAGAGTATGAATGATCTCTTCAGGTGCTTCGCCAATGAAGACGAGGAAGAGGTGATCTCAGAGTTTCTACCGACACCAAAAGAGCTAGAGGATGGGATACACACCACGCCAGACAACCTAAGAAAAATTGACTTAGGGACAGAAAATGATCCGAGGCCGACGTTTGTCAGTGAGCCGCTATCTGAAAAATAAGTAACCACACTGAAAGACATGCTCATGCAGTATAAAGACTGCTTTGCATGGAACTACTCTGAAATGTCGGGTCTAGATCCAGAATTAGCGGTACATAAACTGGCCATATCGCCAGGCATAAAACCAATTAAACAGGCACCAAGAAGGATGCAGCTTGAACTTGAGATGTGTATCAATGCTAAAGTTAAGAAAATAATCGACTTTGGCTTTATTCAAGAGGTTCAATATCCCGACTAGATTGCTAATATCGTTCTGGTGATAAAGAAAAATGGGATGGCTCGCATCTGCATGGACTTTTGAGATCTCAACAAAGCTTGTCCGAAAGACGACTTCCCAGTGCCCGTCACCGAGCTGATGATTGATAACACGTCCACTGACGAAGACTTCTCCTTCATGGATGGATCCTCAGAATACAATCAAATAAAAATGGATCCTGAAGACCAGAAGTATACCACCTTCTGAACCTCGTTGGGCATTTTCTGCTATAAGGTGATTCCCTTCGGTTTGAAGAACGCCGACGCTACCTACCAGAGGGCTATGACAAAGATCTTCGATAACCTCATACACGAGATTTTCGAATGCTACATCGACGACCTTGTGGTGAAGAGAAAATCTCATGATGTATATTAAGAACATTTAAAAATAGTGTTCCAACGTCTTCGGAAATATAATCTAAAGATGAAACCTCTAAAATGCGCGTTTGGAGTTTCCTCAGGAGAATTCCTGGGATTCATCATACATCACTGAGGTAACGAAATTGGTTTCTCAAAGATCAAGGTGATTATGGAGATGCCCACGCCAAGAACCCTCAAACAACTGCGATCTCTTCAAGGAAAGTTCGCGTATATCCGGCGATTCATATCCAACCTATCTGGAAAATGTCGTCCCTACAATCATCTGATGAAGAAAGGGACCCCGCTCATCTAGGATCAGAAGTGCCAAATGCACTAAACGAAATCAAGCAATACCTGCAAAATCCGCCGGTATTGGCCACTCTGGTTAAAAGAAAACCCATTATCCTGTATACAACGGCCCTTAAGGGTTCTCTAGGAGCATTGTGAGCACAAGAGAATAATCAAGGAAAGGAGAGAGCTCTAAACTATTTAAGTCGACTTCTCCTAGGGGCAGAAAGCAACTATTCCCCCATCGAAAAGCACTGCTTGGCGCTGATCTTCGCAATAACGAAACTCAGACATTATGCCTTGGCACATGAGATTCACCTCATATCGAAGGTGGATCCTCTCAAATATCTGTTGTCAAAGGGCATACTGACAGGAAGACTTACCATATGGGCCCTCCTCCTGATGGAGTTCTTGGTAACGTATGGACCCTTCAAACCAGTGAAAAGACAGGCCATCGCCGACTTTTTCGTGGAGCATCCGATACCAGCCGACTCTCCCCTAAATTGTGAGTTGCCAGACAAACACGCGTTTGACACACTCGAAGAAGAGAAAGAAGAAAATGAGTCCCAATAGGAACTCTACTTCGATGGAGCATCTTCCATGAAAAGGCGCAAGCAAAACACCATTATAATTAAAGCTGGGGTGGGCCTTATCTTCGTGACCCCACAAGGAAGGATATTGCGTTACGCCCTCTCCCTAACGGAGTCAAGGACTAACAATGAAGCAGAATATAAAGTTTTGATAGCTGGTCTTGAGATCGCTATCGACATGGGATCAGGAACCTCCTCATATATGGAGACTCCTAACTAATCATTTGTCAAGTAAACGACGATTATCAAACATGCAAGTCAGAGATGATAAAGTATGGCGAAAGAGTGCAGCAACTGCTGACACAAATCACTTCCTATGCCCTGAAAAGCATACCACGAGCGGAAAGCAGCAAAACGGTTGCGTTAGCCAAATTGGCTAAAGAATTGGCTGATGATGACCTTGATGGCGTAAGGATCATTGTGAAAAGTCGCAGGGTCCTCGCGCCAAAAGATATATTTTCGGAAGATCTAATAGAACTATCCGAAGAAAAAGAAACGACCGAACAAGTAGCCATTCAAATAGAGGACGAAGAAAAAGTCAAGGACTGGAACGAAATCTTCATAGACTACTTCAAGTCTCAACGAACACCCGAAAATGCCTCTTCTAGATATCAGCTCATAAAATGAGCTTTGTCTTTCGTTTTCGTCAATGATACCCTATTTAAGAGATCATTCGACCTCCTATGGCTAAGGTGCCTAGGGCCGAAGGAAGCAAAGAAAGTCGTCCAAGAAATACATGATGGACTTTGCAGCTCCCATCAGACGGTTCCAAAAATGAAGCTGAAGATAAAAAGACTGGGCTGCTATTGACCCACGATGATTCAGAACTGCCTCGAATATGCAAAACAGTGTCACTCATGCCAAATTCACGGGGACTTCATACACCAACACCCAAATCCACTGCACCCGATTGTGGCCAGCCGGCCGTTCGAAATGTGGGGAACCGATATAATAGGCCCCATCGAACCGGCGTCTTCCAAAGGACATCGGTTTATACTGGCAATGACTGATTACTTCTCTAAGTGGGCAGAAGCAGTACCACTAAGGGAGGTGAAGACGGAGAATATCCTCCACTTCTTCAAAACCCATGTCATATACCGGTTCGGGACTCCACAACGGATTATCTCGGATAATGAACCTGCTTATAGAAACTATAAAATCAGCCGTTTTACACAGTAGCATAAAATAGATTGGAGATACTCTTCAGTCTATAATCCTCGGGCCAATGGCCTAGATGAAGCCTTCAACAAGACCTTGACCAAGATTATAAAAAGACAGTGTCCAGAAACAAAAAAGACTGGCACAAAAGGCTGCATGAAGCCTCTGGGTGTACCAAACAATGTTCAAGACGGCCACAAATACAACACTATACGCACTGGTGTTCGGCACGGAAGCGGTACTCCCATTGAAAATAGAACTCCCCTCTCTACGAGTAGCGGTTCGATACGAGCTGACAGATGAAGAAAATGCTCATCTTAGGCTTGAGGAGCTCGACGCCCTTAACGAAACCCGCCTTATAGCACAACAAAATCTGGAGGCTTATAAGGTAAGGATGACATGGTCATATGAAAGATTGACCAGGCCGAGAACATTCCGCTAAGGTGAATTCATACTGGTCGTCAAAAGACCAATGATCCCTAATCGTGCAAAACGGGAGAAGTTCGAGCCGAACTATGAAGGCCCGTACATCATAGACAAAGTCTACCAAGGTGGAACCTACCTGCTCATGGATATGCATGGCGAAAGGCTGTTCCAGCCAATAAACGGTTCATTCCTCAAAAAGTACTACGCTTGAAGAGTCATAATTTAGGTCAATGATAGTTGACGACGCTTATGTCCGCTCGCTATCTTCCTTAGTCAGAACTCTGAAAGTAGTACCAAAAGAAAAAACTCCGTCGCCCCAAACACAGCGATAGTGGACCGAAATGTCCTTAAACTAACATTTGTCCCCAAAATGGGAATGATGGACCGAAATGTCCCTAAACTAATAATGGACTGAAATATCCCTAAACTGATAATGAACCGAAATACCCTTAAACTAACATTCGTCCCAAAAATGAGAATGTTGGACCGAAAAGTCCTTAAACTAAAAAGTCACCCCAAGATACGGCAATAATGGACCGTCATGTCCTTAAACTAATACGTTTAGCCCTACGGTGGATCCCCATATTGATTACCTTATAGAATCCAAGGGCATAAACAATTCATAACTCTTTCAGGTCCTACATGATGCAGTCCTTCGAAAAAGATCGGGGCTTACAGCTAATGGTGGTTAACTTACGGGCCGCATAAAAAAATGATATGTCCACAAGCGAAATGAGTACGGATGAAAACCCGAAAGGGCACTAGGAGTTAAAACAGCAAGGTTACCGGCGAGCTCATGAAAACCCGAAAGGGCGCGAACTCGCCAAAAAACGGTATGTCCACATGCGAATTGGGCACGAATGAAACCCCGAACGGGCGCTGTGAGTAAAAACAGCAGGGCTACCGGTGAGCTCGTGAAAAACTGAAAGGGCGCGAACTCATTAAAAAAAGCACTTGCAAAGTGTTCCCGCCAAAAATTTCTGCGCAAAAGAGCCTAAGGTATTAAATGGTAGTGATACACTTAAGAAAAGGCAAACCAGTATTTTCCGGGCTGTATTTTGACAAACTTCCAAATGCGAATCAGCTAAATTCTGATGGTATCAAAAGTGTCTCGAAAAATTCTTCGATTTGATATATTATGGGCCTCATAATTCATCTGGAATCAAAAGTTATAAGCAAATGTGATATGCACGTATAATCTAAGTAATGCTCTACTATATGGGGATACTTTTTTAGTCCCACATCAGGAAAAAGAGAAATCCTTTCTCTACCACTCCCATGTAAATAAGAGAGGATACTTCACAGAAAAAATAGGATTCAATCATCAAAGGAGCTTAGTTCTCCATAAGAGCTTAGTTCTCCAAGTTAAGGCCTTAGCTGCCCCCCCCCATAATGCGCGTGTGCGCCCATCCTTTGCAACGCACGTACGCCCGCCATGCGAGGATTCAATCCTCAAAGGAGCTTACTTCTCCAAGTTAGGGCCTTAGTTTCCCCCCCCCCATAATGCACATATGCACAAGTGCCATGTGCGACACGCGCAACGCACGTGCGTCCGCCATGTGTAACGCACGTGCACCCGTCGTGCGAGAATTCAATCCTTAAAGGAGCTTAGTTCTCCATAGTAGCTTAGTTCTCTAAGCTAGGGCCTTAGATGCCCCTACATGATGCACATATGACAAGCGCCACGTGCGACGCATGTATGCCCGCCAAGTGCGCAACACGTGCGACACACGTGCGCCCGCCGAGTCCGCAACACGTGCGACGCACATGCAACCAACACGTGCGACGCACGTGCGCGAACACAAAGGAGCCTTTTTTTAACAGCTAGGAGTTTAAGCTCCAACATGTTCTTCCCCCTAATGAGTGGGACATGGTTCAAAGGGTATATCCCTCCACACCTTCGATACATGGCGCTGTAATTTCTCAGCGTCGTCGGAGAGGTGGTGGGTCCCAAGGACCAATGATCCCTCTTTCCAAATATAGAGAGGAACCCCCCCCCCATAAGGTTCGAGAAAAACAAAGCAGAAACCTTCAAAAAGGAAGAAAGAAGAAGATCTCCCTACTCAGAAAAAAAGCTGTAGGTAAATAAAAAAGAAGAGAGATCAAAGTATCTTGTTTACCTATTGAAACGTTTAACCCCTTTAAAAAGAAGAACTTAGTTCTTTCTCTGGATCTGAGATCCACAAGACAAGTCTCCCATAAGTTGAGAATTTAATTCTCATCGGGATGAACTTATTCTTGGAGATCAAAGATTCAGAAAAGAACAAGGAAATTGAACACCTCAGAACAAAATATACAAGGAAAAATCAGCGCCTCGCGTGCCTCTCACGTGGGCGCTACAAAATAAAAGAGTGCTTAGCAATCATTATGCGGCGCCTAGCGCCTCACGTGTCCCTCACGTGGGCACCGCGGAATAATAGTGCCTGACATTCATTAAGCAGCGCCCGGCGCTTAGCGCCTCATGTGTCCTCACATGGGCGCCGCAGAATAATAGTGCCTGATATTCATTAAGCAGCGCCTGGCGCTTAGCGTCTCACGTTCTTTGCACGTGGGCGCCATAAAGAGTGCTCAACACTCTATAAAAAGACAAAAAATAGTAAAGTGTGAGCATCAGAACTTATATAAGTGTTCAACACTTTTTGCACAATAAAAGGGACTGGGCCCAAACAAGTGCTTAGCACTTTTTTTCAAATAAAAAGAAATTTGAGTGGGCTAAGCCCAAGTTGGTTAGGTCCCTAATTCAGATCAACTGAGCCAATGGGTTCATTGTTTCCCAAACATGACTCATGATATCCAAAATGATGTTCATCCCACATTTCCTAGGTTAATTTTAGTCCCCCAAAAATGGCTAATGATTCTTAGATGGTCCATCATGATCTTTTCCCTCAGACACGGGAATTGGTTCAAGGGTACATCTCTCCACACCTCTGATGCATGTCGTTGTAATTCCTCTGTTGGAGATAGTGCCCTCAGAGTCAATTATTGGATCACAGGCACGTGATTGCAATGATTGAGGGGAGGACCTATCCCGGTAGGACAGTCTTACTCGAGATGATAGTATGCTATCTGGTTTATCTTTATCATCGTGTACTGCTTTAGGTGACCTTACGAGTCGCTATTACACGTTGATAGAGCCCCTAGGATTCTTGCTTGACTACCAGCAGTATGAGGACGATCATATAAGTGAGAGCTGGAGTCTATAAGCACATCCTTAAAAGGTCCCTAGTCATGGGAGTTTCGAGACAGGGCATCGATTCTCCAAAGTAGACTAGTGTATACAGTCGAGACCCCGACGAGGGGTAGTGGCCGGTCTCACAAGCCACTGGTGTCAGTTGGTTCCCCTAAGATGTATACAGGTGCTCATTGGGTTATGAGTTCACCGGACAGGACTCGCCGGGAACCTGCTAGTTGGGTTTATACCAGACGTCAGATAGCAGTTCCCTGGTGACATGTGTACAGGTTAGTTCATCGACCTGGGATCATCATTTGTCTCGTGTGAGTTCCCACTATGCTTTGATTACTACCCTACCACGGCTCAAAGGAGTCGTGCAAACAGGTTTTAGTTGGGTACAGTCCCGAGCCACATGGAGGCGGTGAGCGGATCTGCAGGGGTTCGTCTCTCCCGGTATTGGGGGTGAGGTCGTGCTGTGTCGAGGAGAGCCAGAACATGAAAAGTCCTTGGCCAAGGCAGGAGATTTGCTGGTAGGTATTCCAGTAGTATCTCAGGGTGTTCTGGGCTACACTCCGACACGACTTGTACCGCTTTTGGGGGTCTGACTTTTACCAACCCCCTAGGCCCGCCATGCGATGCTCATAGACGAACGGACCGGACTGTACGGATATTGTCACTGACAGGCTCAGTAGGGTGTCAGGATGAGTTCGCTCATCGACGTCCCTTTTGGTCAATACCTGGTAGCCCATCACGTATTGGCTTATACCTCTGACGTGCTAGTGGTTAAATCCACAGCCATCGTATTGACGAGTCTTTAGAGTCCACCACACTCAGTTACTCAGGTTTCGGGCGAAACGCTGTAGAGACCGTATGGAGATATGGCAGGGTTCGATCAGATACGTGCGGTATTGCACAGATCGTGATCGGACGGGTTTTACTAGCCGGCTTTGGCTTAAGCCGGATCCTAGTATTAGATAGTGTAGTTTTGTCTCTTTGCATTTGTGTTCAGTGGGAATACAAATGCGGGCATGTATTTGCAGTAGTGGGGTTTTCCTGTAATTTATTACGGGATCAGTTTTCTGAAGTTGCCAGTTTGCATTCCGTTCCGGCCGGTTTTCTTTTATTCTTTCGCGGCCGGACTTTCCGTTGGAGGGGGTTATTTGCAAGAGTGCAAATAACTCTTTTGTGGAGGGCTTTGTTGCTTTTGTGCCTTTGTCATGATGAGATGCTTTTCTAGTCCTTTTCCATTGCTTTTCTAATGATGGGTTATTGAAAGGATGTGAGGTTAATCTTGTATTGATTGATATATTTCTTTTGATCAAAAATTTCCCCACTTGATTAATTCTTTTTTGCTCCACCCATATAATGAGGGGCCGGCCACTTGAGGGGTGAGGAGAAAAAGAGAGAGATTTCATTTTTGGTGTTGGTGGAAAATTATTCTCATTTCTCATGTTGCAAAAAAGTTTCATAGCTCATTTCTTTTCTCCTCCACATCCATGTAAACTTCTATGAACCCCAAGAGACAACCTACTACTCTAGTCTACAGCATCTCTTGGACGCGTTGGCTAGCCAACTTCGCGCCCGAGTTGCCTCGGTCAAGAGGCGGGAGCCCGTAAAAGATTCCGGCTACGTGGTGCCCTTTACGACGAGGCGATGATGGACGGAGATTCCGCAGGAGATCGGAGTGGAGACGAAGACCGAAGGACACGGATCGCTTGGTATAACTTCTCTACTCTTTTCTTGTTTGCTAGTTAGCTAGGTTAATGGCCCGATCCGGGTAAAAAGTCCGCGGTGGTGCCGGCTGCAAGTTTTGCAAAGTTTTTTTTGTTTCCGCGTTTCCGGCGTCGGATCGACGGCCGGGGCGCCCCCACGGGCTTACATTGGTATCAGAGCCACGCCATTAACCATGCCTAGCTTGCTCTAGTGTGTTTAAAACCCGATCGAAAAAAATCCCCAAAACCGTATTTTCAATGCATTGTGTTCTCTGTTGAAATTTTTTCAGCTCCTAAAATTTTTCATGTTATTGCAGAGACATGTGCAAGTAATTCTAAGAATTCTGGGAAAATACGATCCACTGATTCCTTACTTCGACCGCGGAAACGCGGCCAAACCCCTGTATTGGCCACGGTTCCGCGGTGGTTAAGAGGAATCGTTGCACCATATTTTTCCAGTGGGCTTTTGAATAGGAAATAGGGGTTTTGGGAGATTATTTTTGGGCCCAGATTTTCTGTAAGTGCTACAGTACTGCTTGGGGCCCACTTTGATAAATTTGTTCGATCGGATATTTTAAACATGCTAGTTCACAGTATTTACATTATATCTGCGACCGTGAATGTCACTTGATCGGTAAATCCAGTCTATCTGCTATAGCCCTTTTAGACGGATTTGCGAACGTGACATTCACGTTGATGTTCTGTGTTTTGCTGTGTTGTTGCGGATCGGTCGTGGGGGATAGCCTGGATGCAATTTAGTACAGTTTTGTTTTATATGTACATTTGGATTTGCGGGGCGAGCGTCCGACATGTGGACCGCCGTCACTGCCTGTTTGTATTATTCTTTTGGGGCACGACCAGGTCGAGGTCGATGTACCCATTGTATGTATATTTTACTTTCTGTACTAGGATTACCCCGTGGAGGGGTGCACGGATAGCTGGGTTCTAGAGGGCAACAAGCCCGCATCTCATGGGTTTGAGACGGAGGGGGCTTTACTCTGGAATTGGCGGGCTATTCGCCGCACTCGTAGGGGGTACAGGTTGACCCAGGAGGGGTGCCCAAGTTACCGGATTCCGTGAAGTGCTGGGTGGTCCATTCCCGTTGCTGAAGGGGCTGCCTCACTTCAGGTTTTGGCGGGTAACTTGCCGCGCCCGTAGGGGTCTAGGTTTTCATTGCACAGGCTATCCACACGACCAGGGGAATGTCGGGTTTCAGCAGCGGCTCTGTGAAACCCGGGGATCCCAGATATCTGTATTGATCTGTGATGCTGTACATTTCTGTATTGTTGCATTTTTATCACGCCTTGAGCGAAAATTATATATTATATATATACTAGTAGATGTTGTATATGTTTTTCATCCGCGCTAGTCCAGTCCCCGCTCTGTCGTTAGTTACCTAACCTAACGGGTGATGACGGGACCCAGTGGCGAATGCGGATGGCATATACGTACGTCAGTATATTTTCGTTCTTTATGGTGTGATCAATTGATGGGACTGCGTTGATTCGGATCAATGCAAGATTAACAAACCTACTCTGATGTTGTTGGAACACTTTTTCAAAAGCTGTTATTGCAAGGACGTTCACTTTTGTTTTGCACAGTGGTATTCAATTGGAATATCCTGCTCCTCAGTCGACGAGGCAAGGGCCGAGATCCCTTCACCGGGAGTTACCCCTTGGACAAAAAGTTTGCGTCAGGGCAATAACTTCATTATAGCCGATTACTTTTGCTTTGCATCGTGGTATTCAGTTGGAATATCCTGCACTTCAATCTACGGGGATAGAGCCGAGATCCCTTCACCGGGAGTGACCTCTTTAGCAAAGGTTTTCGTCACTATATTTTTAAAAAGCTATCAGTTCCTTCAACGATATCAAGTTCATTACGTTAAAGGTTTTCGCCAGAAACCATTCGTAGCCCTCCGTCGTTTCATATGGGTAGTCAATAGTATTCAAGCTGTGTTTGTTGGCCATAGTCAAGGCACAGTGTTTGGTAGCTGTTGGGTATTCATATGCTGCATAGATAGATGCGTTGGTTTGGGACAGTCGTATAACCTTGTTAGCCCTAGTCAAGGGCTTGTACGGGTGGGTTCAAATCAACCTGGATAATGACGGGTAGAACTTGACATGTGACTTATGATTTGTTGGCCCTAATCAAGGTCATAAGAGCATGGGGCAAAAATCCACATCGGGAGTTTCAAAAAAACTGAAACTTGCCAGATATGCGCATACCTTCTAGAGTGTGATAACGTGAGCGGATTCCGTCACGTTATCATGCGATGAGAGTTGGATCCCGATTCCCACTGATGAGTTGGTTTACTCCTCGGGTGTTCCCGGCTAATTCTTCTTTCAGGTTTGGGGAAGAATTTGACGTTACAATGGGAGGTTTCCAGATTAGATAAAGTGATAACCATTCTGATCTAGGTTAGAGTGCACGCTGAGTGTTTCTTTTCTCTCTCTCTTTGGCAGCGACCATTGACCCGACCCTAGACTATGACTCAGTGACCAAGTTGACCGAACCTTCTTAACACTGGCTTTTGGATTGTCAGAGTTGCAAACTTCATTGCCACTCCTACTTTTACCCTTTTCTCTAGGACACCCCGTATTACTAGGAACGTCCACTTCTATTGGACAAAACCATCGTATGGTTATATACGAACTCGAAGGAATTCGAGGATGGTTTCCGGTTCTGGAGGAAATGGATAGGACTATTCAGTTGTCTTTTCCTTTTACCTTCTCTCAGGTTGTGAGTACTCCTTGGTTTAGGAGATAGTACACCTATTATGCAAATTGGATAGTCTTCTTCCAGACCTTAGGCTGGTGCCGACCGGTAGGGAATGAAGAAATCCAATTAGCCTAAACGGTATACAGAAGGTATTAAGTTCAGACAAAGCAAGGGATTAGTAAGAGGGCAAAGTAAATTGCGACTGCTTTTCACGACCAAACCAAGTATTTCTTCGCCAATCCTAAATCACCTTTGTATTTCTCCAGGACACTCCGTATCACTACGAAGATCCCAGTTTATTGGATAATCCATCGTATGGTTATATACGAACTCGAAAGGAACTTGTTCCAGTTCGGGGATGGATCCTGGTTCAGGAGAAATAGGAATAAAGTACATTCAGGTGTCTTTTATCTTCACCTTCTCTCGCGTTGCGAGCGCTCCTAGGATTAGGACAGTACACCCTTTATGCTTATTGGATAGTCTTCTTCCAAACCATAGGTTGGTGCCGAACGGTAGGGAAGGAAGAAAACCATTTGGCCTAAAGGGGTGTACAGAAGGTAATGACTAAAGACAAATAAAGGGATTTGGAGAGGTGGCAAAGAATTATACGGTTACAGTTGTGAATCTGGATAATGGAAGATGCATTACTAGGAATACCAGGAAACCCCAACGAAACATTTCGATGTTTCAGTTTCACTGTGTACTATTAAAAGAAAACTGATTTCCTAATTAGACACTTGCTCCAGGGTATGTATTTACCAGGTATGATTCTCGCATCTGTATGGTTTTACAGATGATGAGTGGGAGTAAGTTATTGGAAATTAGGTGATCATCCTCATTATATCGGGATTCGTTGTAATTGGTGATATTTGAGGAAGTCACCTGGGTTATTTGTCGGTCGGCAAATATTTGGTTTTGAATATCCGTTGTTATGCACCAATTTCAAATTGATATATCTGTACGTCTATTCTTATAGAGTGAGACATACCTTTTTGAAATTATGTCTATGACATTTACCTAAACCAGTGGATGGTTAGGTAAGGAGCATTGAATAGCGGTGTAATTCTTCTTAACCAAAAGTACAGTTTTCAACCTACGACACACAGTGAATGAGTCACTAGACTCAGGGGACTTATACAGAGTATTGTATATTGTCCAGTGTCCATTAGGACAGAGGGGTTGGTCTTCGTACTATATTCGGTTTACTTATAACTTCTCTGGTTTTTAGACAGGTGTTTCGTAGAAACACAGGGTCCGAATTTTGAGAAGTTACAGGTATATGAATAAAGTAGAGAGCCAGGTATTGCAAGTATCGGGATTCTTCAAGGTGATCGAAGATGTAGATACTTGTATAAGGTATTCAGTTGATAGTAATGATTAAGAGAACTTGCTTCTCTTTCAGGTTACTCATAATTGGAAGCACTCCTAAGTTGAGTAACGCTGATCGGCCTCTCTCCATTTACTTGACATGCACTGGAGACAGCTGCATGATTTGAATCTGGTTCAATTAAATCAGTGCTTCTGTTTCTATATTGGATATAGAACAGTTCATATCTTGACATTGTTAAGATACGGGGAGTTGTCTGGCTTATGATTAAAACCAGACTCTGGATAACTCAAGGCACGTTTCTGTAATGGCTGTTTGTGGGTTGACCCAGGCTATGACGAGGGTTGACTTTCTACCATCTGGAAGATCAATAGTGATATTGTTCTTGACTCGCCACAGTTTTAATTAAAAATGGAATTTTTTTTCAGAAAACGGTAGTGGGAGTATGGTAGAACTGGAAGTGATTCCAGAACCGCAAACGATTACTGAAGATTTGATATGAACCTAAAGATTCAATCTGGTTTGACATTCATTGGCCACTCCGCAGATATGGTGGGTAACCTCAGGCACCCGAGAGGTACTTCGGTATGCTCAAGGACGGTGGCAGGGAGGTTCTTGTTTACCCAGACTTGTCATTGCTATTGTTCCAGACTGTGAGACCCGGCAGGAGGATGAGTGTAGCGTCGTTCTAAACTAGCTTTAGAAATGTACGACAATATGACACTGCCAGAGGGTTGTCGTAGTCAGTGGGAGCAACGGAAGCATTGGTGGACATCAGGCTTATGTCTATTTATAGACTAAAGCAGATATAGCGGAGATAGATCATCGATTTCTGATGTGACAGTCATAGGTTTGACTTCATCAGAATAAGGGATGGATCTGTTAAGAAGGTCGTAGGGTGTGATGTCCTGGTATTTGATGACATACACAGAGTAGGAAGTGATATTCCTATACTACGATCGGTTATACTATGGTCGTTACACGGTGGTTTCTCCACATAGGACTTGGATATTATATCAGACATTCTGGTTACTAGATCTATGGTTTTAGATCTAGATTTGGGTGGTTTCCCAATCTGGGTACTTTGACCGCATTCTAAGAGTATTTAGAATGGACGACTCCTGGCACGGTAGTGTACCTGCAGGTAATGGAGTCACCCTCTCTAAAAGTGTCTTACAGACTAAAGGGGAGAGGGATACGCATGATTGACAGATCACTTGCTTAGGCAATTGAGTCAATCATGAGATGTCAAGTACCACACCAGATGTTGTTCTTGCAGTAGGTGCAATAAGTTGATATTGATCCAATCCTGGAGAAACAATCGGAAGCAGTTTTAGAACATAAGTTAATGTTCTAGGGATATGATAACAGAAGCCTCCTTTAGGAGACGGTTATCATTCCAGGCTTCTAAGGTGACCTGGATGGCAGAGTGGCTGTCAGAGTTATAGTTTTCCCTCTGACGAGGGGCAGTATTTTGGACAGGTGGTCCAGGTGGATACTGAGGGAAGGCATGGCGCAGGATACTGATTAAGTTCAGTTGACGATACAGTCTAAGAAGTTTTGATTTGGAGTTCACTTATGAGCTAGGTCCCATCAGACATCCAGATATTCTAAGACAGGTATTGCTCATTTCGGGAGATGGCTTTCTCCGCGAACTTGAGATATAGAGAGACATAGAAAGAAACATCAGAGCAGATCCACTCACTGAGGCTATTCCTCGAACGCAATAGTTTCGCGAACGAGCTTTGTGAGACTGACTAGTAGAGGAGTTGGGTGTTCGGTATCACACGGGCTATGAGTATGCGACATCACAATAATTAGCTTTGAGTGCAAGTGGGAGATTGTTGGAGATAGTGCCCTCAGAGTCAATTATTGGATCACAGGCACGTGATTGCAATGATTGAGGGGAGGACCTATCTCGGTAGGACAGTCTTACTCGAGATGATAGTATGCTATCAGGTTTATCTTTATCATCGTGTACTGCTTTAGGTGACCTTACGAGTCGCTATTACACGTTGATAGAGCCCCTAGGATTCTTGCTTGACTACCAGCAGTATGAGGGCGATCATATAAGTGAGAGCTGGAGTCTATAAGCACATCCTTAAAAGGTCCATAGTCGTGGGAGTTTCGAGACAGGGCATCGATTCTCCAGAGTAGACTAGTGTATACAGTCGAGACCCCGACGAGGGGCAGTGGCTGGTCTCACAAGCCACTGGTGTCAGTTGGTTCACCTAAGATGTATACAGGTGCTCATTGGGTTATGAGTTCACCGGACAGGACTCGCCGGGAACCTGCTAGTTGGGTTTATACCAGACGTCAGATAGCAATTCCCTGGTGACATGTGTACAGGTTAGTTCATCGACTTGGGATCATCATTTGTCTCGTGTGAGTTCCCACTGTGCTTTGATAACTACCCTACCACGGCTCAAAGGATTCGTGCAAACAGGTTTTAGTTGGGTACAGTCCCGAGCCATATGGAGGCGGTGAGCGGATCTGCAGGGGTTCGTCTCTCCCGGTATTGGGGGTGAGGTCGTGCTGTGTCGAGGAGAGCCAGAACATGAAAAGTCCTTGGCTAAAGCAGGATATTTGCTGGTAGGTATTCCAGTAGTATCTCAGGGTGTTCTGGGCTACACTCCGACACGACTTATACCGCTTTTGGGGGTCTGACTTTTACCAACCCCCTAGGCCCGCCATGCGATGCTCATAGACGAACGGACCGGACTGTACGGATATTGTCACTGACAGGCTCAGTAGGGTGTCAGGACGAGTTCGCTCATCGACGTCCCTTTTGGTCAATACCTGGTAGCCCGTCACGTATTGGTTTATACCTCTGACGTGCTAGTGGTTAAATCCACAGCCATCGTATTGACGAGTCTTTAGAGTCCACCATACTCAGTTACTCAGGTTTCGGGCGAAACGCTGTAGAGGCCGTATGGAGATATGGCAGGGTTCGATCAGATACGTGTGGTATTGCACGGATCGTGATCGGACGGGTTTTACTAGCCGGCTTTGGCTTAAGCCGGATCCTAGTATTAGATAGTGTAGTTTTGTCTCTTTGCATTTGTGTTCAGTGGGAATACAAATGCGGGCATGTATTTGCAGTAGTGGGGTTTTCCTGTAATTTATTACGGGATCAGTTTTCTGAAGTTGCCAGCTTGCATTCCGTTCCGGCCGGTTTTCTTTTATTCTTTCGCGGCCGGACTTTCCGTTGGAGGGGGTTATTTGCAAGAGTGCAAATAACTCTTTTGTGGAGGGCTTTGTTGCTTTTGTGCCTTTGTCATGATGAGATGCTTTTCTAGTCCTTTTCCATTGCTTTTCTAATGATGGGTTATTGAAAGGATGTGAGGTTAATCTTGTATTGATTGATATATTTCTTTTGATCAAAAATTTCCCCACTTGATTAATTCTTTTTTGCTCCACCCATATAATGAGGGGCCGGCCACTTGAGGGGTGAGGAGAAAAAGAGAGAGATTTCATTTTTGGTGTTGGTGGAAAATTATTCTCATTTCTCATGTTGCAAAAAAGTTTCATAGCTCATTTCTTTTCTCCTCCACATCCATGGCAACTTCTATGAACCCCAAGAGACAACCTACTACTCTAGTCTACAGCATCTCTTGGACGCGTCGACTAGCCAACTTCGCGCCCGAGTTGCCTCGGTCAAGAGGCGGGAGCCCGTAAAAGATTCCGGCTACGTGGTGCCCTTTACGATGAGGCGATGATGGACGAAGCTTCCGCGGGAGATCGGAGTGGAGACGAAGACCGAAGGACACGGATCGCTTGGTATAACTTCTCTACTCTTTTCTTGTTTGCTAGTTAGCTAGGTTAATGGCCCGATCCGGGTAAAAAGTCCGCGGTGGTGCCGGTTGCAAGTTTTGCAAAGTTTTTTTTGTTTCCGCGTTTCCGGCGTCGGATCGACGGCCGGGGCGCCCCCGCGGGCTTACATCCTCAACGTCATCAGAGAGGTGGCGGGTCCCGACAACCAACTCTTTTGGGTGCACTTCCTAAGCTGACGTGCACACCTTAAACCAAACCACACCCCAAATGGGTATATCCTACATCATCGCCGTACATCCCGTCATGTAAAAAATACACGTGCATGCAATGGTGATCTACGGACCGCAACGTCCTCAAACTTCTACGGACCGAAATGTCCTTAAACTAAATCCTCACCTCAAAATGGTGATCTACAGACCGAAATATCCGCAAACTACAACGTTGTCTCCAAGATGGTGACAACGGACCGTAACGTGCTTAAACAAAATCCTCATCTCAAAAATGGTGATCTATAGACCGAAATGTTCTCAAACTACAACTTCGCCTCCAAAATGGCGATAAGGGACCGAAACGTCCTTAAACTAAAACAACATACCCAAGTGCTCTCTTGTTAGATCTGAAACAAAAATGATCCTAACACCCTGTTAAGTAGATCTTAGTCTCAAATTAGACTAACATATCCTTAACAAAAAACCAACCGAGCCCCCAACTGCTCGTATACATTTAAGTCGATCTTGATCTCAAAACAGATCAACGATCCTTAAATCAACCAAAACCCCAAATCTAAGAAATACGGATTTGGACTAATCCGCGTCCTACGGGCAACAACATAAATTAGTCTCCGTATACAATCCACGGGCAACCAAAAATAAAACAAACACATACGATACGAAGTGAACTTTTAGAGCAGGAGAAAGTGGTTATCGTGATGCGGTAACGTAATTAACTGAAGGGGCTTGCGCCTACAAGGAAGAGCGTCCCCACAATCAAAAACTCCTCAAAAATGAGGGGGAATCTGATGAAGTCTTCTACAACGGCCGCATCTGTCCAAACCTCCGATATACGGTGCCATAAATCAACTTGGCATTTTCGGAGAGGTCGACGAATAAATCCAAATAGCATCTTCCCCCAAATTCAGGTAAGACGATCCTATGTGGTTTGTCTCTGTTTTCGGCGGTGAACAGATTCTGGCACGCCCGGTGGGACCTTTTCCTCTTTCCACTCCACACTTCGTGTGTCGTGTTTCGCAAACAAAAATCACGGTTTGCTATGGTTACCCTTGGATTCGAGGTACTAAGATTTTTTGTCTTGCTCCTGTGCGGAAGAAGAAAAGTTCAATAGCTTCCAGCTGCCAAAACTACAACAGCATCTCCCGCTCCGCCCCTACTGGAGGAGTGACTTACGGGCCCAATGCGGCCTCCATCTTTTCAATGCCGGTGGGGCAGGTGACTCAAGATACCACTGGATTGTTCTTCGGGACCATGCTCCCGCCAGCGAGATTCAGCACCTCAGTGCCACCACAGGAAGCTCCTAAGAAGTCAGTCTTCGATCGACTTGCAACCATCACGGCCCCTCTCAACGGGTCGTTCAATTCCGCCACCTCAGTCTTCAACAGGCTGAGCCGAAGTTCAAGTAGGCCCGCAAAGAGGCTCGCGGTACCTCAATGGGCTATCCCAAAATGCATAGTCCTCCCAACTCCTCTGGCAGGCAAAGTAATCAAAAGTGTTGCCCCTACCAGAAAGTCGGCCTTCGAAAGATTAGTCATTCCCTCTCAAAGGACGTCAGTCTTCGACAGGCTGGCACCAGCAGCTGCCCCTCACCAAAGCAGGGGGCATGACGGAGCCGCATCCACGAATGAGGTGATCCCGTCTGTAAGGCACGCTCAACGTCGCCACTGGAGCCGAGTGAGAAGAGCTGGGGGAAACTCCCCTTCTGAAATTACTCCACCAGCTCCAATGGTGGAAGTTGACGCTACAGTTCCAACTGGGAACATCTTTGAACCGCTTAGGAGGGTGCGAAAGAACTCCCCAACCGCAGTGCTGAAGAAATTTCCACCACCTGCTGAAAACATGACGCAGGAAAAAATGGAGCAGTCCCCTCAACGGCTGTCCTCCCGAATCCACAGGGTCTGGCGCAAAGTCCAGGACTCTGTGATCAACAAGAACCACTCTCATCAACCGAAGAAAATGAAGGTTCGACAAGAGGAAAATCATCCCTTCACCATACAGCAAGAGACTTCTTTCATGAAGGCGCCTGTTATAATGGCTCCTTCAACTTCGACTTCTTACAAAAAGAGAAGGCCAGAGAATCTACCACCACGGCGGAAAATCCCAAAGGTGATGGATCCAAATGCCCCAAGTCTGGGGGCATGATCGTGCACACGGTTTATATGGCTTCCGGAAAAGAGGAAAGTCGTGCTTCCGTGGGTCATCGGCCGCAAACTCGATCGTTGACAAAGGCTCGGGAGAAACAACAAAAGCTCCATGAGGTGCTGACAAAAATGGCAGCACTCACCGGGCAAAAAAGAGTCTGGAATCAGCAAGTGAACAGCGCCATGAGCAGAAGACCAATACGGAGTTCCTGCGGAGGGTGCTAGAATGAAATGATAAATAGGCTGCGGAACAAGCTGCTAATATAAAAGAGATGGTGCTCCTGTTCCAAGACATGGTTGGAATGATGATCCAGCCAGAACCTCCAGCTGAAGACTCGCCGATAATTATCGATGACGACAAAGGGAAAACCTCAAACCCTCTCCCAGCTTTATCAACAGCCAGGGAAGAAACGATCTCCAAAGCTGCCTTTGATGATTATATAGCTCAACAAATACGAGCTCATCAGGCAAGTGAAGCGGCTGGCCAAGTCCTCAGAACTGGGCGACCGTACCCGGGCTGGTATGACCAAATCAAATACCTGCCGGGATATACCATCCCCAAGTTCCCTATGTATAAGGGGACAGGCAATCCACATCAGCACGTTGCCCAGTTCAGAGCTTTTTGTGGCAATACTGGAGGCGACGACAAATTGCTGCTTCGCCAATTCGTTGGCAGCTTATCGGAGACGGCGTTTGAATGGTACTCGGAGCTCTCAAATGACTCTGTTAAAACATTCTCAGAAATGGAGCTGCTATTCACACAGTGGTTCGCCAGTGCAAGCGAGCACACCCCGATCACGGCATTAATCAATGCTAAGGTGAAGCCAGAAGAGACCTGAGTTCAATACGCAATCTGGTGGCGGAACCTATGGTCAAAATGCGAACAACGCATAGAAGAAGCTCCTGCCGTGGGCATGTTCGTAGGGACCCTCGATCCTCAGGCGACTGTATCCCAGTTCATGACGTTCTTTAAGCCGACCACTTTCCAGGCTTTGATCGACAAGATGGCCCAAATGGACCAGATGGGCCACGGGCCTCCCTCTTCAAAAATGGACCCTCGGAATGCAATGGGTAAAGGGAACGCGGCCTTTGTTGCCAACATTCAACAGTGACCCGAAACCGGTTGCTCGCCAAAACAACGCGCGCCCGCACCAATCCTTCGAAGAGAAGTTAGGACGTGCTTACTCGTTCCCCCGTGATAAAATGAGGAGATTGTTCGAACTGGCAGTGCGCAACAAACTTATCACACTGCCGGATCCAAGACGTCCACTGCAGCCCGGTGATGTCGACAACCCCAACTACTGCTCCTATCACCGAATGGTGAGCCACCCCATTGAGGATTGCTACATCTTCAAGAACTGGGTCGAGGACCAGTACCGTCAAGGGAAATTCGCACTGTTAGAGAACTGGAGGGCGAACCCGCCACAGAGGCACACTCCTAAAAAGATGGATACGCTGGGGGCATCATGCTCGTTTGTAGAAGAAGCTCCTTGGGAAGTGGTCCTTTCAGCTAAAACTAAAAGAATGCTGAAGGATCTTCAAGCATGTCCGGCGATCAAATGGAAAATCCCGCTGGAGTCCGAGATCATTGAGGGGATGTTTAAACCGTGCCCAACACTAAAAACTGGTAACGATGGGCAAGACCTCCAGGCCAAGCCTTCGAAGTCTTCGAAGAAAAAGAAGAAGACTAAGAAGCCTGTGCAGCCTGCCGAATACGACGACAAGCGCACAGACATAAAAAAATACATTGACGCGCTGGAAGAGTACAACCAGAAAGCGCGGACCCCGGTCACCCTCGAAGAGTTTCTTAACCATATCCTTGAGAACGGAGATGGTGATGATGATGAGGGAAATGGCTCGTCAAGAGAAACCAAAGATTATGTAGCAAGTTGCCACATGGTTTCATTTTCTCCTTGGTCCACGAGCTGGACTATTGGCAGCCGGCGATAGAGTGATCCTTCCGGGGCCGTCTTCCAATAGTATGTATGTCTTTCAGTCGTAGGAGCTGACCCCTCGTTTTGCACCCCGGAAAGTCCTGTTTGACTTCCGGGAAGCGCAAAAACAAAAGGGCGCCCTCAGGGTGCCCTACAGTTGTTGTATCGGTATGGAGCCAGCGTCGGTTGAAGACAGTATTTGGGAACCAAACTTGGAGTTCCCAAACCGGTCTTAGCATGCCGGAGTTGCCCCAATCGTGCAAAACGGGGGAAATTCAAGCCAAACTATGAAGGCCCGTATATCATAGACAAAGTCTACCAAGGTGGGGCCTACTTGCTCATGGATATACATGGCGAAAGACCCTTCCGGCCAATAAACGGCCGGTTCCTTAAAAAATACTATGCTTGACAAGTCACGACTCAGGTTAATGATAGATGACGACGCTCATGTCCGCTCGCTATCTTCCTGAGTCAAAACTCTAAAAGTAGTATCCAACAGAACTTCTGCGACAACGGACCGAAATGTCCTTAAACTAACTGTTGCCTCCAAGATGGCGACAATGGACCGAAATGTCTCTAAACTAACAGCGGACCGAAATATCCTTAAACTAACCGTTGCCACCAAAATGGTGATAATGGACCACTACGTCCTTAAACTGGCAATGGACCGAGATGTCCATAAACTAACAATGGACCACTACGTCCCTAAACTGGCAATAGACCACTACGTCCCTAAACTAGTACTCCGCCTCAAACATGGCGCATCGCCCTAAATACGGTGATATCTTCTCTTGGGATCTATGTTGCAATCAAAGCTCCAACGGCAAAAACTACAACCCAAGCCCCAAGTCAAAAAAAGGTATGTCCACAAGCGAAATAGGCACGGATGAAAACCCGAAAGAGCGCCGTGGGTAAAAAACAGTAGGGCTACCGACGAGCTTGTAAAAACCCGAAAGGCGCAACCTCGTAAATAAAAACGGTACGTCCACAAGCGAAATGGGCATGGATGAAAACCTGAAAGGGCGCCGTGAGTAAAAACAGCAGGGCTACGATGAGCTTGTGAAAACCCGAAAGGGCGCAATCTCGTAAAATTTTCACTTGCGAGATTCTCTCGACTCGTAAGGAGAACTCCCCCTATGAGACCCTCATGGCTCATAGGATTCAAAGCCTTAAGCTATAGGGACCTAGACCTGTTCTTAACCCGTCGTATCCCCCAAGTTGCCCTACAGGCGGTACAATGCTGGCCCTTGTATACAATCCATGGGCGCAAATAAACATTTCCCCCACCAAGTTCCACCAATCACGAGGAATGTCCTCATATGGTGAACGGCGCTTGTAAGTTCTCTTGACTTATAAGGAGAAAATACTCTTATGAGATCCTTACGACTTATAAGAGAAAGCACCACTTAGAAGTCCTCTCGACTTCTAAGGAGAACATACACCTATGAGATCCTCACGACTCGTATGGAGAAATACCTTTATGAGCCTCTTACGGCTCATAAAGTCAAAAGGCCTTAGGCGGCAGAATCCTAACCCTGTTTGCTAAGCCACATTTGTTCAAATTAGCAAAGGCAAATGATGATTCGCTCCTGGCAATATTCCAGTCGCAACGATACTGATGCCTGAACAGGTGTCAATTTTCAAGTCCTTTCGCGGCAAATGATGATTCGCTCCTGGCAATATTTCGGTCACAGCGGTGCTGATGCCAAGATTGGGATCAGATCTCAAGTTCCATACTCGCAACAAAAATCAGCGAACAAAAAATGCATATCAAATAGCCAAAATGATGGGGCAACTCGCAATAAAAATCAGCGAGCAAAAATATATGCATATAAAAACAGCTGAAATGTTTGGGCAACTCGCAATAAAAAACAGCGAGTAAAAAGAAAAGAATAGCCGAAGTGATTAGGCACCGCGATAAAAAGCCGAAATGATTGGGCAATCGCGACTTTCGTGATATAAAAAACTGAAATGATAAAGTATCGCGGAAATAAAGAAAAAATGAATGATGAAACTTTTGCCCTACAAGTAAGTCCACATCAACTCCTGTATACAATCCATGGGCACAAACGAAAAGGGAACCACATTTTCCCACCAGCCTCCGTCAAAGGGAGAGCCAAGTCTCGACGGTTCACAAGCAACCTAGAGACCACCTCGACACTCGTCTCGTTACAGCAGACGCAGTGTCACCAACGGCGTTTCTTCTCACTCTAGCAGGATGCAGACGCGGCATCAACAAGCTAACCCAGGGTAAAAACAAAATAGAGCCATGGCAAAGTCCCTAGTTCCAAGCCTCGACGGTTCACAAGCAACCTAGTGTAACGTTTTGAAAATCGTTTCGGTGAAATTTCGGAAAATCGGTAAAATAAGGTGATTTTCAGTAAAAAGTCAAAATACAAATATTTTTATTATAAAATTAAATATACATGTTCTAGCTATATAATTGCTAGTATTTTGTGTTTATTTAACCGCTGGTGTAATTTCAAATTTTCTGAAAAAATTTCCGAAATTAATTATTTTAATATTATTTTAAGCCGTCCCTAATACATTTAATTAGAGAAAATTACAAATTGGAATGGGTTGATACAAATTTTATAATTCACGATACACTAAACTTCCATGTAAAATATTGTTTCTGAAACGAAATGATTTGCCAAAACGGTTTTGAAAATATCGACGAAAAAAGGCTTAAATAGTGAAATTAGTGTAAATAAATATTGGGGTAATACATTTATCTTTTTCCCTAACCCACACCTCACCCTCTCTCCCTCTCCTCATGTGGCCGGCCCCACCTTGAACAACCCTCTCTCCCTCTCTCCAATCACCTCCTTTTTGAATAGAAAAGAAAAGAAAATGAAAGAAGTAAGGTGGAGTTTGACTTTTTCAACACATTCTCCACCTCACTCTCTCTCCTCCCTCACCCCTCCCCCCATTTCTGGCCGAATTTCTGACCCCCAAAAACAGCAGCCCCTCTTCCCTCTTCTCCCCTCATTTTCCCTCAAAAAAATGTCCAAAATTCCATCTAAAATCAAGCTAAAATCCAAATCCAACTTCTACCCATTTTTCCTTATACCTTTTAGCATGGATCTTGGTGCAAGGATTTCATTTTGGAGGTCTAGATTTCATGTTTGATCATGGATTTGTGAGGTATAAATTTGTGCCCATGGTTGTTTGTTGATTAGTTGCTTATATAATTTTGTTTATAAGTGTAAATTTGGTTGTTGTTGTTTGTGTGATGAAATTCAAGAGAAGAATTTGAATGCAAGTTAGGGTTTTGTGAAATTGGTGTATGGTTGTGTAATGTATTTAGGCTCTTATGACATGTTAAAACAAAGTTAGTAGCTAGTTGTTAATTGTTAGTTTAAAAATTGTGATAATTACGCTAATTTGCTAACTAGGTTTTTTAAATTGGTTAAATAATTGGGTTTAAAAATGTAATTAGGTTTTTCATGACTTCATTAACATTATAAAATGTAGTTTAATACTTTAGTTCTTGAAAAACCAAGCTAAATTATTGTTGTGCATTTTTGCTATAAAATTGTTAAAATTTGGGTATATTGTAAACTAGAATTTTGGGGTTAATGAAATTTAATGAGATTAAATTATGGAAATTGTTTTTATGACTTATTTAAGATGTTTAATAAGTATTATGGCCATTAGAATTGGTAAAACATCAAGTTTTGTACTAAAACGGTAAATTTTTGCTTGCTAGATTTTCGGAAAAATGGCTTTTAAAGTGAGTTTGGGGTTTTTGTGAATTTTAACCTATTTTATATTATAATGAGTGTTCGTGAATGCGCAAATGAGTGTGTTTGGGTTTTCTCGATGGTTTGACGTTTGTACGTCGACATCGGGGGTTGGTTTGGCTATTCTTGCATGCATAGGCGATAGGTTTTGAGCTATGCGTGGTACGCGTGCCAATTTGATTTTCGTATGCCGTTTCGATTTCGAATTTGGTTTTAATGCGATACGGTGCGTTATTATATGTAGGTATCCCATGTGGACTTCGAGACGACAAGCAAGCATGTGGCGACGTCGGCACCGGCGAGCGAGGACCAAGTGAGTAGATTTATATCTACGGGGAGAAGTCGGGTGGATGGCGTATAGCACCCCCGCAGTTCGTGGTGATGTATACGAATACGTATACACACATATATATTGATTATATTGTTGAGTTTATTGATGAAAAAGATAGATTTTAGGTGTGATTGGATAGGTTTAGTGTTGCGAGACCTAGAGTAGAGGTTGCACCACATTTACACACACACATACTTGCATACATTCTTCTTTCATATGTGTCTTTATAGGGTTATATTGTTATATGTTCACATACTGGATTTGAGGATAGTATTTGGGATTTGAGATGAGTCGATAAGATTTGATTGAGACCGCGAGAACGGTGATATGGCAGGATTCGTACTTGAGATACGTCCTGATGTTATAGAGGATCTTGGGATGACGATATGGGTGAATAGTGTTATACACTGAATGGTTGGCTTGTGATCGTGATATGAGATAAGATATGTTAAGATATTCATAATAGGTCGCATTAGGCGATGTATACGTCTTTATGACTATATATGATGATGATATCGATTTGTATGAGGCTGTAGATCAGCAGTCAGATCATGATTAGATTGATGATATTAGTATTGTACTAGACGTTGATCAGTACCCCGGATTATGATCTTTGATAAAGAGGATACCAAATGATTAATTTGATGAATATGATACTGACCCGTACCCAGATTTGGGATGCCGTACGACAGATTTACATACGAGCTATATATTGATGTTTGATCCGCGCTCTTGACTTGGGAATATTTGATTATAGATATGGTATCGGATGTGATAATATCGAGGCGGGATCACCGACTAATATATATATATATATATATATATATATATATATATATGTATATATATATATGTATATGTATATATATGTATATGTATATATATATATATATGTATATATATATATACATATATATATATATATATCGACTCAGGTGTTAGGCGGTTTCCTTACCTTCGGTAACCAGTTAGCTTAGCCCTTTAGTTTAGTGTAGTTGTTAGACTAGATTTATATTAAATATAGATTGTTATCTTTGTGTCTAGTATTTAGCTCCCGCTCATTTTTGTTGTTCGCTCCGCATCGCATGCTTATATTATGTTTCATATTCTATTGTTGATATCATGTTGTTAGGACACCCGCACCATTACCGATGGCGCGTATGTACCACGTACACTTACTTGCCGGCTCACATACATCTTCATCGGTAATTGCCATGTCACGAACACTTTAGAAAATAATATTTCATTTGACATAGGTTTTTAGCTAATAGTTTAGACATGATATTAGTATACTTGCCTTATATGCTAGTTTAGACATTGTAGTTATTACTTGCTACTTCATGCATACTGTTATTCATTGTTATGCCGCATTCATGGATTCTCATGCCTATATTCATGGTTTTACATGCTATTGATGATTTGGATTCGGATTTCCATGAGATTTTCTGGATTTGGGGGAAAACCGCAAAACTTATATAAACTTCTTTTCTCTCTTTTTAAATAAAAAGTGCGGTTTTCCCATGATGTATGAGTCGTCCACCATGAGTTTGCCGATGGATTTCGAGACCCGATTCAAGGAGATGGAGGAACCGTTTCGGGTACACGGTGGACCCGGTGCGGTACCCCGGGGCAAAAGGATCGCAGATGATGGCGTTGAGCCTAGCAGGGGAGCACTACCGACCGGTATATTACCCGACGCGTCGGATATCCGGAGGATACCGTCGTGCTCTTGAGATTGATGGTAGGGGCCGGTCTGGATTGACGGCGCCCTAGATAGTGAGATTGAGACATTGAGATCCTGAGATATTGAGACATTGGGATTTATGTTTTGTGTCGATGCTTGACACTGTTTATGCTGATTTCATTTATGATACCTCTTTTAAAATTACAGAAATCTCACTAAATTATGAAAGCAGTTTTATTCTGTTTCATGCATTCATATATCATCCATATGATATATTGCTACCTGAGGCACTGACACGGGCACATGGGATTACACTCGGATTAGATATTTACCCTAGTCATTGTTATAGGCTGCATGTTATATATATTTGAGGATATATTATGATCGTTGACCTAGGATTGCGTTGTTCATGCAGTTTCTGTTCGTAGATGTTTTTCTACTCACGAGTTGGCAACTCACCCCCGTTGTGCCACAGTTTCTTGCAAGTTTTGCCGTACAGGTTTCATTACGGCTTTGCTGGCACTGCTTCTTTAGGGTAACTTGCTAGTAGGTGGGTTTATTGGTATCGTACCCATCATATTACTTTGTATAATATTATTCAGTTGTATCTAGTAAATTCCATCAACCAAACATGTATTTATTTCAGAGATAAAGACCAGTAATGTTTATTCTTTCGACCTTAGAGTTGCGCGTTATATTTCTGTGGATTTCTTGTTGTTTTGAGTTTCCTTTTGAGTTTTGACCTCGCCCTTGGCGTTGTATATTATATTGCTTTTGTGGTCGTGACCGTCGATTGACGAAGAGCTAGCTCCCGCTTGGGGATGCCTTTTTATTGATTTCGTATACTATTCATATTGTATCCCATTTGGGGGCCAGTATTTACAAAGGAGACTCTGCCGAAATTTTCAGAAAATACTTGATTTTTTTTTTAAAACGCATAATTCGGCTTATGCTATTAAACTACTTGTTTTAAGTTGGTTTTCCTTCATTCAATGCTTCTTTGGTTTTGATTTCTGGGTTTTCGGCTTACTTACATTATGTACGCCTCGACACGTTTCGTAGTCTAAATGCCGGTCATGTTCCGTACTTTCGGGTCGTGACACCTAGAGACCACCTCGACACTCATCTCGTTACAGCAGACGCAGTGTCAACAACGGCGTTTCTTCTCACTCCAGCAGGATGCAGACACGACGTCAATAAGCGGCCCCAGGGCCAAAACAAAACGGAGCCATGGCAAAGTCCTTAGTTCCAAGTTTTGACAGCTTACAGACAACCTAGAGACCACCTCAACACTCGTCTCGTTACAGCAGATGCAGTGTCAAAAACAGCGTTTCTTCTCATTCCAGCAGGATGCAAACGCAACGTCAACAAAGCGGACCCATGGAAAAGTCCCTAGTTCCAAGTCTCGACGGTTCACAAACAACCTAGAGACCACCTCGACACTCGTCTCGTTACAGCAGACGCAGTGCCAACAACGGTGATTCTTCTCACTCTAGAAGGCTGCAGACGCGACATCAACAAAGCGGAGCCATGGAAAAGTCCCTAGTTCCAAGTCTCGACGGCTCACGAACAACCTAGAGACCACCTCGACATTCGTCTCGTTATAGCAAACGCAGTGTCAACAACGGCGTTTCTTCTCACTCCAGTAGGATGCAGATGCAACGTCAACAAAGCGGAGCCATGGAAAAGTCCCTAGTTCTAAGTCTCGACGGTTCACAAACAACCTAGAGACCACCTCGACACTCGTCTCGTTACAGCAGACACAGTGCCAACAACGGCGTTTCTTCTCACTCCGGCAGGATGCAGACGCGACCTCAACAAGTGACCCCATGGTCAAAACAAAACGGAGCCATGGCAAAGTCCCTAGTTCTAAGTCTCGACGGTTCACAGACAACCTAGAGATCACCTCAACATTCGCCTCATTACAGAAGACGCGGTGTCGACAAAGGAAGCGAAGGCCAAATTCCTAGCTTCAGGGTCTTGACAGCAACTCAAATAAAACCTGAAAAACTATCGGAGATCATCCCATACCAGCACGGAGTGGTTATGACTCATCGGGGCTCCCAAACTGAGCTTAGCCTCAAGTAAAAAACGGCATGGCAAAATTCCTACCGCTTGCTCTCTCAACGGTAATATGACCTAAGGAGATTACTTGAAGACGTCTTGTCCAGCCCCCAAAGGGATCAGAGACACGACAGTCGCGGGGCTACTCGAACAGCAGCGTAAAGTCTGCATATCGGGGAATGCATCAGCCAACGCGACGGTACGACGGACAAAAACCCTAGTACCACAGACCCTAATGGACCTCTGTCGTAAAGAGCAGGGGTTAACTGTAACGTTAGGACAGGTTTGCCTACTAGCCTTAGGGAGGTAAACTAAACAAACTCCGAAATGAGTCCATAAACTACAAGCTCCGAAATGAGTTCATAAACTAGAGACTCCGGAATGAGTGAATAAGCTACAAGCTCCGAAATGAGTTCATAAACTAGAGACTCCGGGATGAGTGAATAAACTACAAGCGCCGAAATGAGTCCATAAACTAGAGACTCCGGAATGAGTGAATAAACTACAAACTCCGAAATGAGTACATAAATTACTTCGTGCCAGATCAAGATATAAAGAAACAGAAGGGTGCAGCTCATGAGCCTCAGGGTTTGGAACTATATCCCTTAAGAGTTGAGATTTGAGTCAATGATAGATGACGACGCTTGTGTCTGCTCGCTATCTTCTTAGATCGAGATTCTAAAAGTTATATACCAGCCCGAAACCGGTCATACTCTATGTATTACTCTGCACTACTTAACCCACGTACATACCTATGTGGAAAAAGTAGTGGGAGGCATTTATTCCTGCCAAAAATTTCTGCGCAAAAGAGCCTAAGGTATTAAATGGAAGCGATACGCTTAAGAAAATACAAACTAGTATTTTCGGGCTGTATTTTGACAAACTCTCAAATAAGAATCAGCTAAATTCTGAGGGTATCGAAAGCGTCTCAAAAAATCCTTCGATTTGATATATTATACGCCACATAATTCATCCGGAATCAAAAATTATGAGCAAATGTGTTATGCACGTGTAATTTAAGTAATGCTCTGCTACATGGGGAATACTTTTTTAGTCCCACATCGGGAAAAAGAGAAATCCTTTCTCTACCACCCCCATATAAATAAGAGGGAATACTTCTTAGAAAAAATAGGATTCAATTCTCAAAGGAGCTTAGTTCTCCATAAGAGCTTAGTTCTCCAAGTTAGGGCCTTAGCTGCCCCCCATAATACGGATATACACAAGCGCCACGTGCAATGCACGTGCACCTGCCGTGCGAGGATTCAATCCTGAAAAGAGCTTAGTTTTCTAAGTTAGGGCCTTAGCTGCCCTCCATAATGCGCAAGCGGCATGTGCGCCACGTGCACCCGCCGTGTAAGGATTCAATCCTCAAAGGAGTTTAGTTCTCCAAGCTGGGGCCTTAGCTGCCCCCATGATGCACATATGCGCAAGCGCCACGTGCGACGCACGTGCGCCCGCCAAGTGAGCAACACGTGCGACGCACGTGCGCGAACGCAAAGAAGCCTTTTTTAGCAACTAGGAGTTTAAGCTCCAACCTGTTCTTCCCCCTAATGAGTGGGACATTGTTCAAAGGGTACATCCCTCCACACTTTCGATATATGGCGTTATAATCTCTCAGCGTCGTCGAAGAGGTGGTGGGTCCCAATGACTAATGATCCCTCTTTCCAAATATAGAGAGGAAATGTCCCATAAGCTTCGAGAAAAACAAAGCAGAAAGCTTCAAAAAGGAAGAAAAAAGAAGATCTCCCTTCTTAGAAAAAAAGCTCTAGGTAAATAAAAAAGAAAAGACATCAAAGTATCTCGTTTACCTATTGAAGGGTTTAACCCTTTTAAAAATAAGAACTTAGTTCTTTCTCTAGATCTGAGATCCACAAGACAAGTCTCCCATAAGTTGAGAATTTAATTCTCATCGGGACGAACTTGTTCTTAGAGATCAAAGATTCAGAAAAGAAAAAGGAAATTGAACTTCTCAGAACAAAATATACAAGGAAAAATCAGCGCCCAGCGCCCCACGTGCCTCTCACGTGGGCGCTACAAAATAAAGGAGTGCTTCTCACTCAGTGTGCGGCACCTAGCACCTCACGTGTCCCTCACGTGGGGCGCTACAGAATAATAGTGCCTGACATTCATTAAGCAGCGCCTGGCGCCTTACATGTCCCTCACATGGGCGCCGCAGAATAATAGTGCATGACATTCATTAAGCAGCGCCTGGCACTTAGCACCTCACGTGTCCCTCATGTGGGCGCCGCAGAATAATAGTGCCTGATATTCATTAAGCAGTGCCTGGCGCTTATCGTCTCATGTGCTTTGCACATGGGAGCCATAACGAATGCTCAGCACTCTATAAAGAGACAAAAAAAATAGTAAAGTGTGAGCGTCAGAACTTACATAAGTGTTCAGCACTTTTTGCACAATAAAAGGGACTAAGCCCAAACAAGTGCTTAGCACTTCTTTTCAAATAAAAAGAAAATTGAGTGGGCTAAGCCCAAGTTGGCTAAGTCCCTAATTCAGATCAACTGAGCCCATGGGTTCATTGCTTCCCAAACATGACTCATGATATCCAAAATAATGTTGATCCCACATTTCCTAGGTTAATCTTAGTCCCCCAAAAATGGCTAATGATTCTTAGATGGTCCACCATGATCTTTTCCCTCAGACACGGGAATTGGTTCGAGGGTACATCTCTCCACACCTTTGATACATGTCGTTGTAATTCATCAACATCTTCAGAGAGGTGGCGGGTCCCGATAACCAACTGCTTTTGGGTGCACTTCCTAAGATGACGTGCACACCTTAAACCAAACCACACCCCCAAATGGGTGTATCCCACATCATCGCCGTACATCCCATCACGTAACAAATACACGTGCATGCAATGGTGATCTATGGACCGTAACGTCCTCAAACTACTACGGACCGAAACGTCCTTAAGCTAAATCCTCACCTCAAAAATGGTGATCTACAGACCGAAATGTCCTCAAACTACAACGTTGTCTCCAAGACGGCGACAACGGACCGTAACGTGCTTAAACTAAATCCTCACCTCAAAATAGTGATCTACAGACTAAAATGTCCTCAAACTACAACTTCGCCTCCAAAATGGCGATAAAGGACCGAAACGTCCTTAAACTAAAACAACATAGCCCAAGTGCTCTCTTGTTGGATCTAAAACAAAAATGATCCTAACACCCTGTTAAGTAGATCTTAGTCTCAAATTGGACTAACATATCCTTAACAAAAAACCAACCGAGCTCCCAACTGCTCGTATACATTTAAGTCGATCTTGATCTCAAAACAGATCAACGATCCTTAAATCAACCAAAACCTCAAATCTAAGAAATACGGATTTGGACTAATCCACGCCCTACGGGCAACAACATAAATTAGTCTCCGTATATAATCCACGGGCAACCAAAAATAAAACAAACACACACGATATGAAGTGAACTTCTGGAGCAGGAGAAAGTGGTTATCGCGATGCGGTAACGCAATTAACTGCAAGGGCTTGCGCTTGCAGGGAAGAGCGTCCCCACAATCAAAAAACCCTCGCAAACGAGGGGGAATCAGACGAAGTCTGCTACAACGGCCGCATCTGTCCAAACCTCCAATATACGGTGCCATAAATCAACTTGGCATCTTCAGAAAGGTGGACGGATAAATCCAAATAGCATCTTCCCCCAAATTCAGGTAAGACGATCATACGCGGTTCGTCTCTATTTTCGGCGGTGAAAACAAAGTCCTCACGACTTTGGGAAGAGAAAACATTCGCGTGAGATCCTTATCACTCTCAAAAGAGTAACACACTTAGAAATCCACATGATTCCTAAGGAGAAAATGCACTTACGAGATCCTCATGACTCGTAAGGAGAATATACTTTCTATAAGACCCTCACGGCTTATAGAATTCAAAAGCCTTAGGTTTCTAGGATCCAAACCTGTTCTTAAGCCACTAAAACCTATAAATTTTTCCGTCTTACAAATGGTCCAATATCGACTCTTGTATACAATCTACGGGTATAAATAAGTCCCACCAATGGTAAAAAAAATCCCCATATGGTGAACGACACTTGTAAGTCCTCTCAACTTACAAAAAGAGAAAGTACTCTTGTAAGATTCTTACGACATACAAGAGAAAACATACTTAGGAATACCCACGACTCCTAAAGAGAAAACATACCTATGAGATCCTCACGACTCATAGGAAGAAATACCTTTATGAGACCCTTACGGCTTATAAAGTCAAAAGCCTTAGTCGACAGGATTTTAACCTTGTTTGCTAAGCCACATTTGTCCAAATCAACAAAGGCAAATGATGATTTGATCCTGCTAATATCCCAGTTGTAGCGATGCTGATACCTAAATAGGTATCAAATTTCAAGTCATCTCAAGGCAAATGATGATTCGCTCATGACAATATTTCAGTTGTAGTGATGTTGATGCCATGATTGGTTCAGATTCCAAACTTGTAATAAAAATAGCAAGTAAAAATAAAAATGATATAGCCGAAATGATTGGGCACCGTGAAAACAGCCGAAATGATTGGGCAATCGTGACTTTCGCGATATAAAAAGCTGAAAAGATAGAGTATCACGAAAATAAATTAAAAATATATATAAAAAACTTTTCTGCCCTGCAAGCAGTTCCATACTGACTCTTGTACACAATTCATGGGTACAAATGAAAGAGGAACCATATTTTCCCACCTTGCTTCGTCAAAAGAAGAACCAAGTCTTGACGACACATCTACAGCTTAGACACTAATTCGACATCTCTCTTATTCCAGCGGAATACAGACGTGGTGTCAACAAGGCTCCAAGGAGCCAAATCAAAACGGAGCGATGGAAAAATCCTACTTCCAGCTCGACGTTCCTTCTCGGTGCAGACGCAACGTCAACAAAGGACCCAAGGGTCAAATAAAAGTGGAGCAATGGCAAAATCCTAGCTTCAGATCTTAATGTCAACATCCACGGCCTAGAGATCATATCCACATTCTTCTCATTCTGACAGGATGCAGATACGACATCAACAAAGCTCCCAGGAGACAAAATAAAAATAGAGAAATGGCAAAATTCTATCTCCAGATCTTGATGGCAATATCTATAGCCTAGAGATCATATCGACGTGCTTCTCATGCTAGCAGGATGCAGAAACGACGTCAACCAAGACCCAAGGGTCAAATAAAATTGGAGTGACGACATATCTCTAGCTCTAGATCTCGATGGCAATACATACAGCATAGAGGTCGGATGTCTGCCCTACTTTAGCAAAGAATCGGCGCGACATTATCAAAGCAAAAACGAAGCAACATCATATTCCTAGTTTCGGGTCTTGACAGCAATACATACAAAGCCTAAAGACTATTGGAGATCATGCCACCCCAGAAGGGTGCGGTTATGACTCATCGGGGTTTCAACTAAGCCTAACCTAAAGTAAAAAACACCATGGCAAATACCTAACGCTTGTTCTTCCGACGGTAATACAGACATTCCAACCTAAGAAAATTACTTGAAGACGTCTTATCCAACCTCAAAAGAGATCAGAGACACGACAGTCGTGGGGATACTCAAATAGAAACCTAAGGAACTGCATATCAAGGAATACATCGGCCAACGTGACGATGCGATGGACTTAAACCTAATACCACAAACCTAACAGACCCCTGTCATAAAAGAATAGGGGTTATCTACATCCAACGTTAGAGCAAGTTTGTCTGTAAGACTAAGATATGTAAACTAAAAACATTCTAAAATGAGTAAATAAACTAGAAACAATGAAATGAGTGAATAAACTAGAATCTCTGAAATGAGTACATAAACTAGAGACTCCGAAATGAGTAAATAAACTAGTCCCTGCCAGATCAAGGCAATCAAGAAAAGAAAAGTGTAGATATGAAAGGGAAAAAGGCTTGTCATTCATACTTCAGAAAAGATTACACAGTGATGATGAGAACGACTATTAAAAAGCTACTATATCATCTAAGGTCTACAATGGCAAGATGCTAAATTCCGGACATGGATTTTCAAACTTAAAGGAAAGTTTGAGTAAAGCACTTCTAGCTTTGTTGACCATCTTCTTATGCATCTTCTCCCGAATGAAAGTTTCGGGATCACCGCTGATGTCTTCTATCCTCTGGTACACGGATATTATTGTTTTCTGTTGAAAGACGCGATGCAAAATGGTGACGAGATCATCTCTCCGTTTCTTTGAAACCAGGCCTATCAGATATGTTGAATGCGCCTTGTTTTCAGCGTCATCGAGTGCCTAGAGCGACATAGCCTCATCAAGCTCAGGCAAAGCCTCTCAGATCGACCCAACGATTATCTTCAAAGGGCAGAACGGAGGGGGATCAATCGACCATTGTGATCATTAAAGCGACGCATCACCTCATCACATTGGGCATCAGTGTACTCATGGCCTTGAAAGCGACCTTGTATATCGAATTTCTTCGTAGGAGACAATTTTCTCGATATCGTATAAATGACCAGCCATGGTACCTGAAAAGAAACCCAGTGAAAAGTTAGTAATAAAAAACGCTAGTATCACTAAGCTTAAAAAACTAGTGGGCCCCATAGAATCAAGATGGCGGCTTCTTAATGATTGGAACATGTGCCCAATGGAGAAATCTAAAAAAATTCCCTAAGGCTGTTTCTAATAATAATAAAATTACAGAGCTGAGCTCTGCTTTATCAAAATGGTATAAAATACCAAAAATTTCAAGAAAATCCCCAAAGGGATTTGATATTCAGAGCAAAACTCTGTTAAACTGAAAATCCAAGAAAATCTCCAAAGGTGAAAAGATTTAATCAGAACTAAGTTCTGTGGAAAATTGCCAGAGCAAATGTCTGATTAAAATCTCAAGAAACTCCCCAAAAGAGAAAAGATTTCTGCTGAAAATTGTTAGAGAAAATCTCTGTTAAATTGAAATCCCCAAAAGGGAAAATATCCAATCAAAACTAAGTTTTGTTATAAATCGTCAAAGCAAAACTCTGACTAAAATCTCAAGAAAATATCCAAATGGGAAAGAGATCTAAAAAAGATTATAACTAAGTTTTGTAAATTCCCAAAGGGAATATATTAGAGCTAAGCTCTATAATTAAAAATGAAGTAATCTTTCAAGAAAAAGACTCTTACCAAAGAAAATTTTGGCAGAGTGGATCTATAATGTAGATCTGGAAAAGAGTGAAGAACTAAGCTTCAAGAAAACAGAGTTAAACTTTAATGGAGAATAAAATTCTCAAAGGAAGAAAATGAAAGCGCAGCAGTCGCCTAGGGCTCGAAGCCCTATTTAAAGGGATGGGGGTCGGTTCAGATTCTTCATATCCCAAAGCAAATCGGATGGCCCAAAGTTGTGCACCGTTGCACTCACGTGCAAACCACATGAGAACAACGGTGGGGGGCATTTGTTGCCTCATAAAAAATTGCTTTTTAATTAGAAATCAGTTGGGCAGCACCTCATGTATTTCTCACGTGAGCACCAGCGCCATCATTTATTAGGATTAAAAAATCCTATACTGACGTCTCACGTGAAACATACGTGAGCGCCCGTGTGCAAGGTACATGAGCGCTTATTTATGTAAGAATTAAATTCTTAGGCGGCGCTCACATGCATAACACGTGGGCGTCAGCACCCAAATTAAAGAGGGTAGAATTAAATTCTACATGGGGAATATTTTCCTAAAAAGTGGGGACATTCTCTGTTAAACAAAGCTGTTGGATCAAAAATCCGATGGTAGAATTAAATTCTATCAGGGGAAAATATCTCCCTAATCTTTCTAAATGAGAAAGATATTCTCGGTTGGATCAAACATCCAATGATAGAATTAAATTCTAATGTGGAAAATATTTCCCTGTATCTTTCTAAACAAAGAAAGATGTTCTTTGTTAAACAGAGCACCATTGGATTAAAAATTCAATGGTGATTAAAAATCGCTGTTTGATAAAATTAAATTCTATCTATGGGAAAATACATCCCCAATCTTGTTTAAAACAAGAATATATATTTTGTAAAATAGAAATTTTTTGGATCAAAAATCCAACGGTGGATAAAATCTCCCGAACAATGTTTGAGGCCAATTAAATCAATTGGTATCTCTCAAATGAGATTTTCTCAAACTAATTAACAATTTGCCTCTCCTATATATAGAAAGTGAGACTTCAAGTCTCAGAAAGAAGATCAACCCCCCAAAGCTTCTCCAAAAAAAAAACAGAAGCCACAAAACCGAGAATTCAATTCCCCTCTCAAAGAAGAATATCCTCGCTCATTCCAAATCCTAAGTAAAGAAAAGCATAGATTAACAATTTTCTTTTCCTACTACAAAACAAAAAAAAACAAGGGTTTAACCCTTCACCAAAAAGAACTTAGTTCTTTTTCTGATCTGAGATCTACAAAGCAGATCTTCTCATAAGTTGAGAATTTAATTCTCATCAGGGGATTCTGTTCTTTAGGCTCAGAATTTAGGAGAAAGAACTAGATTAAAAGAATAAAAGAGAAAAAAAAAACATACGTTCTAGGAATTTAATTTCTCTAAAAACAGGGTTTAACCCTACACAAAAGAACTTAGTTCTTATTAAAAGAACAGAAGAACTTAGTTCTCCAATAAAATCGATCGTAGATCTTTAAAACAAAAATCTTGATGATCATTAAGAGCCAAAACGCCATTAGCAGAGATTAAATTTCTAAAAGAAAGGAGTTCAGCACCTCACGTGCTTCCCACATGAGCGCCGAACAAAAGAAGCTCAGCGCTTCACGTGCTTCCTACGTGAGCGCCCTAAACAAAATGCTCGGCGCCCAAAACAAATACCTAGCACCTCACGTGCTTCCCACGTGGGCACTTAAAGCAAAACTCTCAGTGCCTCATGTGCTTCCCATGTGTGCGTCCAAAACAGAAGACTCGGTGCCTCACGTGAAACACGTGTGAGCGCTGTATAAAAGTGTTGAGCATTATAAATTTAGTCAAAATGACTAAGTGTCTAGCACTGATTGGGCAGTGTCCATATCTGAGCGCCTTACATGATACACACGTGAGCGCCAGAACCGCAAATAAGTGCTTAGCACTTCTGAATAAAGGGAGAAAGCCCATAACTGAGCAAACAGAGCCATAAACAAGTGCTGAGCACTTCTGAATAAAAGGGAAAAGACTAAATAGACCAAGCCCAAATTGACTAAATCTCTGAAATTACTTCCAGCTGAGCCCAAATGCTCTGTTGTTGGATCTTAATAAAATGATCCTGAAAATATTTCTAAGTTGATCTTAGTCTTAAATAAGACTAACGTATCCTTAGTTAAAATAAACTGAGCCCAAATGCTCATATATTTAAGTGGATCTTAATCTAAAAACAGATTAACGGTTCTTAAACAAAACCAAATATTTTTGAACTGATGGAATACATACATTCTAAGTTCAAACCCAAAATATATACGAATTTGGACTAATCCATGCCCTACGGGTGACGACATAAATTAGTCTCCGTAAACTATCCATGGGCAACCTAAATAAATAAAACACGACACGAAGCGAACTATCAGAGCAGGAGAAAGTGGTTATCGCAACGCGATAACATAATTAACTGCAGGGGCTTACGTCTACAGGGAAGAGCGTCCCCTCAATCAAAAACCCCTCACAAATGAGGGAGAATCTGATAAAGTCTGCTACATCGGTCGCATCTATCCAAAGCTCCGATATATGGTGCCATAAATCAACTTAGTATTTTCGGAGAGGTGGATGAATATGTCCAAATAGCATCTGCCCCCAAATTTAGGAAAGATATTCAATCCCAGTTCGTCTCTATTTTCGGTAGTAAACAGACTCGGAGGGATCCTAAGGGGTGTACCCACTCCCAAGGCCACCATAAGGCGGCCTAAGGACTGGACAGACCCGAGCCTGCCTTATGGGCTGGCCTCGGGTCCCCACTCCCCAAAAGGCCACCATGTGGTGGTCTCGAAGGGACCCTCCTTCGCCCTCCCCCCCCGGAGCATCCCCGGGGTCCCCATGCACCTTCCCGCGGCTTTCCGGTCCAAACCGAGAGCCCGCAGGGAATGAAAACATCAAATTAGCATTAAATAGTTACTGGTTTTGACAGATTTTCTCCGGGCGGAAAATTGCGGTTTTAAGGCATCGTAATAATTTAGTTTGAGGTTCTAGTTTAGCTCTGATACCATGTTGTTAGAACTAGTGCTCTCTACCGTATTTTGCAGGTAAAAAAACATGAAATTTTCAAAAATCAAGAGAGCTCCAAGTCAAATAATAAAGGACCATTACTGGAATATCAAATTAGAAAACTAAAAACTATATAAGGTTGAAATTATAACCTTTGTAGCGTTTTCATTTACTCCAATTGTGTTGGACTCTAGCAAGCTCTCAAAAGCTCCGGATCGCGCTTGTAGGCCAATCTTCTTTCGCCGATGATGATTCACCCGAGAGAACCTTGTCCAAACTCTAGCTTCACACCCAAAAGCCTAGTAAAGCAACTAAGGTTCACAACTTGCTAAGAAGTGAAGGTTAGGGATGTAGTATGAGTGTTCTAGTATTTTTTCTTTCTCTTTCTCTTCTTAATTCTCATCACATGAGAGGGTAGAAGATGAATATGAAGAAGGAGGCATTTGAGGAGAAAGAAGCTAGAATGGTTGAATGAATAATCTTTTTAAATTTAAGCATACACTTTTTCTTTTATTAAAAGAATTTTCCAAAATAAAAAATGCAACCATGCTCAAATGGTATAAGCAAAGGAATTAATAATTCATTTTCCTATACCCTCCACCATTTCTCCCCTCCACCTCATTTCATAATATCTATTTTCCAAAAATGGAAAATCAACACAAATGAGGTGTCCACCATCTAGAATTATTTTTGTATGAATACAAAAATACGTCCCCGTAAATACATACCCGTATTCGTATCAAAATACGAATACCCAAGAGATAGAAAAATACAATGAACATACTACTAGAATATACATATCGAAATATATATGTAAATTATTAAATCAAAAACTTGATTTAATAATCCGTCTGTTGGAGATAGTGCCCTCATAGTCAATTATTGGATCGCAGGTACGTGATTGCAATGATTGCGGAGGACCTATCCCAGTAGCACAGTCTTACTCGAGATGATAGTATGCTATCTGGTTTGCCTTTATCAGTCGTGTACATGTTCAGATGACTGATTGCATGTTACACTTTGATAGAGCCCTTAGGATCTTGCTTTACTACCAACAGTATGATGGCGATCATATACGTGAGAGTTGGGTAGTTTATATGCATATCCTTAATTGTGGTCCCTAGTCGTGGGAGTTTCGAGACAGGGCATCGATACTCCGGAGTAGACTAGTGTATACAGTCGAGACCCCGACGAGGGGCAGTGGCCGGTCTCACAAGCCACTGGTGTCAGTTGGATCACCTAAGATGTATACAGGTGCTCATTGGGTTATGAGTACACCGGACAGGACTTGCCGGGAATCTGCTAGTTAGTATTATATCTACCGTCAGATAGCAGTTCCCTGGTGACATGTGTACAGGTTAGTTCATCGACCTGAGGTCGTCATTTGTCTCGTGTGAGTTCCCACTGTGCTTTGATTTCTACCCTACCACGGCTCAAAGGAGTCGTGCAAACAGGTAGCTTTTGGGTACAGTCCCGAGCCATATGGAGGCACGTGAGCGGATCGGCAGGGGATTCGTCTCTCCCGGTATTGGGGGCGAGATCGTGCTGTGTCTAGGAGAGCCATTACACAAATCCATGGCCATGGTAGGAGATTTACTGGTAGGTACTCCAGTAGTATCTTAGGGTGTATTGAGGCTTCACTCCGACACGACTTATACTGCTATTGGGGGTCTGACGTTACTAGCCCCCTAGGCGGATATGCGATACTCATTGACGAACGGACCGGACTGTATATACATTGTCACTGTTAGGCTCAGTAGGGTTTCTGGATGAGTTCACTCATCGGCCTCCCTTGAGTTCGCTCATCAGCTTCCCTTGAGGTCAGTCCATGGGCAGCCGTTACGCATAGCTAGTGCCGCTGACGGTTTGTGGTTAAACCCACTGCCAGGGTACTGACGAGTCATTAGAGTCCCCCACAGACAGTTTCCCAAGTTCGGACGAAACGTTGTAGAGGCCGTATGGTTTTATGGCAGGGTTCGGAAAATGCACGTGCGTTTACGCACGTGTTATTTTTCGGGCAGATAATACTGATCGGCTTTGGTTTAAGCCGGATCTGAGTATTATATTGAGTAGGTATAATATCTTTGTCTCAGTTGCATTTGTATTCGGTCGTAATACAAATGCGGGTATATTTATACAGTTTCGGGGTTGTCCTGAAATTCGTTTCAGGATCACTTTTGGAAGTTGCCAGTTTCCAGTTTTCTATCAGCCGTCTTTTAACATTCGGTTAAAGACGGATTTATCTTTTCTTGAGATGAGTGTGGATTCTTCTAGAAGTTTCTAGATGAGGTGACTAGGATTAATTGGTGTTGGATTTTCATTGGTTGCTTTAATGGTTCAATTAATGCATAATGACTCATGCTTTGTTATTAAAGTTTTTTGTTTTCCTTAAGATATTTTCTTCATGATAAGCTTTATGCTTAAGGTCACCCCCCTCTCCTACGGTCACCTCCCTCTTGCTATATATGGCCGGCCCTCTCTCTCTCCTCATTCTCACTCTCACTTGAGTTTTCATTTGCTAGAAAAGATTATGATAGGTTTTATCGGTGTATGGAATTTTACAGTTCATTTCATTCCATCACCCGATTTCCACGGCAACTTCATTAACCGGTCGTCCACGGACTTGGACGAAGTGAGACAAAGTCATCTACTCATTCTCTACATTAATCTTGGTCGTCTCTTTTAGCAAACTTGACGATCGAGTTGCCTCAAGTCAGAGGCGGGAGCCCGTTTAAAGAACCGATCATGTGGTGCCACCTCGACGAGGATATCGGAGATCGACGAGATCGGAGCAGCCGCAACGGAGCGTGGGATGATGGTTGAAGAACGAAGGACTCGGATCGTTCGGTACAACCTTTCTACACTCTTTACTGCTTGTTAGTTTAGCAATAATGGCAGATCCGGGTTAAAGTATACGATAGCGCCAGTTAAAAGTTTTTGTTCCGCATTTTGGCGTCTGTAGACTGCCGGGGCGCTAGCGTAGACTTACAGTGGTATCAGAGCCTCACCATTTTGCTATACTAACTTGGGCTAACGCGTTTAAAACATCGATCGAACCGGAAATCGAAAATTACAAAATTCCAAGCCGACAGTTTCTGTTGATTTTAAATGGTCTCAAAAATGAATTCTGCATGTCTTAAAAATCCGTGCAGGGATTTCTAAGAATCACGACGAAATTTGAGCATGTGATTCCTCTAATGAGCCGCGGAAACGCGGCCAAACCCATGGTTTGGCCGCGCATCCGCGGCCATCCTAGGGAATCAATGCATCAAATTTTGTCAGTTTCTTCTCTGTTGGATTTTGTGATTTTTGGTATATATCAATTGTGCCCAGGTTTTGTTACTGTTCACCAGTAAGTAGTGGGGCCCACTTTTTGATATTTGGTCTTTGGTCGATCGAAATTTAAACACGTTAGTTTACAGTGCTTACATTATATCTCCGACCGGGAATGTCATTTGATCGGTAAACCGCGTTTGATTGCTATAGTTCTTTTAGACGGGTTTGCGAACGTGACATTCGCGTTGATGTTCTGTGTTGTGCTGTGATGTTGCGGATTTGTCGTGGTGGATAGCAGTGTGCAATGGTAGTACAGGTTGAGTTTATTTGTACATTTGATATTGCGGGGCGAGCGTCCAACTTGTGGACAGCCGTCACTGCCTGTTGTATAATATTCTTTTGGGGCACGACCAGGTTGCGGTCGATGTACCTATTGTACTATTTTTCATTACTGTACTAGGTTTTACCCCACGACGGAGTGCACGGATAGCCGGGTTCTGGGGGGCAACGGGTCCGCATCTCATGGCTTTGAGAGGCAGAGGGGTCCCACTCTAGAATTGGCAGACTATTCGCCGCACTCGTAGGGGGTACAGGTTGACCCAAGGAGGGGTGCTCAAGCTACCGGATTCCGTGAAGTGCTGGGTGGTCCATCCACTATGCTGTAGGGGGCTGCCTCGCTTCAGGTTTTGGCGGGTAACTTGCCGCACCCGTAGGGGTCTAGGTTTCATTGCACAGGCTATCCATACGACAGGGGAACGTCGAGTTTCAGCAGCGGCTCTGTGAAACTCGGGGATCCCAGATATCTGTATTGTTCTGTAATGCTTATTACTTTTATGTAATGTTGCATACTATCACGCCTGGAGCGATTATGTATATTGGTTTATATACTATTAGATGTTGTATATGTTTTACACCCGCGCTAGTCCAGTCCCCGCTCTGTCGTTAGTTAAGTAACCTAACGGGTGATGACGGGACCCAGTGACGAATGCGGATGGCATATACGTACATTTTATTTTCGTTCTTTTCTGGTGTGATTGAATGATGGAACTGTGTTGATTCTGATCAATGCAAAGTAAAACAAACCTGTTTGATGTTGTTGGAACAAATTTAAAAGGTGTTGTTACAAAGACATTTCCTTTTGTTATGCATAGCGGTATTCAGTGGAATATCCTGCACCTCATTCGACGGGGCAAGGGCTGATATCCCTTCACCGGGACTGACCCCTTGGGCAGAAGTTTGCGTCAGAGTAATAACTTCACTATAGTCGATTACATGTTGCTATGCATAGCGGTATTCAGTGGAATATCCTGCACCTCATTCCACGAGGAAAGAGCCGAGATCCCTTTACCGGGAGTGACCTCTTTAGCAAAAGGTTTTCGCCACTATATTTTAAAAAGCTATCAGGTTCCTTCAGCGATATCAAGTTCACTACGCTAAAGGTTTTTCGCCAAAAACCAGCCGTAGCCCTCCGTCGTTTCTTATGGATGGTCAGTAATATTCAAGCTATGTTTGTTGGCTTTCGTCAAGGCATAGTGTTTGGTAGTTGCTGGGGTATTCATTTGTTGCATAGATAGATGTGTTGGTTTGGGACAGTAGTATTACCTTGTTGGCTTTCGTCAAGGGTATGTACGGGTGGATTCAAAGTAACAAGATAATGATGGGCAGAACTTGACATGTGACTTATGATTTGTTGACTTTCGCCAAGGTCATAAGAGCATGGGGCAAAAATCATATCGGGAGTTTCTAAAGAAACTGAAACTTGCCAGGCATGCGCATACCTTCTGGAGTATGATAACGCGAGTGGATTCCGTCACGTTATCATACGATGAGAGTTGGATCCCGATTCCCACTGATGAGTTGGTTTACTCTTCGGGTGATTCCGATTGATTCTTCTTTAGGTTTGGAGGAGAATTTGACAGGACAGTGGGAGGTTTCCGGATTAGATAAAGTGATGACCATTCTGATCTAAGTTAGAGTGCACGCAGAGTGTTTCTTTTCTCTCTCTCTCTTTGGCAGCGACCTTTGACCGACCCTAGACTATGACTCAGTGACCAGGTTGACCGAACCTTCTTAAAATACTGGCTTTTGGATTGTCTGAGTTGCATAAGTCATTGCCACTCCTTCTTTTACCCTTTGAATTTCTCAGAACACCCGTATTACTACGGATATCCACTTCTATTGGATAGATCCATCGTATGGTTATATACGAATTCGAAGGGACTTCTTCGAGGATGGATCCAGGTTCAGGAGAAATAGAATTGGTTTATTCAGTTGTCTTTTATTATCACCTTCTCTCAGGTTGCGAGAGCTCCTTGGTTTAGGAGAGTACACCTATTACGCTTATTGGATAGTCTTATTCCAAACCATAGGCTGGTGCCGAAAGGTAGGGAATGAAGAAAACCAATTAGCCTAAGTAGGGTGTGCAGAAGGTAATATGTAAAGACAAAATAAAGGGATTAGAAAGAGGGCAAAGTAAATTGCGACTGATATCATTCACGACCAAAACCGTGTACTTCATCGCCACTCCTATTTCACCTTTAAAGGAATAAGGTATTATTCAGTTGTCTTTTATCATCACCTTCTCTCAGTTGCGAGTACTCCTTGGTTTAGGAGGGTACACCTATTATGCTTACTGGATAGTCTTCTTCCAAACCATAGGCTGGTGCCGAACGGTAGGGAAGGAAGAAAACCATTTAGCCTAATGATGGTGTAAAGAAGGTAACGACTAAAGACAAATAAAGGGATTTGGAGAGATGGCAATAAAATATACGGTTGAAGTCATGAATTGGATTATGGAAGAGGCATTGCTATGAATACCAGGATACCCCTACGAAACATTTTCATGTTTCAGTGCATTGTTAAAGGAAAAACTGTTTTCCCGATTAGACACTTACTCCAAGGGTATGTATTTACCAGGTTTCATTCTCATATCTGTACGGTTTTACAGATGATGAGTGGGAGTAAGATATTGGGAATTAGGTGATTATCCTCATTATATCGGAATTCGTTGTAATTGGTGATATTTGAGGAAATCGCCAGGGTACAGTTTTCCACCTACAACGCACAGGTTTTGAGTTGTTTAACTCAGCGGATTTATACAGAGTATTGTATGTTGTCCAAGTGTCCTTCAGGACAAAGGGGTAGGTCCTCGTACTTTATTCTGTTTACTTATAACTTCTCTAGTTTTTAGACAAGTGTTTCGTAGAAATACATGGTCTAAGTTTTGAGAAGTTGTGGGTATAAGAATAAAGTAGAGAACCAGGTATCACAAGTATCGGGATTCTTCAAAGAGATCGAAGATGTAGATTCTTGTGATTGGTATTCAGATGATAGTGATGGTTTTGAGAAACGAGTTTTCTCTTTCAGGTTACTCATAATTGGATGGATTCCTAAGTTGAGTAATGCTGATAAGCCTCTTTCCATTAAAGATGATATGCACTGGAGACAGCTGCATGATTTGAATATGGTTCCAATTAAATAAGTGCCAAAGTTTCTGTATTGGATATAGAATGGATCGTACCTTAAAAGAAATTAAGGTACGGGGAGTTGTCCAGCTTATGCTTAAAACCAGACTCTGGATAACTCAGGGCACGTTTCTATAGTGACTGTTTGTGGGTTGACCCTGGCTATGACGAGGGTTGATATTCTACCATTTGGAAGATCAATAGTGATATTGTTCTTGACTCGCCACAGTTTTAGTAAAATGGATCTTTTTTAGAAAACAGTAGTGGGAGTATGGTAGAACTGGAAGTGATTCCAGAACCGCGAACGATTACGGAAAATTTAATAGGACCTATATATTCAATCAGGTTTGACATTCCAATAGCCACTCCGCAGATTTGGTGGGTAACCTCAGACACCCGAGAGGTACTCTGGTAGCCTCAAGGACGGTGACAGGGAGGTTCTTACCTACCCAGACTTGACACTACTGTTGTTCCAGGCTGTGAGACCCGGTAGGAGGGTTGTCATAGTCAGTGGGAGCAGCAAAAGCATAGTGGGCAAGTAGCTTATGTCTATTTATAGACTTGAGCAGTTATAGCGGAGATAGATCATCTATTTTTGATGTGACAGTCATGGTTTTGACTTCAATCAGAATAGGGGATGGATCAGTTAAGAAGGTAGTAGGGTGTGATGTCATGGTATCTGGATGACATACACAGAGTAGGAAGTAAAATTCCTATACTACGATCGGTTGTACTGTGGTCGTCACACAGTTGTTTCTCCAGACAGGATATGGATATAATATTTGACATTCTGGTTTCTGGATCTATGGTTTTAGATCTGGATTTGGGTAGTTTCCCAATGTGGGTACTTTGACAGATATTCTAATGGTTTTTGGAATAGTTGACTCCTAGCATGGTGGTGTACCTGCAGGTGATGGAGTCACCCTCTCTAAAGGTGTCGTATAGACTAAAGGGGAGAGGGATGTGCATGATTGGCAGATCACTTGCTTAGGCAATTGAGTCAATCATGAGATGTCAAGTACCACACCAAATGTTGGTTTTGCACTAGTTGCAATAAGTTTGTATTAATCCAATCCTGGAGAAACATAAGGAAGCAGTTTTAGAACATAAGTACATGTTCTACGGATTTGATGACGGCAGCCTCCTTCGGGAGACGATTATCATTCCAGGCTTCAAAGGTGACGTGGATGACAGAGTGACTGTCAGAGTTTTAGTTTTTCCCTCTGACGAAGAGGGACAGTATTATGGACAGGTGGTCCAAGAGGATACTGTGGGAAGCAAGGTGCCCGATACTGATTAGGTTCAGTGATCGATTCAGTCTAAGAAGTTTGGATATGGAGTTCATTTATGAACTAAGGTCCCATCAGATATCCAGACATGTTCTAAGACAGGTATTACTCATTTCAGGAGATGGTTTTCTCCGCGAACTTGAGATTAAGAGAGATATAGAAAGATACTTCTAGGCGGATCCACTCACTGAGGCTATTTCTCGAATACAATAGTTTTACAAACGGGCTTTGTGAAACTGATTAGTAGAGGAGTTGGATGTTCGGTTTCACACGGGCTGTGAGTAGTCGACATCGCAATATTAGCCTTGAGTGCAAGTGGGAGATTGTTGGAGATAGTGCCCTCATAGTCAATTGGATCGCAGGTACGTGATTGCAATGATTGCGGAGGACCTATCCCAGTAGCACAGTCTTACTCGAGAAGATAGTATGCTATCTGGTTTGCCTTTATCAGTCGTGTACATGTTCAGGTGACTGATTGCATGTTACACTTTGATAGAGCCCTTAGGATCTTGCTTTACTACCAACAGTATGATGGCGATCATATACGTGAGAGTTGGGTAGTTTATATGCATATCTTTAATTGTGGTCCCTAGTCGTGGGAGTTTCGAGACAGGGCATCGATACTCCGGAGTAGACTAGTGTATACAGTCGAGACCCCGACGAGGGGCGGTGGCCGGTCTCACAAGCCACTGGTGTCAGTTGGATCACCTAAGATGTATACAGGTACTCATTGGGTTATGAGTACACTGGACAGGACTCGCCGGGAATCTGCTAGTTAGTATTATATCTACCGTCAGATAGCAGTTCCCTGGTGACATGTGTACAGGTTAGTTCATCGACCTGAGGTCGTCATTTGTCTCGTGTGAGTTCCCACTGTGCTTTGATTTCTACCCTACCACGGCTCAAAGGAGTCGTGCAAACAGGTAGCTTTTGGGTACAGTCCCGAGCCATATGGAGGCACGTGAGCGGATCGGCAGGGGATTCGTCTCTCCCGGTATTGGGGGCGAGATCGTGCTGTGTCTAGGAGAGCCATTACACAAATCCATGGCCATGGTAGGAGATTTACTGGTAGGTACTCCAGTAGTATCTCAGGGTGTATTGAGGCTTCACTCCGACACGACTTATACTGCTATTGGGGGTCTGACGTTACTAGCCCCCTAGGCGGATATGCGATACTCATTGACGAACGGACCGGACTGTATATACATTGTCACTGTTAGGCTCAGTAGGGTTTCTGGATGAGTTCACTCATCGGCCTCCCTTGAGTTCGCTCATCAGCTTCCCTTGAGGTCAGTCCATGGGCAGCCGTTACGCATAGCTAGTGCCGCTGACGGTTTGTGGTTAAACCCACTGCCAGGGTACTGACGAGTCATTAGAGTCCCCCACAGACAGTTTCCCAAGTTCGGGAGAAACGTTGTAGAGGCCGTATGGTTTTATGGCAGGGTTCGGAAAATGCACGTGCGTTTACGCACGTGTTATTTTTCGGGCAGATAATACTGATCGGCTTTGGTTTAAGCCGGATCCGAGTATTATATTGAGTAGGTATAATATCTTTGTCTCAGTTGCATTTGTATTCGGTCGTAATACAAATGCGGGTATATTTATACAGTTTCGGGGTTGTCCTGAAATTCGTTTCAGGATCACTTTTGGAAGTTGCCAGTTTCCAGTTTTCTATCAGCCGTCTTTTAACATTCGGTTAAAGACGGATTTATCTTTTCTTGAGATGAGTGTGGATTCTTCTAGAAGTTTCTAGATGAGGTGACTAGGATTAATTGGTGTTGGATTTTCATTGGTTGCTTTAATGGTTCAATTAATGCATAATGACTCATGCTTTGTTATTAAAGTTTTTTGTTTTCCTTAAGATATTTTCTTCATGATAAGCTTTATGCTTAAGGTCACCCCCCTCTCCTACGGTCACCTCCATCTTGCTATATATGGCCGGCCCTCTCTCTCTCCTCATTCTCACTCTCACTTGAGTTTTCATTTGCTAGAAAAGATTATGATAGGTTTTATCGGTGTATGGAATTTTACAGTTCATTTCATTCCATCACCCGATTTCCACGGCAACTTCATTAACCGATCGTCCACGGACTTGGACGAAGTGAGACAAAGTCATCTACTCATTCTCTACATCAATCTTGGTCGTCTCTTTTAGCAAACTTGACGATCGAGTTGCCTCAAGTCAGAGGCGGGAGCCCGTTTAAAGAACCGATCATGTGGTGCCACCTCGACGAGGATATCGGAGATCGACGAGATCGGAGCAGCCGCAACGGAGCGTGGGATGATGGTTGAAGAACGAAGGACTCGGATCGTTCGGTACAACCTTTCTACACTCTTTACTGTTTGTTAGTTTAGCAATAATGGCAGATCCGGGTTAAAGTATACGATAGCGCCAGTTAAAAGTTTTTGTTCCGCATTTTGGCGTCTGTAGACTGCCGGGGCGCTAGCGTAGACTTACACCGTCTTAATCCTAAACCGGATAGTATTATCATCCACCCGATTAAAATCTGTGTAGCTAGTACACTTACTTAATCGGAACCCTGCACGTATCAATATACGATGACTACATCATTTCTCCTGAACTAGAAAAATCCTCTGTATGGGACTCTAAAGAATCGTTAACACGCTGTCAATGGGTTTAACCACATGCACATCAGCGGCACTAGCTGTACGTAACGGCTACCCAGGTATTAAGCGAAAGGAAGGCCGACGAGCAAACTCATCCGTACCCCTACTGAGCCTGCATGTGATAATCTCATATAGTCTGGTCTCTTCGTCTAAGAGTATCGCATATCGGGTCTAGGGGGTAGATAACGTCAGACTCCTACTAACCCGATAAGTCATGCCGGTCTGAAGCTCATCACCCACTGAGAAACTACTGATATCACATCAGTAAATCTTATCCATCCTGGCCAAGGATTTTATGGTGATTGCTGACCCAACACAGCGCGACATCGACTCTTAATATCAGGAGAGATGAATCCCTGACAATTGTTCACTGCCTCCATATGGTTCGGGATTATACCCAACTAAAACCTGTTTACGTGACTCCTTTAAGCCATGGTAGGATATTAATCTAAGTATAGTGGAAACTCATACGAGACAAATGAAAATCTCAGGCCAAAATACTAACATGTACTCATGCCACAAGAGAACTTCCATCTGATGACAGGTATAATATCATCTAGAAGTTCTCGGCGAGTCCGTCTGGTGTACTTAGCTCCAGTGAGCACCTGTATACTATCTTAGGCGACTCAACACCAATAGCTTGTGAGACCTTGCCACCACCCCTCGTCGGGGTCTCGAAACGTATACACTAGCTTACTCTGGAGTATCGATGCCCAGTCTCGATACTCCCGCGACTAGGAACATTTAAGGATGTTCTTATGGACTACCCAGCTCCCACATATATGATCGCCATCATAATTCTGGTGGTCATGCAATAATCCTATGGGCTTTATCATTATTGTTAGTTATATGTATGCCCTAGAGGCCATTACTGTACATACGATGTAATAGATGCTTGGACATATATAGGAAGGACTTTCTTGCTCAACATGATAGTATGCTATCTGGTTGTACTTTATCTTAACATGTACTCTGATTATCTCTATATTACATGTTGATAAAGCCCTTAGGATATGTACTCGACTGCTGGGACTATGATGAGATCATACTAGTGGGGCCATGATAGTCGACGAGTACATCCTATAACTGTTCCTAGTCGAGGGTGTATCGAGACAGGGCATCGATACACCAGAGTAGACTAGCGTATACGCATCTTGACCCATATGATGGGCGATGGATGATCCCATATCCATCGGTGTTTGACATCAAGGATGGTGTACGGGTGCTCAGTGGAGACTGGGTACACTGGACGGACTCGCCGAGAACTCCCAGATGGTATTATACCTCACGTCAGATGGCAGTTCTCCGATGACACTGGTACAGAGTAGTCTGTTAACCCGAGATCGTCATAGAGTCTTGTGTGATTCCCAATGTGCTTTGATTTCCATCATACCACGTCCAAGAGGGCGTGCAAAAAGGTGGCTTTTGGGTACAGTCCCGAATCACATGGAGACCATGAGCGATAGGAGGGGATTCGTCTCTCCCGGTAAAGGGAGTTGATGTTGTGCTGTGTTCGATTGGCTATAACCGGAAATCCCTGGCCAGGGTTGCTGAGATCTACTGGTAAGTGTTATCAGTAGTTTCTCGAACTATTATAGACCTCATATTGACACGACTTATCGAGCTACTGGGGTCTGACGTTTACCACCCCTAGGCGAGATATGCAACATATCAAACGACGAGACCGGACTGTACGGGAGTGTTACTGATTGGATTCACAGGAGAATGTACAGGCTTGCTTGTTGATCTTCTGATCGCTCAATACCCGGGTGGCCGTTACGTTTAGCAGACCGCTTGCGGCTTGTGGGTGTTTGATATGATCATCACCTACTGCCGGCGTATTGATGAGTCTTTAGAGTCCTATACAGGGGTTTCCTGGCTCAAGCGAAACGGAGTAGGAGCACATATGTTATATGTGCAGGACCGAGATTAATACGATATGAGATACCGTATTCTATTCTCGCGATACGTGACATTGATCGGTTGTATGCGATATAGCCGGATTATCGGATCAAGTGTTGATTCGATAAGTTGTTACACATGATATTAGTCGGTTATAGCCGGGTTATTAAATCAAGAGTTGATTTAATAATTTAATGTATAATTATATATTTGATATATTACATTACATTAACTAGTATTAGCTCACTTAAGATTTATTTTCTCACTTGATTGTGCATAAGTGTATATGTGATATATATTTGTGTACATATGATTGTATCATGCTTGATGATACATCAAAGATGGGTGTATGAGACTTATACCAAGATTAGGATAAAGATTAGGGTTTTGTTTATATCTTAAGAATTACAAAAGAAAAAGACTTTGTCAAAGTTCTCAAGCTTTCATGAAGCTTGTGGAAACATTGACAAAGTCAACTCTTTTGTCATTCTTAAGGATATTTAGTTAACCCAACCCTTAACCTAATGCTTTGGTTAATTCTCTACATGAGTTAAGAATGATAGCTTAACTCACCCATGGTTACATTATTGAGAGGATAATAATTCATATGATGAGATTATTCTTTCTTCTTCTTCTTCTTCATCAAGCTCCATGAAAAGCGTATTAGCTCCAATGGTGCCATGAGAAAAAATGTGAGAAAATCAATTCTAAAGTGAGCCCACCTCCTACTTCTTCATCCTCTACCACTTGCCATGTAGTAGAGTGTGTTCTCTTCACAAAGTTCATGACCTAGTGAAGGAATAGCTTGAGTTAGTGTCTCCCCGACGTAGATCATCTTCGGCCTCGAAGTCATCGAAGCAAGCACGTTCGTTCTTCTTGTGGAGCTTCTCTAGAGTCCGGAGTTCACGATCGCAGCGAAGGGGACATCTACACGGAGCTATTGAAGTGAAGGACCAGATCTACAAAGGTTGTAATCCCTCTCACTTAGTGTTAAACTGTTTAACATGTTAGTTTTTGCCTAAACTCTAGTTTAAAGATCCGGCTTTGGGTTGTTCGGCACGGCTAAAATTTTAATTGGGCATGGTTGATGCCTCGTAGACCCTTGTGTGCATGCCTAGCAACCCTAAAATTATGTATAACAGACAAGTAATAACGAGTAAAACGTATACACACAATGATAAAGACAAACCAGATAACATACTATCATTTCGAGTAAAATTGTTCTAGCCGCATAAGTCATCCTTCAATTATCATAATCGCGTACTTGCAATTACAATAATTGCCTTGAGGGCACTATATCCAATATTACGACCATATAGTTTCACAGACCGATCTTTAGTTTTCTTTCCAGCTCTAGTTTCTGTATGCCACCTGTTTAGGCATTTCATGTTATTATACTTTGTTTTCAGTTATCTTGTATCCCAACTATGTGAGAATTATGAATGTTAATAAAGTTGTTAAAGTTTCGATCTTATGTAAATTTTTCTCGTCATTTTTTATATTGCTCATTTACGCTTAGCGTATTTATTTCGGAAAATAATCTTCTCGAAATAAATACGTCGCAGGCCACGTTACGTACTTACTCTGGTCCTTTGGGAAACGGGACGTGATAAAAACCCTCACTGCCACCGCCAACCTCATCGCCTTCGAGCCCTTATCACCCATCAACACAAGCCTTCTCATCTCCTTCATCTTCTTCATCATGAGCTCCCCCTCAACCAACCCCAAGAACCCAACTCGAGTGCCTCCTCTCCTCCATGGCCTGCCACCCTCTCCTTGCAGCCGAGCACTGTTAGCACCGCCTCGTCATCATCAACTACAGCAGCCGTCATCTCCATCTCCCTTAGCAGCAACACACCACGAGACCGAGTGCAACCCCAGTGACGCCGAGACTGAGCCCACTTCGGTTGCATATCAAGCATCAAACCTTCGACTTCGATAGCCCATTCGATGCGGCCCCGAACCGAGAACCGAGGATCCAAGGCCGGGCCTGAGTCCGCGTAAGTGCTACGATCATTTCCACACCTCCAGATCTCCGTTTCAATGACGTTTCAATTTTGCACGCGAAGGTGTTCGATGAAATGCCCCAAAGAGAATTCCATCGTTTCCCATGTCCTTACCGCAAGTAAGACCTCTCCCTCTTTCTCTCTCTCATTCTTTCCCGCTTTCTTCCCTTGTCGTGCTCCTCCTTGATATCGCTGAACTCATCTTGTTATAGACCCTAATGAGACATAGTTTTTATACACGCAGAATTATTTGTACATGGATTTGTTAAACAATATTCTATTATTCCTTAGACGACATATTGATACACTATCAAACTTCCTGTACAATACTTATTGTATAAACTGAACCCCATAAATCCTTCCTTAATCTATAAATATAACTATAATAATGCTTATTACATGATACAATGATACTAAAATTGCAAGTCGTTACCATATGACTATTATCATGATCCATATTTTGAACTTATGCTAATGATAACATGCTTGTGACTATCAACTGTACTATAAATACCACTGTTAACTACCATTTCACAACAATACACAATCATGACTAACATGTATAAACCACAACTAACCGAATGATGAACTAATTGATATACAATTACATAAAAATATATTCCAGTGAAATTAAATTAATACTAGCAACTTAGTTATTTCACTAAAGTTGGATTTTTATAAACAACCACTGACTTTTTCAAATTAGATTTTTAATAAAAATACCCTTAATTTTAAAAAGGTTAATTTTTTTTATTAAAATACCCTCAAGTCCCAAAAGTTAAGACTTTTCACTAAAATACCCTCAATTTCCAAAAGTTAGAATTTTTTCACTAAATCTCCCAAAAGTTAGGATTTTATCAAAATACCCTCGATATTTTAAATAGTATATTTTACAAAAACACCCTCGAAATTTTAGAATAGAGTATTTTTACAAAAAAAAACTCGAGACTTTAAAATAGGGAAATTTTACATAAAACTCTCTCGAGACTTAATGGCCTATTTTTACATAAATACCCTGAAGTTTCCAAATACCATATTTTCACATAAATACCCTTGGATTTCTAAGACTAGTATTGTTCAAGTAATTCGCTAGCAGATGGGTTTAGGTGGCATCTTCTCTTTTGAGTCTCGGGAAACCAAAGCCAAGGAATCACTAAAATACCATGAACTTTTAAGGAACCCCACTTTCTTGGCATGACGTGAGCCGGCTCAATTTTTATTGAGCAGTCTCAAGTCATGTCGAGCCAGCTCAAATTTTTGATTGAATTGTCTCTTCTAACCAGAGAACTTATAGTGATTAGAACGGACTTGTAAGCCAGCGCAAGCATACTTGAGCCGGCTCAAGCTGTTAGAAAAATGGACGTAATAATTGACATGTAACTTGAATCGATTATGATATTATACTTGACCCATCTCATGCTATATACTGCTTGCTATCTATATGATTTACATGAATAAGCCTATTATATGCTAGACTTGACTTGACGCGAATCATGAATACAACTTGAAATGAATACTTGAACTCGATTTGGAACTTGAACTTGTACTCTCACTCTTTCTTATGTATTTATGGATTCGGGCAAGACTTGTAATATTAATTATAAATTAAAATACGCGGGAATAAGAGGTAGTTTGGTAAATAATGTATGTCGTGGCACAAGAGTCCATTAAAAAACACTTAACCTGAATCTCGTGTGTTGTTGTCTCGTGGATTTGATGAGGCCTTGAACTCAACGCATTGTTGGTCTGTGGGTATGACGGTCTACTCTCGTATACGGGCATACCTTCACTATCGAACTATAACAAACATGTTATAATAGAATTGCCATGCTGATATACATTGCCATGTAGGGTTACTAGGCACTGCCACAAGGGTCTACGAGGCATCAACCATGCCCGATTTAAAAATTAGCCGTGCCGAACAACCCTTAATAAGATCTTTAAACTAGAGATTAGGTGAAAACAAGCATGTTAAACACTTTAACACTAAGTGAGAGAGATTACAACCTTTGTAGATCCGGTCCTTCACTTCATAAGCTCCGTGTTGTAGTCCCTTCGCTACGATCATCGTGTTCCGGACTCTCGAGAGGCTCCACGAAGAGAAAGATGCAAGCTTGCTTCCGATCTTCGATAACAAAGATGATCTACCTTGAAGTCTCATTAACACAAGCTCTCACTCACTAAATGAAGTGAACACCCTCATATAAATGGTAAGGATAGATGAGGATGATGAAGTAGAATTTTAGCTCTCATTTGTTTTCTTATTCTCACTCATTTTCATCACTTTTGAAAAAAGCTAGAAAGCTTTTCCATGAAGAACTCAAGGAAGAAGATGAAGAATAATGAAAATAATTATTTTGTGATGAATAATGCAAAGTAATGATAAGGTTAGAAATGCAACCATGGTTCAAGTAACCTTTGTAGAGATTTAACTAGGGCTAGGGTTTGGATTGAGTTAAAGATGAGTCACTTAAAATATCAACACAAATATCTTTTCCAAAATAAAAAATAAAAGAAACTTCTAGAAAAGCTTAACCCAAATCAAACCCTAACAATGTTTAATCTCCATTAAATATGTTGCATTAATAACCATATCATGTTACAATATTATATATCACATATATAATATTTATTGTAACAAAATAAAATAATACAATTAACATATATCGCATATATATTAATGTATTACCCGAGTGAGAAAAAGAATCTTTTAGTGAGCTTATATTAGTTAATGTAATTTAATATATCAAATATATAATTATACATTAAATTATCGAATCAACACTTGATCCGACAATCCGGCTATATCGCATATAACCGACTAATATATCATTTACCGATTCATCGAATCAACACTTGATCCGATGACCCGGCTGATATCAAATATCGCGAGAATATAATACGGTATCTCATATCGCATTATCCTCGGTCCTGCACATATCACATATGTGCCCCTACTCCATTTTGCCTAAGTCAAGAAACATCTGTGAAGGACTCTAAAGAATAGTCAATACGTTGGCAGCAGGTGATGATCATATCAAACACCCACAAGCTGCAAGCGGTCAGCTAAACGTAAGAGCCACCCAGGTATTGAGCGATCAGAAGATCAACAAGCAAGACTGTACATTCTCCTGTGAATCCAATCAGTAACACTCCCGTACAGTCCGGTCTCGTCGTCTGATATGTTGCATATCTCACCTAGGGGTGGTATACGTCAGACCCCAGTAGCTTGATAAGTTATGTCGATATGAGGTCTATAACAGTTCGAGAAACTACTGATAACACTTACCAGTAAATCTCAGCAACCCTGGCCAGGGATTTCCGGTTATAGCCAATAGAACACAGCACAACATCAACTCCCTATACCGGGAGAGACGAATCCCCTCCTATCGCTCATTGCCTCCATGTGATTCGGGACTGTACCCAAAAGCCACCTTTTTGCACGCCCTCTTGGACGTGGTATGATGGAAATCAAAGCAAAGTGGGAATCACACAAGACTCTATGACGATCTCGGGTCAACAGACTACTCTGTACCAGTGTCACCGGAGAACTGCCATCTGATATGAGGTATAATACCATCTGGGAGTTCTCGGCGAGTCCGTCCATTATACCCAGTCTCTACTGAGCACCCATACACCATCCTTGATGTCAAACACCGATGGATATGGGATCATCCATCGCCCATCATATGGGTCAAGATGCGTGTACGCTAGTCTACTCTGATGTATCGATGCCCTGTCTCGATACACCCTTGACTAGGAACAGTTATAGGATGTACTTGCCGACTACCGTGGCCCCACTAGTATGATCTCATCATAGTCCCAGTAGTCGAGTACACATCCTAAGGGATTTATCAACATGTATGTATAGAGACAATCAGAGTACATGTTAAGATGAAGAGCAACCAGATAGCGTATTATCATGTCGAGCAAGAAAGTCCTCCCTATATATGTCCAAGCATCCACTACAATATACATCGTATGTACAGTAATGGCCTCTAGGGCATACATATAACTAACAATCTCCCACTTGCACTAGGGCCATCTGTTGTGGTATCGCATACCCAACAATTAGCTGCGGTTGAAGTATCTCATACTCAACTATCCCATAAAAGTCTCTACTGGGAAAAAGGCCTTTGTGAGTGGATCCGCGCTGTTGTCCTCTGTGTCTACTCTCCTAACCTCAATCTCTCTGGAGATCAACCATCTCCATGATCAGGTGATACTGCCAAAGAATTATATCTGGATTTCTGATGGGACGGGGGTTCCTTGGCATAAGCCACAACTCCATTGTCACACAATGGTAGGAACAAAGTACATCTCATGAACTTATATATTCGGACTGCCTCTTTGGTAGCATCCTTGGTAACGATGTATCTTGCCTTTAATCGTCTAGTAAGTCACGGTATCCAGCTTGAAACTCTTCCAACATACCGTCCCTCCACTGAGGGTAAAGACAATGCCTGCGACTGACATTTAGTCGTCCTTATCACCCTGGAACCTTTCCAGTGATTCTCCCCAGAATCCATTGATACCATCTCACTACAACTAGTGAGAATCCTAACATCCATTTAGATCTATCTCATAGATATAAAACCTAGGATTTAGGAGGTATCACCTTGATCCTATATGGAGAATCCTTGTGATAAGCGGAGATTGACCGAGCGTAGCATAGGAAACTCTTTTCCTATCAAGAGTATGTCATCCACGTACTCTACGAGGATCACTACCATACTCCCTACTACCTTTTTGTATATACAAGGTTCATTTACCATTTTGATGAAGTCAAACTCTTTGACTACCACATCAAAACAGACGTTCCAACTCCGCGATGCCTGCTTTATCACATAAAATATCTTGCACACGTTTCCGCTGCTCCCACTGTCTACGAAGCCCTCTGGCTGTGTACTTATAGACGCTCTCTTCCAAATCATCAATTAGAAAAGCTGTCATGACACCCAACCGCCAGATATCGTAGTCATAGTATGTAGCCGTGGCAAGTAAGATCTGAATGGACTTAAGCATAGCTTTGAAAGTCTCAACTTTTCCATGTACACCAAGTAATCTTCTCAAGATATACTTGCTCCTGATGGGGATTTAACCCTTCAGATAAAGCAACCAAAGTCCATACTTTGTTGGTGTATAAGGATTACATCTCAGATCGATAAGTATCCAGCCATTCTTACAGAGTCTTACTCCTGATGGCCTGCTCGAAACTAGTTGGGTCATCATTTCATGATGCAATCCTCGCTCCCACTGTCATAGAGAAACAGAAGTATCTCTCAGATGGGTGAGGAACCCTACTAGAACGGTGGAGAGGCTGAGCTTTATTAGAAACTATTGAATCCTTCGGTTCTACCAAATCATCGGCTGCAGTTTGTATAGCTGAAACTCTTTCCAGTTCTACCTCATGACCAATAATTTCTTCACAAGAAATTCACTTTCACAAAGGTGGCATGCTGAGAAACAAAACATCTTTTGTTCCTCGGTTTGGTAGAAAATATTCCTTTGCGAATGCATGGGATATCCAACAAACTTCCACAGATCTGACTTTGCCTCGAGCTTGTCCGGATTTTGTTTTTTAGACATAGACTGGACAACCCCAAATCTTAACAAACTTAAGATATGGGCTCTTCCCATTCCATATCACATATGAAGTGGTAGGCAACTGATTTGATTGGAACCCTATTCAATAGGTATGCAGCTTCTCAAGTGCATAACTCCCAAAAGGAAATAGGCTACTCAGTAGTACTCATCATAGAGCACACCATATCGCATAGGGTGTAATTGTTCCGTCCCGATACACCGACGTGCTATGGTGTATTCGGAGGAATAATGCTGAGAGAGAATCTCATTCTCCTTTAGAATAGTCCAGGAATCCCATGCTCAAGTATTCTCCTCCTTGATCTCATCAAAGGACATAATACTTTTATCCGTTTTTGGTTCTCTACTTCTAACTTATATTCATTGAATTTCTCAAAAGTTCTAGACTTGTGTTTCAACAGGAACATATGTCGGAATCTTGAGAGATAATCAGTGAATGTAATGAAGTACAAAGAACCGGTCTTGGCATGTGTAGACAGGGGACCTTCATACATCAGCACGTATCAATCCCAAGAGTTCAATAACTCTTTCTATGTTTCCAATAAACAGAGCTGTGGCCATCTTATCTTTGTGACATGACTGGCAAGTTTCACAAGATATAAATTCAAACTAATTTAAATATGCATCTATATGTAACTTCAGCTAGTCGGGTCGCATTGATATGACTTAGTCTACAATGCCTCAAGAAGGATTCGTTCATTTCTGAACTCTTCCTATTGTATGTGTTCTGTACTTTAAGAACTGTGTTTTGATTTAGAACGTCTATGCTTTTAGATAACGTGCCTGATCCGATCAACACTTGATATTGGAAATGTTCAAAACATTATCCAACAATACAAAATTATATCCTTCTTTACTAATAAAGAGACTGATATGATGTTGTATAGCAGGTTCAGTATCTAATAACATTTGTTCAGAATCGATGTATTTGTTAATACAGGGTGATAACTACCAACAGACTTGGCTGCAATACTTGCACCGTTTCTATCTCATGAAACTTATCACTCGTTCTTAGTTCTCTACCTATCTTTAACCCATGTAACAAATTACATATGTGGGATCCTGATCCGGTATCTCATACTCAGGACGTAAAGGATACTGAGAAATAGTTCTCTGTAATGAACACACCCGAAGAAGATGCATCAGCATGCACTTTCTTTGTTTGGGCGGTACGGGAATTCTGGTAATCCCCAATTTCCTGCTCTGTCTTATAACATTTATAAGTTGGAGCGGGACCAACGTTCCCTAGCGTAGTATAACAAACGGGTTCGGTCAATACATCCGTATTATTATCTTGATTAAGGCGTGACATAATCGTAACCAGGAGAGAGAAAGAAGAAAACACTCAGCGTGCGCTTTTACAAGATTAGATTGGTTATCAATTTATCTAATCAGGATGTCTCCCACTATTTTAGTCAAATCTTTCTTCAAACCCTAAAAGGAAAGACTAGCCGGGATTAATTACACCCTACAAGTTCGTCAATCTTTCAGCCAGGCCAGTGCTGGTACTTTGAGGGAGGTTCCCCGTGCTTTCGCACGGACCTAATTAAAATAAATCTCATTTTCCCAAGGGCGTAACCCCGTTAACACCTTTCTAGACATCTACTTGATTGGCTAATTGTAATATGTAAAACTTTCCCAGGAGTAACTCTTACTCGCAGCGAGTATCGGGATCCAACTATCTCATAGAACGTATGCAATCTCATTGCAAATTTCAACACCTAAAATTCCCAATACCATTTTTCCCCAAGCGTCCTATGACCTTGACAGAGGTCAACAAACCATAGGCTGCTAGTTAAGTTCAACCCGTCATTTCCTGATTGAAGTAAACCCATCCGCACGACCCTTGACAGAGGTCAACAAGGTCGCACGACTACCTTAAATCAATCTCATCATATGTTTATACAGATAAGCACTAATCAGCTACCGCACACTACGCCTGGACAGAGGTCAACAAACGTAGTACGAATACTAACTATTACTTATCTGAAATGACGGAGGGCTACGACAGGTTTTTAAGAAAACCCTTTGCGTAATGAACTTGATATCGTTGTAGAATCGAGTGATTTTTAAAAGGAATGTTTTTAGGCCTTTTCTAGTTTTGCTAAAGAGGTCACTCCCGGTGAAGGGATCGTCGGCTCTTTCCTTATCGAATAAGGTGCAGGATATTTCCCAAATATCACTATGCAAAGCAAAAACTATAGAAGCAATCAAAAGACAAACCGTGTTTGTAGTATCTGCTAGTTTCACTAAAGAGATCATTCCCGGTGAAGGGATCTCGGCTCTTTCCTTATCGAATAAGGTGCTGGATGTTCTATAAGAAACACCGCTATGCAAAGCAAGAACTAGAGCTACCAGTTTTTAAACAAGTTTCTACAACATCTTTAGGTTTCTTTTAGTTTCATTAATCTCATTAATGAAGTCCCATTTTATTATGCTTCACAAGCATCACATTTGAAACGAAATATGCAATATAACATATATCTCATATATATAATATAAACATTCGTCTCAGGCAGTAATATGATCTCATCACAAAACATTGCAGCAAAAGAACATATATAAAATATTGGATATACTAGGACGTCCGTGTTTTAATACGAGCCTGTATAAAACACGGATTCCACAGTCGCGATGAATAGGCAAACCCACATCCCTAGACCCCTACGAGAGTGGCAAGCAACACTGCCAATTCTAGGGTTAGGAGACCCGGTCTCGACTCCTCGAGATGGCCTCCCACTGTACCCTAGAACCCGGTTACTTGTGCTCCCTTCCTTGGGTCTACCTAATGCGGAAAAGTAAATAATATACAATGGTGACATCATCCTCAGTCCGGAAGTGCCCCAATAAAAGAATATTACTTACAAATGAATTTTATATGAATGAAAATAAAAACCCGCATCTCACATAAAACCCCCAGCTATTCAAAACACGACGATCCAATATAACATATCACAGCACACATAATATCTCATATCATCAACGTAAGCAAGTATGCGTATCCCGATTGTCGTTGATGTATAGCAACGAAGCCGGCGATACACCACATACTACGCTTACGGTCACAGAAAAGAAAGTGTAAAACTACAACAGTTGGAATCCGCAACCTCCTTAGACATCGCATGCCTAACCAAATGAATTCCTTAGACATCGCATGCCTAACAATTATAAACCCCGCATTTTAGTCTCATTATCGATAACTCTTTTCAATATCAAGTCGAGCAATTCAACAAGATTCCCAACATGTTGATCGAATGCTCGTTGCAAACTTTAGTAGACGGCCGCACCCCCGGATGTCGTCGACGAAGTGCACTAAGGCGGAACACCGCTGCCACGAGCACCCGAACGGATGCTTTTGGCGACGGCGTTCTCCTGCAGTCACTTTGTCGGGGCTATGGGGCATGGCTATCTATTAAGTTTTCCCGGCGAGTATCCGCGTACGCTACGTGATTGCAACGGACTTTTGATCGCATCAAAATCTCGTGACAACCGATCATCTGAGACTAAACTGCTAGATTTATAACATTCAAATTAGTTATCTCATAACTACCTATGGATTCCAAATATTGTATCACATTCCAGATAAAAAGACAGTGTTAAACTTTCCGATCGAATAATCAAACACCCAAGATTTCCCAAATAGCTCAACACTTGAGCGGAGTTCAAAAAAATATCCATTACATGCCACAGTACCAATGGTCCAGCCATAGAAGGGTCAAGCCAACGCCTCACATGTGGCAACACCGTACTGCCCCAAACCCTAAGGTTTAGAGACGGTTCAGACGGTCACATAATCGAGTTAAGGTTTATATTCTTCTAGAGGGTCCTTGCATGATTTTCCGAAAGTTTCAAACTCAAGAAAAAATCCAACTTTTGAAAAAATTTCCGACAGGGGAAAAAGTGAGTTATTGATATCCATTCGAACTTTTTAACAGTTTCTAAAATTATCCGAAAAAAAAAATTAAATGAAATTAAATTATCCGATCGAATCAACGAGTCCCCAATACTACCCAGAACACTCAACACTTGAGTAAGATTAAAAACACCCAGAATCATCAGGAAATAAATACGGATATAACAGTGAAGACACGTGTCCACAACACCATAGTACGGCCGCGGAACCGCCGTGGGAAGCGGGTTATTACCGCGGTTCCGCGGTGACTTGATGGTGTCGTGGGACTGTATTTCACCATAATTCTTAGAATTCCCTGCTGATTTTTTGAGTATTTTTAATGCAGAAAAAATCACATTTTTAGAAAAAATCCAGAGAGGGGTCTAAACTGGGTATTCGGAGTTCGATCGGACTTTAAACTTCGCCTAGACTTCGCCTAAAGCTCTAGCTTGGCTCTGATACCACTGTAGGATTACTAGGCACTGCCACAAGGGCCTACAAGGTATCAACCATGCCCGATTTAAAAATTAGTCGTGCCGAACAACCCTTAACAAGATCTTTAAACTAAGGATTAGGCGAAAACAAGCAAGTTAAACACTTTAACACTAAGTGAGAGGGATTACAACCTTTGTAGATCCGGTCCTTTACTTCATAAGCTCCGTGTTGTGGTCCCTTCACTGCGATCATCGTGTTCCGGACTCTCGAGAGGCTCCACGAAGAGAAAGATGCAAGCTTGCTTCCGATTTTCGATAACAAAGATGATCTACCTTGAAGTTTCATTAACACAAGCTCTCACTCACTAAATGAAATGAACACCCTCATCTAAATGGCAAGGATAGATGATGATGATGAAGTAGGATTTTAATTCTCATTTGTTTTCTTATTCTCACTCATTTTCATCACCTTTGAAAAAAGCTACAAAGCTTTTTCATGAAGAACTCAAGGAAGAAGATGAAGAATAATGAAAATAATCCTTTTGTGATGAATAATGAAAAGTAATGATAAGGTTAGAAATGCAACCATGGTTCAAGTAACCTTTGTAGAAATTTAACTAGGGCTAGGGTTTGGGTTGAGTTAAAAATGAGTCACTTAAAATATCAACATAAATATCCTTTCCAAAACAAAAAATGAAAGCTTATAGAAACTTCTAGAAAAGCTTAACCCAAATCAAACCCTAACAATGTTTAATCTCCACTAAACATGTTGCATTAATAACCATATCATGTTACAATATTATATATCACATATATAATATTTATTGTAACAAAATAAAATAATACAATTAACATATATCGCATATATATTAATGTATTACCCGAGTGAGAAAAAGAATCTTTTAGTGAGCTTATATTAGTTAATGTAATTTAATATATCAAATATATAATTATACATTAAATTATCGAATCAACACTTGATCCGACAATCCGGCTATATCGCATATAACCGACTAATATATCATTTACCGATTCATCGAATCTGTTAGTTATATGTATGCCCTAGAGGCCATTACTGTACATAGGATGTATATTGTAGTGGATGCTGGGACATATATAGGGAGGACTTTCTTGCTCGACATGATAGTATGCTATCTGGTTGCTCTTTACCTTAACGTGTATACTGGATGTCTCTCTGTTACATGTTGGTAAAGCCCTTAGGATGTGTACTTGACTACCTGGACTATGATGCGGATCATACTAGTGGGGACATGGTAGTCTATAAGTACATCCTTCAAGGTCCCTAGTCGTGGGTGTATCGAGACGGGGAATCGATATACCAGAGTAGACTAGCGTATACCTTCTCGACCCATACAGATGGACGATGGATGATCCCATATCCATTGGTGTTTGACATCAGAGATAATATACGGGTGCTCAGTAGAGACTGGGTATACTGGACGGACTCGCCGAGAACTCCCAGATGGTATTATACCTTACGTTAGATGGAAGTTCTCTGGTGACACTGGAACAGAGTAGTCTGTTGACCCGTGATCGTCATAGAGTCTTGTGTGATTCCCACTGTGCTTTGATTTTCACCTTACCACGTCCAAGAGGGCGTGCAAAACGGTGGTTTTTGGGTACAGTCCCGAATCACATGGAGGCAATGAGCGATAGGAGGGGATTCGTCTCTCCCGGTATAGGGAGTTGATGTTGCACTGTGTTCGATTGGCTATAACCGGAAATCCCTGGCCAGGGTTGCTGAGATATACTGATAAGTGTTACCAGTAGTTTCTCGAACTGTTATAGACCTCATATCGACACGACTTATCGAGCTATTGGGTCTGACGTTTACCACCCCTAGGCGAGATATGCGACATATCAAACGACGAGACCGGACTGTACGGTAAGTGTTACTGGTTGGATTTACAGGAGTGTGAGCGGGCTTTCTCATCGATCTTCTGATCGCTCAATACCCGGGTGGCCGTTACGTTTAGCAGACCGCTTGCGGCTTGTGGGTGTTTGATATGATCATCACCTGCTGCCGGCGTATTGACGAGTCTTTAGAGTCCTACACAGAGCTTTCCTGGCTCAAGCGAAACGAAATAGGAGCGCATATGAGATATGTGCGGGACCAAGAATAATGCGTGTATGTGATACCGTATTCTATTCTCGGGATGAATGTATCGAATGGTTGTATGCGATATAACCTAGTTATCGATTCAAGCGTTGATTCGATAAGTCGATACATTGAATACTAGTCGGTTATGTTCGACATGACCGGATCATTGAATCAAGTGTTGATTTAATGATTTAATGTATAATTATATATTTGATATATTACTTTGCATTAACTAGTATTGGTTCACTTTAAATGGATTTTCTCACTTGATGTGCACATTATATATGTGATATAGTTTTGTGCACTTGTATGTATCATGTTTGATGATACATGTTTACTTGAGATTGTGTAAAGATTGAACCATGGTTATTTAAATGGTTAGGTTTTTGATTTTCATATCTATTTATTTATTTATTTATTTATGATAAAGAGAAAAAATGGTGGCTTTCTTTGTTTGTTCATGAAGCTTCATGAAGCTTTGACTAAGTGACCATTTTGTCTCATGCTTAACCCTAACCATTCCTCTTAACCATAGTCCTCTCTCTACACTTAACCTTGGTTGTAGTTATGATAAGAATAATCTATTTCTCTATTTTTATTTTTGATTCTTATGATAATTATCTTCTTCTTCTTCTTCATCTTCAAGATGAAGAAGCTTGCCTCCATCAATGGCAACTAGTGAAAAAGAGTGAGAAATCCAATTCTAAAGTGAACCCACTTCCTATTTCTTCATCCTCTACCTCTTGCCAAGTAGTATAGGGTGTTTTCTTCACAAGTTTCATGACTTGGTGAAGTGGGAGCTTGATCTTGTGATGCCTCGACGTAGATCATCTTCGGCATTGTAGTCGATGACCTAGCCCGCCCTTTCTCCGATGAAGCCGACGCTAGAGCCCGGGATCCGATGATCGCAGCGAGGAGACTTCATCGCGGAGCCATGGAGGTGGAGAAACGGATCTACAAAGGTTGTATGTTCGTTTACTTTTAGTTAAGATGTTAACTAGCTTCTTGTTTCGCCTAAAATTCTAGTTAACGATCCGTATTAGAGTTTCTCGGCACTTGTAAAATTTGAAATTGGCATGGTTGATGCCTTGTGAGACCTCATTGGAGTGCCTAGGAACCCTACAGAATCAACACTTGATCCGATGACCCGGCTGATATCAAATATCGCGAGAATATAATACGGTATCTCATATCGCATTATCCTCAGTCCTGCACATATCACATATGTGCCCCTACTCCATTTTGCCTGAGTCAAGAAACATCTGTGTAGGACTCTAAATAATCGTCAATACGCTGGCAGCAGGTGATGATCATATTAAACACCCACAAGCTGCAAGCGGTCAGCTAAACGTAACAGCTACCCAGGTATTGAGCGATCAGAAGATCAACAAGCAAGACTGTACATTCTCCTGCGAATCCAATCAGTAACACTCCCGTACAGTCCGGTCTCGTCGTCTGATATGTTGCATATCTCGCCTAGGGGTGGTATATGTCAGACCCCAGTAGCTTGATAAGTCGTGTCGATATGAGGTCTATAACAGTTCGATAAAGTACTGATAACACTTACCAGTAGATCTCAGCAACCCTGGCCAGGGATTTCCGGTTATAGCCAATCGAACACAGCACAACATCAACTCCCTATACCGGGAGAGACGAATCCCTTCCTATCGCTCATTGCATCCATGTGATTCGGGACTGCACCCAAAAGTCACCTTTTTGCACGCCCTCTTGGACGTGGTATGATGGAAATCAAAGCACAGTGGGAATCACACAAGACTCTATGACGATCTCGGGTCAACAGACTACTCTGTACCAGTGTCACCGGGGAACTGCTATCTGACGTGAGGTATAATACCATCTGGGAGTTCTCGGCGAGTCCGTCCAGTGTACCCAGTCTCTACTGAGCACCCGTACACCATCCTTGATGTCAAATACCGATGGATATGGGATCATCCATCGCCCATCATATGGGTCAAGATGCGTGTACGCTAGTCTACTCTGGTGTATCGATACCCTGTCTCGATACACCCTCTACTAGGAACTGTTATAGGATGTACTCGCCGACTTCCGTGACCCTACTAGTATGATCTCATCATAGTCCCAGTAGTCGAGTACACATCCTAAGGGCTTTATCAACATGTATATATAGAGACAATCAGAGTACATGTTAAGATAAAGAGCAACCAGATAGCGTACTATCATGTCGAGCAAGAAATTCCTCTCTATATATGTCCAAGCAACCACTACAATATATATCGTATGTACAGTAATGGCCTCTAGGGCATACATATAACTAACATGCCATACTTATATTCATTGCGATGCTTATGATATTTTGCTATACTCATATAGTTGACGGGTTTAATTTACACTTTTACTTGTCCGCTACTATTTGAGATTTCATGTTCTACTTACATGCATGCCCTTTATCATATTTATATTCATATCATTATTGAGGATTTACCGAGCGCAAGTTCGCTGACGGGCATTCCATCATGTGTTTTTTTTATTTCCTTGGAATGTTCGGCATGCGACTTAGGGACGGAGGAACTTGAACCGACCGAGGAGGAGTACTCTCAACTAGCGTCACAGGCCGACCACTAGATTTCGATTCAGCTTTTCTTTTCAGTATGTCTCTTGTTATGGCTCTTTATGTTTATGTTTCTTGTTCAGACATCTTGTTATTTGTTTAAGATCCGTGGAAAATTGGAATATACTAATTAGTATGTTGGATTTTATTCTCTTGCTTATTCTTATTGCATATATATTGTTTATAAACGCTTAATGTATTTGTTGTGAGAAAGAACCTTTTCGGAATAAATATATTGTGGACTTGTTACGTGACCACTACCGTCTTTTGGAAAACGGGGCGTGGCAGTTTTACCGACCCACACTATTATTTATTTCCGTTGTTATTCTCATACCTAATTTATTATGTATATCATGTTTTGTTTTCAATTTTATTTTCTTTTTAAAACTGAGAACTTACTGAACGTTAGTTCGCTGACAGCATTCCTTTTTCTTATTTTCTTTTCTTGGAAATATCATCAGACAACCTTGGGGCAGGGGACGAAGCTCAGTACGAGACAGAGTCGACAAAAGGGATTTCGATCAGCTATCTTTGCAAGAAAACTTTTAATCCCTGTCAGTATGCATCGTTCGAGGCTTTTCACAGCCTTCATGTCTTTTCTTTTTGTTGAACATTTGTGTCTGATTGGACTAACATTGTAATAAATATTGTTGGATTTATTTATTATTTTTTAAAGTTTTTTTTCGCTTTAAATTCTTGTATTGATTTTTTTTTCCGTTGTTGCTTAAACAGACGTTTAGCGTATTCATGTCGAATAGAAGTGCTTCTCGATATGAATACGTTGCAGGCCTTGTCCGGTTTCACTCTCCATTATTTTGGAAAACGGGATGCAACGGGAATCCATGAATTCAGCCTTGAGACTTTGGGAATTCATGTTTCACAGTGAAGCAACCAAACAAGCATCAAGCCACCCACATACATTCAAGTATTAGGTAATCTGAAACGTAGATCCTCGATTATGGAGAGCAGGAGAGGTTGACATTAATTTTCCCATTCAATGAGGATGTCGTGTCGAAGTTCTTTTACAAATCAAATGATTGGAAGAACAACAGATCGTTAAGCGGTTGTAGTATTTAGAAATTTGGATTTCAAAATAGTACGGTTAAAAATTTCTGGATTTGGTAATTTGTTGTTTGGTTGGTTTTGGATTTCTAATATTGAATTTGTAGATCATTGTAATCTTTGTTTGGTTGGTGAAAAAAATGAGATTTGGATTTGAGGATTTTAGAGAGAGATAGATAGATAGAGGATTATTAAATAAATAAAGTATACAGGTCCCATTTAAAATTACAATGAATAGTGCCAAATCTTTGCAAATCCTTAAAAAAAATTTAGAGATCAAAAATTCTTGTTTTGTGGCGGGCTCCTATAAAAAACAAAGGAATCCTACAAATCCAAATCCTCCAACCAAACACAAAATTATGGAATTCTTGGATTCCACAATCCAAATCCATCACAATCCTACAACCAAACAGACCCTAATCCGATCGGTCTGTCAAACCACAAGTCTTATAAAAGTCTCCATCTTCTGTAAACATCTATTTACTGTTTGCTTATCTTTTTTACCGCAAAACTACTCTTCTTAAGGGCCTGTTTGGTTGCAAGATTATGAAATTTGGATTCCAAAATAGTACGGTTGAAATTTTTGGATTTGGTAATTTGTTGTTTGGTTGGTTTTGGATTCCTAGTATTGGATTTTGTAGATTCTTGTAATCTTTGTTTGGTAGGTGAAAATAAAGTGGGATTAGGATTTAAGGATTTTAGAGAAATAGATAAAAAGAGGATTACTAAATAAATAAAGTATACGGTTTCCATCTAAAAGTACAATGAATAGTGCCAAATTCTTGAAAATCCTTAAAAAATTTTAGGATTCAAGAATACTTGTTTTGTGATGGGCCTCCCATAAAAACCAAAGGAATTCTAGAAATCCAAATCCATCGACCAGACACAAAATTATGGAATCTTAGCACGATCCAAATCAATACCAATCCTGCAACCAAAAAGTCTCTAAGATCTAACATGCAAATCGAAGAAGCAGTCTTGGTCTTGATGGCCATTACGAGGAACGGCAATAAAAATCCTGGGACCCGTAATCTCATCAAACCCGACCAAAGAAGGCAGCACTCCAACAAGGTCCTCAACTCCACTTTGATCTCCAATACCACTCAACTGCTCCATCAAATCAAACCCCCCAAACCCCCACCCCAAAAAAAAAAAATCAGATCTCAATCTCATCTCCACCATGAACAACCACCGCCGCCACCCGGACCACCGCCCCCTCCGCCTCGCTGTTCCCTCTGCGCGGCTCTTCCCCGTCTCTCCTCCCTCCCCCTTCTCCCCCTCCTCTCTCTCCACTCCCTCCAAGCTCCGCCGCCACAACCTCATCATCGCCTCATCATCATCGTCGTCTTCATCGTCGTCGTACTCGTCGCTGCTCCTTCTCCTCTTCTCCCTGCGATCCCTATACTCCCTCCTCCCCTTCCTCCGCTCCTCCCCTCCCTCCTTCTCCCTCTTCCCCTTCTCCTTCCTTGTCTCCCTCCTCTCCTTCTCTCTCTCCACCCTCTTCTCCCTCTCTAATCCTGTTTCTCTCTCCTCTCTTTCTCTCTCCTCATTCAGAACCCTAGCCCTCAAGTCCCTCCTCCTCGCCCTCGCCCTCCTCCTCCGCTTCCAGTCCCTCCGCTTCTGCACCACCTCCGCCACCATCCTCACCGACCTCGCCGGCTCCCTCTTCGCCTTCTCCTTCTCCTCCCCCTCAAGCAAGATCGACAAACCCCGCAAAACCCTACCCCTTCTCTTCCTAACCCTAGCCCTCTTCGCCCTCTCCCGCAGCTGGGACCGCGTCGGCTGCTCCCCTCTCTCTCGTTCTCCTCCCGATGACAACGGCGAGGGATGTGTTCGGGTGCTGCCCATGCTGCTCCCGTTCCTGTCGGGATTCCTCGGGTACTTCGAGAAGGATTCGGGCAATTGGGGGTCGTTGAAGTACCTGGGTCGGAAAAAGGTGAGATCTTGCACCCTCGGGTTTGCTACTTTGATCTTGTTTTTCCCTGCATTGGTTAGTGTACTGATGAATGGTGGTGGAGGAGGTGAGGGCGAGGGCGGTGAGGGTGATGGGGCGGTCTCGATTTGGAGCTTTGGGTGGCCGTTGGTTAATACGGCGTTGTTTGGGGTTTTGCTGAATGAGAACTTTGGCAGTGATGAAAAGGCGGGGTTTTTTAGTGGGAAGGACTTTCAGAAGGAGTTTGTGGTTACGTTTTGTTGTACTTTGGTTCTGGAGATGTTTTACTTTCCCAAGCTGTCGTTACCGGGGTTTTTGGTGTGTGGGTTTTTGATGTGGGTTGCGGTTAGGGAGCTGGGTTGTTCGTCGCTGGATTATGTCGAGATTGGCGCCAGTGATGGGTCGGAGTCGTTGTATTCGATGGTGATGAAGCCGGTTAGGCACATTTTGAGTGAGAGGAAGTCGAGGAAGATTGCGATGTTCCTTTTGATTAATACAGGGTATATGGTGGTGGAGTTTGTGGCTGGGTTTATGAGTAATAGCCTTGGGTTGATCTCGGATGCTTGTCATATGTTGTTTGATTGTGCGGCTCTGGGGATTGGGTTGTATGCTTCGTATATTTCGCGTCTTCCTGCCGATCATCGGTATAATTATGGTCGAGGTAGGATGGAGGTGCTTTCTGGTTATGCTAATGCGGTGTTGTTGGTTCTTGTTGGGGCGCTCATTGTTCTCGAGTCGATTGAGAGGATACTTGACCCTCAAGAGATATCGACTAATAGTTTGTTGACTGTTTCGATCGGGGGGCTTCTGGTGAATGTGGTGGGCTTGATTTTCTTTCACGAGGAGCATCATCATGCCCATGGTGGCGGAGGTACATGTTCTCACTCGCATTCACACTCCCATTCGGATACCCATCATCATCATGAGCATGAACATAAACACGAACATGATAATAGTATTGACCATGGTCATGGACCAAAATTTGAGCATCACACGTGTGTTGGGATTTCTCATGAATCCTCTAATGGTCATTCTCATGCTGATCGTGATCACCACCATTCATGTGGCAGTCAGAACGATCATCAGCACGATCCGAATAAAGAGAACATTAATATATCTAATACTGGGAGTAAGGAAGATAACCATGATCACCACTGTCATGACCATGGACATGACCATCACTCCCATGAGCAAGGACATGACCACAAGGATCATCCCCAAACGATGGAAGTCCATATCCAGCATAATGGTTTCAAGCCCGAGCATAATATCCAAAGACTTGATGCCTCGTCGACGAATTCTCATATACACTGTCATGAAGGACATAAGAACAATCACTGCCATGGAGATAAAGAAAGTTGTAATCATACAGAAAAACATGATCATTCTCATATTCAGTCTTCCAATTCAAAGAAGGGTTCCACACGTAAGGATTCTCAAAAGCACCGTCACATAGACCATAACATGGAAGGGATTTTCTTGCATGTGTTAGCTGATACAATGGGGAGTGTCGGTGTGGTAATATCAACACTTCTCATCAAGTACAAGGGGTGGCTCGTTGCTGACCCAGCATGCTCTATATTTATTTCGGTGATGATTGTAGCTTCTGTAGTTCCTCTACTGAGAAACTCTGCTGAAATTTTGTTACAGAGGATCCCTAGAGCTCATGAGCAGGATTTGAAAGTAGCTATAGATAAACTTATGAGGATCGAGGGTGTATGTGGTGTCCAAAAGTTGCATGTATGGAACTTCACAAACAATGATATAGTTGGAACTCTCCACCTTCATGTGTCTGCAGAAACTGATAAAACTTCTGTGAAAAAAAGAGTTTCGGGCTTGTTACATGAAGCTGGGGTTAAGGATATAACCATACAGGTGGAATCTATCAAGGGACCGTGGGAGAAACAATAACTTCAGTATTGAAGTGCTTATTTGCATACAAACAAATCTTTTCATTGTGAAACCGCTCAATATTGAAATGGTTCTGAAAGGAGGTATTTATGAGCTATTTGGCGAACTTATGAAATCTGATGGAGCTTTGCTACTGCAAAACCAATATGGAAGAATGACTTCCCTTTATTCTTTGTTATTGGACAGAGTAAGAGTGTTAAAGCTCTTCACACTGAGGTACACATTCTGTTAGTTAATATAAATTACTACATATTCCTCATTGCCATAATTTATAGCTGTACTTTGCCTAAAGAAAGGGGTTGTGGTGTCAGTTTGCAACCGTAAAATTAACAGAGGGAATAAAAATGTCAGTTTGTGATTGCAGAAGTTTTTGATCCACATTAGCAGCGCTTGGGTTGATTTTAGGCACGGCGTATTCCCTTTTATTGCCTATTTACTGAAATATATCCATGTTACTATATATCAGAATTTAGGGGTGGTTTGACTTTATCTGTTCATTGTTTGTTCTTTGAGCTTTTTCTTGTTTGAGCGTATCACATCCGACATGCACATGCATTTTCCTCAACTTACCAACATAATAATTTGAGAGTTAAGCCATTAATGTGGATTGATTTATTCTTGATATATTTCATAATTTTCATCTCATGTTTGGCATACTTATAGTGCTTATAGAAATTGTCCAGTTGGTTCTTCTGCTTGCCTGAAATGTCATGCTCATTCCCATTCCTCCTATGCAAATCCTGTGTCGTGTTACCATAAATCATTAAACCATCAGCAATTTGCAATTTGGAATGATGTCCAAATCGGGGAACACTAGCATTCCGGATCACAAGAATCACCATTCCGATTTAGGATGAAACTTAAACCTTTAATCTGGATTGGTTTATTCTTGATATATTTCATAATTTTCATCTCGTGTTTGGCATGCTTATTGTGCATATAGAAGGCAAATTGTCGAAGTAGGTTCTTCTGCTGGCCGGAAATGCCTTGCTCATTATTATTCCTTCTATGCAAATCTTCTGTTGTGTTGCCATAAATCACTAAACCATTAACGATTTGTGATTTTGAATGATCGTTCTCAATCGGGAAACACTCGCATTCCGGATCGAAAGAATCACTGTTCTTGACTTCTAGGTTAAAAGAGAATTAATTCACTAAGAACTTAAATAAAGTCGGGTTAATACTAATAAATGTTCATTTTATTCAAAAATTTGTATATAGATTGCAAAAGAAATTAAATTATATACATGAATATAATATGTATATGTACACACATATACAGAGCACCCAAAAACACTCCATGTTCTAGAGTAACGTTTTCCAATCCGTATAAGCGTACAGGAGAAGACCACTCCTATCGTATCACGTTCCATAACAACTGCCATTTCGTGTACCTGTTACTGAAACGTTCCGCGGTCTAGATAACATTGATCCAGTGTTTTCTTGTCATGTAGATTACTGTATTTTGCAACATGCAGTCCTTGCTGATCTCATATCACATCATTCCAAATGTTTGAGGACAAGGATTGAAAGGAAAGCTATGCAATTAATCATTGCTATTATAATTTTAATGTGTATGGTTCATTTTAACATATGGAGTCCTTCAACAATTCACCTGAACACAAGGTTGCCTAACTTCATCATACAGGATCAACTTTCACCAAAAAGCAAGGTTTTTAATTTCACAATAGGAGATAAACCATTGTATTTGTATTGCACAGATTATCACAAAACTTTGTCATAGTATTTTTAATTTAATGCGCGCTTTGAATATTCGTTGAAAATTGTGTTGAAAAATGTTGCAAATATGAAGTTAAATTATAACCCATTAGGTTATACCTTTTATCAATCTTTGGGCATATGATGTCTTCACCGGCTTCCATCATTACTAAGATAAGATCAATTAGTGATACTGAGCCTAAATTGTGGCTCAAGACTTGAGGGGAATATGAACCAAATGTGCAATCTTAAGTGTGAGAATTGTGGCTTATGTCAGGATTGCCAACAGAAAATTGAAGTAGTAGCTACTCTGATTGGGATCCATGTAATACTTGTAAGGTCATATGTAACTCATATAATTCCTGCTGGTGGTAGACAGGTTGTATCAGAGTGGCCCCGTAGGATGCAACAATCTGGTGTGAGACTTTGGTTCAATGATTGTGATCCAGATTCTGTTTACTCATAGGAGATGAAAATTGCATAACCTAATTTGATACCCATGAGACGGATCCATCATCTATGAAATAATCGATCATCAATTCAAGCTTTTGGATCAGCTCGACTTTCAGTCCAATGGTGTATTCGGTGACGGAGGCCCAAGCTTCCAAATCCTAGCAAGTGCTTGAACGCTGAATACATTTTGTTTGTTGGTATTTTGGACATATGGAATATCCTAAATATATATGTAGTGTTCGCTGGTAATGTTCTAAGGAACATCGGTTTTTCTTCAGCGATTTTTTGTTTCTGTCTCTATCTCCTTTGTTACTGGAATTGCGGATTTGACTCGCTTATATCTCATATTCTATGGTAACACCAGTAAAAGGTTGCAGTCAGACCTTAGTGCTCAATGCTAGAAACCAGGCACAAATATTGACATTATCCTTCTTATGTGATGGATTCAGAAAAATTAAACAGGTCACAACAAAAGATATATGGACTCCATATCATCTTACAAATATCATTCAGATTACCATCAATTAGATTTCGGAGCCGTGAACTTATCCCAAGAAAACCTTAAATTATCACCACATCTAAATGCGATGCTGAGATTCAATTGCTTCAAAAACTTGTTTGATGATCTATCGCCCCTCAATCACCTTAGATATTTTAGACGGAGATGGGAATGTCGATGTGCAGCTCTCGCTGCCTCTATATGATCCAAGAGCATTGTTAGCTCGCTATCAGGAAGATCAATCTTTCCTGCAATAAGCCCTGCCATTTAACCTTAAATTTAATACTTTATGTGCAATGTATTTATTCCCTATAAATCTTGTAATATCTTTGTGCCTCATTTCTCTACAGGAAAAAGTTTAGTCATAATTGCTCATGTCTACTTAATGTGAGATGGTATTATGTCACACTAATTATCTATAACGGCTAATCTACTAAATAAAAATCTCGTCAATAACCTTTTCAAATTATTTTCAAAACCATATCTGTATTAGTTTTTTTTCAGAAAAAAAGAAATAAGATATTTGGCTTTTTTTTTCATCGGTCAAAAAAAGTTATGATGTTTTCATCAAATAAGTAGATATACGGAATAGAAAGGAAGCTCAAACAAAATTTCAATGCTTTTGGAGGCTTATCTCTTGTGAATCTAATATTTTCTCGAATGGAATGATCACATTGGATATACTATTACTTATTGGTCCATATTAATTCATTTATTTATGAGGTTGGGGGCGAGCACTCCCAGGCTCCCACTAGCGCGTGTCCCTCTCTTTGAGCGAGGCCGCTATTTGTGAACCCATGCTTGATACCGACAACTGGCCTTGTTTGCGGAGGCCGAAGAATGGCCAATGAACCGTAAACTTAGTATTGAGATTGGCTTACAAGAATATGCCTTTCCCGAAACCTCCCAATTCCATAGATTTAGTTCATCTGCGCCCACCTCGACCATATGACTCTCTTTGTTATAAATAATGTTAGGTTGTATGCTGCTACAAGGGAAATAGAATGTTTTTTGAGAATTTTGCAGTCATGTGTAAAACAAAAGCCTAGGATCACTCTAATTGAAATCGTTTTTTTCCAAATTGTGATGGACATGAACTATTGGGAATTTACCCTCCATCCACATTGTCATGTCCCGTTTCCCAAAAGACGGAGAGCGAGGGAGGACAAGGCCCGCAATGTATGCACACCGAAAATCATTTTTTTTATATGAATACGCTAAGCGTATGTATAAACAGTAACATACGAATATATATACAAGAATTTAAAGCATGAATAGAATTTAAATAAAACAATCCAACATCTCTTATTACAAATTTGAATTCAACAAGACAGGACGTCCAACAAAAGGAGTGACATAAAAGGGCATAAAAATAAATGCCTCGAACAAAAACATACCGAGATGAATATTAAAATTGGGCTTGAGAAGCTAGTTGATCAAAATCCTTCTCCGTTGTCTCGACCTAGCCTTATCGCCTGCCCCGATGTCGTCTGACGACATTTCCAAGAAAAAAAAGAAAAGTGGAATGCCGGCGGCGAACTAAAGTTCGGTAAGTCCCCATTTAAAAAGAATATAATTTTTAAAATAAACAAATAAGGTATGGAACAATAACACAAATATGAAGATAAGAACGGAAGATCAATAGCGTGTGGATCAATAAAGTCAGACATATATCTATCAGGAAAAAATATAACTAGAGTGATGATTTTAGTTATTATAGTGTTTTAAGTTATAAGCTCGAATTGTGAGAATTTTACATGTAACCAGAATATTCCGTTATTCTCACGGAACAACATTATGAGATTCATGAGATTCAAGATTTATATGTAATGCAATGTACTGTATTCTTTAGGACCACAAGGAACAAGTATGATCCCCTGTTACACATAAATACCCACATTCTTCGGCTATCCCATCCCCATGATGATCCCCATGATGATATTAAAGTATATATATATATCCATATGGATATATATCTAATAACACAAATTTTAATTGCACACATAAGTCATGTCATGTTCACGAGATTCAAGATTTGTAATTCACGAACTTCATGATAAACACATGGTAATAATAATACATCAATGAAAATATAGTTCAAGCTCAGATCTGTATATATATCACAAATTAAGAAGGCATGAATGATAAAAACTGAAAGAAACGGTATCCGAAATAAGTGTTGGAAACTACTTATTACTAAATTCATATGAACTCACACTGGTATAAAAATAGCTTGTCCCTGCGAATGATTAAATCCGTAGGGGCAATTTTATGTTGTCCTTACGGATTACTCTATATGGACAACTAATGCTCCTACGGATTAATCCGCGGATAACTCCATAAGGACAACTAATGCCCTTATGGATTAATCCGTAGGGGCATATATAAATAAAAATTTGTTAAAGTTTTACATATGCAGTTACCCTTATGGTGCCGCAAGATAAGGCCCTACGGTTATATCCATAGGGACAGAGTCGGGGAATTAAAAATAAAAAATAAAAACCAAAATTTTCCCTCCCCATTCCCACATTACCCCAATTTCCTAACTATTTTCCCCTAAAATTTTCCCGCTCTCGTTGCCTCCGACCTTCTCGTTGCATCCTCCCTCGTTGCCTCCCCCGACCTCTCGTCGCCTTCGACCTCCTCGTCACATCCTCCGACCTCTCATCGCCTCCTCCTTCATCGTCACATTCGACCTCCAGCGCCTCCTCGATCACCTCCAGCGCCGTCTCGATCGCGCCCTCCTCGTCAACGTCGATTGCCGCCCTTTTCATCAACGTCGAGCTCCTCCCCGGCTTTCTAGTTACCGTCGAAATTCTCAACCGATTGGTTAATTTATTCAATTTAAAATTTTAATTTCCTAAATTGAATTTGGTAGGTAAGGCTTTAATTTAGGGATTGTGGCGGTCGGTGATGGGTGGTAGCGGCTGTGGTGGTGGTTGCACTTCAATTTGGGGTCGTTTGGGGATGTGGGCGGCGGTGGTGGTTGTGGTGGATGGTGGTGGCTGTAGTGGTGGGGGAAGGGGTCTGGGAAGGTCAACGGGGATCAGGTAGGTCGGGTGAGGAGCCGAGAAAAGTAATTTTAGATGAGATTTGTGGTGATAGTGAGGGGAAAAAAAGAAGAAGATTGGTTGTGGATTAGGGTTTTGTTTGGTTAGGGTTATAATTATGGTTATGGCTAATGGTTAGGGGTTGGTTTAGGATTAAGGTTAGGTTTAGGGTTTAGTGAAAAAAAAAATAGCTAAGGGTAGTTCAATGAAGCATTTATAGAGGGTTGGGGTTAATTAGGTCTAGAGTTAAGGTTAAGGTAATTAGGGTTAGAGTTAAGGGTGAGAGTTATGGTTAGGGTATTTTAGTGTTAGTGTTAGTGTTAATGTAAGTGTGTGTGTGTGTGAGAAAGAGATATATGATGATGATGTGTGTGTTTGTTTGTGATAATGTTGATGATGATGTGTGTGTGAGTTTGTGATAATGATGAACCCTAATTTTAAACTTAACACCAAAACTAAATCCAAAATCTTAAACTTAACATCCGAACCAAATCCAAAATCTTAAATTTGATTAAGAAAATATTTAACTTTAAAAAACTTTACCCTAAACTAAAAACTTCAAACCCTTGAAATTGAAACGTAAACATAAAACCAATTTAAGTTAAATCTTATAATAAGTGTATATATGATAATCGATGATAATATGAAATTTTCATATGCTCATCGATAGTCATATATGAAAATCAAAATGCATCTTAGTCCCCGTCTATTGGTTAAGATACGTTCGATATTCGTTGTGACATAAAATCATATGAAGGTTGTTCAATATCGGACGATATCGTTCGGTGCTAACAACAGACATGTAGTCTATATGACGAGAAAATTCAATCGTATGATTACCGATAGATTTGTCCAGTTTGGACAAGTTAGGAATGTATAAAGCAAACACTTTCATTCACTTGTGTTTTCATTCATTTCGAGTTATTTCGTTGGTACTTTTCCACTGGTTCTCCGTGAACAAAAATAGATTAGATGTTCATTTCAATATTGTTTCACAGCATTGAAATGATTATCTATTTTCTTACAGTGTACTCGGAGAACAGTGGGGAGGTGCTGCCGAAATTTTCTCGAAACGGATAAAAGCACAAGCGAATGGGTGTATGCTCTATACATTCTTAATGGGATATAAGCCTTACCCCTGACAGTCGAAACACACATATACAACATGAATACACAACACACACATAAAGCACATACACACTAACAACTCTACACCTAAACTAAATCATAAATTGAAACACAGATGCACAGAATACAACTCATATTTGGGTATCTTCAAAAATAACTTTGTTAATCGATAATCTATCTTTTTCAACGACAAACTTTCCACTCACATTTTCTTCTTTGTCAATAACCATCTCGTTCTTAAATTTCTCAATATAGTCACCATAAAAAATCAACTTCCATAACTTACAATTTATATGTTATACAGTCTAACTAGCCTATGAGTACATCAGAGTTAAGGACTGGATGTACGTGGATTGGCAATAACACATGCAATCTAAGTTTGTTGCAGGAGTTGCCGCTTGTTCCCCTCCGAACGGCGGCCGAGACGTTAGGACGTCCGTGCCTGATGTTCGGGGCAGATGCTATTTGGTTTTATCCATCTATCTCTCCGAAGATGCCAAGTTGATTCATGGCACCGTGTATCGGAGGTTTAGACGGATGCAGCCGATGTAGCAGACTTCGTCAGATTCCCCCTCGGGGTGAGGGGTTTTTGATTGTGGGGACGCTCTTCCCTGCAGGCGCAAGCCCCTGCAGTTAATTACGCTACCGCATCGCGGTAACAACTTTCTCCTTCTCCAGAATTTCACTTCGTGTCGTGTGTGTTTGTTTTGTTTATGATTGCCCGTGGATTGTATACGGAGACTGAGTGATGCCGTCACCCGTAGGACGTGGATTAGTCCAAATCCGTATTTAGTTAGATTTGGGTTTGGTGTTTTTAGTTTAAGGATGCATTAGCCGCGTTGCGGCTAAGACCAACTTAAACGTTCGTCAAGGATACGTTAGTCCTGTTTTAGACTAAGATCGACTTGACGTAGCGATTGATTTAATTATCTGGTTGTCGGGACTCGTCACCTCTCTGACGTCGTTGAGGGATTACAACGACAGGCGTCAGAGGAGTTCAGAGGTGTACCCTTGAACCAAAGTTGATTTGGAGTTTTATCGTTTATTCGAATATCTAAGGACACGTTAACCGTATTTGGGGTTAAGATCAACTTAGACGGGACCGTTTAGATCCAACAAAAGAGCGTTCGGGCCCTATTGTGCCAGTTTAGGGACATGGCGGTCCATCGCCAGTTTTAGGGACGTGGTGGTCCATTATTAGTTTAGGGACGTTTCGGTCCGTCGCCAGTTTAAGGACGTAGTGGTCCGATATTAGTTTAGGGACGTTCCGGTCCGTCGCCAGTTTTAAGGACGTAGTGGTCCATCGCCAGTTTAAGGACGTAGTGGTCCGATATTAGTTTAGGGACGTTTCGGTCCGATATTAGTTTAGGGACGTTTCGGTCCGTCGCCAGTTTAAGGACGTAGTGGTCCGATATTAGTTTAGGGACGTTTCGGTCCGATATTAGTTTAAGGACGTTTCGGTCCGTCGCCAGTTTAAGGACGTAGTGGTCCGATATTAGTTTAGGGACGTTTCGGTCCGATGTTAGTTTAGGGACGTTTCGGTCCATCGCCAGTTTAAGGACGTAGTGGTCCGATATTAGTTTAGGGACGTTTCGGTCCGTCGCCAGTTTAAGGACGTGGTGGTCTATGTTCCAGTTTAGGGACGTGGTGGTCCGTTATTAGTTTAAGGACGTTTCGGTCTGATATTAGTTTAGGGACGTTTCGGTCCGATGTTAGTTTATGGACATTTCGGTCCAATATTAGTTTAGGGACGTTTCGGTCCAATATTAGTTTAGGGACGTTTCGGTCCAATATTCTCATTTTGGGGCAAATATTAGTTTAAGGACATTTCGGTCCAATATTAGATGAGTGGTCGTTGGGACCCGTCGCCTCTTTGACGTCGTTGAGGAATTACAACGACGGATGTCAAAGGAGTTCGGAGATGTACCCTCGAACCGGATGTAGATTGATTTAGGAGAGGCATTTAATTTAAGGACTTACAGCCAAGATTGGGTTAAGTCCAATTTTTTATCTTTAGGCTCTGCCCGATTAGAAGAATCAATCTAAACAGGGCTCCGCCCCTTTCATTATTTTGCAAGTCTGATTTGGGCCAGGCCCTTTTAATGACTTACAAGAACTCAGGAATTCTCCAAACAGGGCCTTGCCCTTTTAAGTAGTGAGTTTCAGAAAATTTTTACAAACAGGGCTTTGCCCTTTTATTGTTCTGCAATTCAATTTGGGCCAGGCCCTTTTAAATAATGAGTTTCCAGAAACTCAGGAATTTTTCCAAACAGGGCCTTGCCCTTTTATTGTTTTAACAAGGGGTTGCAGAAACCCTAGAAATCTTCAGATTGAAGGATTCAAGTGCATGGCACTTTTGATCTGAATTTGGATCAAAGGAAAAGAAACAAGTTCTTGTTTTCTCCTGATCATACAGAACCTAGGGTTCATATTAAGTGCAAGGCACTATTTATTATTTTTTTAGAACCAAGGGTTCATATTGAGTGCAAGGCACTATTTATTATTCTTTTTTTTTTTTTTTTTAGAACCAGGGGTTCATATCAAGTGCAAGGCACTATTTATTTTCTGTTCTTCAGAAATTTTACCTTCTTCTGTGTTCTTGATTAATTTTCAAGAGCTTTCTTTTGATGATTGACCCTCTCTCTGATTCTCTCCCTGATTATCTGATTGATGCCTCTTGAATGAGGCTTGGGGTCTTATTTATAGTGCCCACAAATTTGTTGGATTTGTTAACAAAATCTTTCCTGAATAATTTTGGGAATTTTCCCACCATTGGATCTTTGATCCAAGGGTTCCTGTTTTACAGGAGAACAGAAAAGATTTATCTAAATCTTCATTCAGTTGCTGCGCAACTCACCAGCAAATGACACGTGTCGCGCATCCGAGCGCTTGCGCAGTTGCGATTGCGCAACTGCGCAGACACGTGTCGCGCATCCATGCGTTGGCGCAGCTGCGATTGCGCAACTGCGCAGACACGTGTCGCGCATCTGAGCGCTCGCGCAGCAGCGATTGCGCAACTGCGCAGACACGTGTCGCGCATCCATGCGCTCGCGCAGCAGCGATTGCGCAACTGCGCAGACACGTGTCGCGCATCCATGCGCTCGCGCAGCTGCGATTGCGCAACTGCGCAGACACGTGTCGCGCATCCATGCGCTCGCGCAGCAGCGACTGCGCAACTGCGCAGACACGTGTCGCGCATCTGAGCGCTCGCGCAGCAGCGACTGCGCAACTGCGCAGACACGTGTCGCGCATTCATGCGTTTGCGCAGCTGCGACTGCGCAACTGCGCAGACACGTGTCACGCATCTGTGAGTTTGCGCAGACACGTGTCGCGCATCGGTGCGTTTGCGCAGCTGTGACTGCGCAACTGCGTAGACACGTGTCTGGCATCCATGCGCTTGCGCAGACACGTGTCGCACATCCGTGCGTTTGCGCAATTGCGACTGCGCAACTGCGCAGACACGTGTCGTGCATCCAAGCGCTTGCGCAGACACGTGTCGCGCATCCGTGCGTTTGCGCAGTTAAGTCTTTAATTAAGTTTTCTGAAGAGCCTTGCTCTGATGGGACGCACTGTTTCGGGCGTTACGCTGCCCATTCAGCTTCTGCCACGTGGCAAATTGCGCGCTGCGCACGGAAACCGAAGCGTTGCTTCGAATTTTTGAATTTTCAAAATTCAACAGAGCCTTGCTCTGATTGGGGGAAACAGATGCCCCCCCACCGTTGCGCTCACGTGGCGCGCGCGTGGGTGCAACGGTGGCAAGATCCTGACCGTCGAATCGACGAGTCAGGTGAACAGGCGCAGGCGCCTATAAATAGGACCTTTGGTCCTTGGTAATTTTTTTACCATTCTCAAGAAATTGAATTTCAGAGCCTTGCTCTTACTTGAGAACTTCCAGAGCCTTGCTCTTGTGATTTCCTTAAGAACTTCCAAGTTCTAACTTCAGAACCATTATAGGTAAAATTAAATTAATTTAATTTAAATTAAATTTAACTAATCAGAGCCTTGCTCTTATAGATCTCTGATCTAAAGGAAACCCCTTTGGGGTTTCTTCAACAGAGCCTTGCTCTTATAGATCTTTGATCTAAAGGAAACCCCTTTGGGGTTTCTTTTTTATTCACAGAGCCTTGCTCTCCAAATTTACAGAGACTCTGTTCTTAGGTTTTAACCCATGAACAGAGCCCTGCTTCATAGATCAACTAGGAAATTTTTTTTTTAAAGTTTCCATGGATCTTTAAGATCCCAAAATTTTAATTCTCAGGAGTTATAAATTTTTGTCACTACTGCAGAGCTAGGCTCTTTTTAAGAAGTTTTATTCCTTTGAAACAGGAGTTTGACAAATGTCACTCTGTGGCAGAGCTTTGCTCTGAAAAGAGGAGATCTTCTCCTTGTCTCTAGGGGTCCCCCTAATGGGGATATTCTCTTGGGAGTCTTTTAATTGACTGACAGTCTCATCCAATGGTGGGATTGTCTTATCAAATGATGCGCCGTCATCTTGATTTTGTGGGTCCCCCTTTTGTTCCCTACCCACTGCTTCACAGTGTGGAGCCAGCTTTTTATTTATTATTATTATTATTATCATATATTTTTTTTTATATATATTATTTTTATTAAATGTTAAGTGTCAGGCCACTAATGATATATATATATATTTTATGCAGGAAGAATGTCTGACGACTTGTCTTTTCCCTTCGTTCGCTCAGAAGGAGGGTTCCCACACGCACCAGTGGACCGGGTAGTGTTTGCCTTGATTAAAGATCGTGATCCTGAGTGCAAACATCTCCACCTATGGGGAAGGTGGTACAGTCAGATTATCCAAGGCCGCCGTAGTTTTAGTTCCGCCTCGCCTTCTGAACCCATAGTCACGATCCCCTACGCAGATAAACCCCCGGTGGAGTATGCCGTGGAGGTTAAAAATTGGAATTCGGACGATCTTCTCCAGCCCGCAATCGGCGCTATTCCGGTACAGCCGCCGCCGGCCATAGATATCCTAGGAAGGCGAATCTGTCAGGGTGAAGCACGCCCTTGGGGACAGGCCTATAATATTGGATTGAATCCGCGACCGCTTGCTGGATACCTGCCATGGGCCCGGTACATCTTAGCGGCGAAAAGAGCTCATCTGACGAAGATCGGTTTATACTCCGCCGTCTACGTCTCGCTTTTCGAATATCCTACTCCTCCAACGTGGTGGACAAGGGCTTTCATTGAACAATGGAATATCCCCACGCATACTTTCCTGACGGCGGATAGGGAAGTTTCTATTTCTCTAGAGGAGTTCGTTGAGCTTTCGGGTTTACCGGCGAGGGGGGAGCATTATGAGGAGCTGCTTCCTCCTGATGAGTACGTCTTTGCCACCAAGCAGGTGGTACTCGACTTAACTCCGGAAAATGCCATCCAGCATCAGCATCCGGGCCTGGTGAGGGTTTTGGAGATTTACGAGGAGCTTCATTTGGAATTGGGCGACCGAGGCGTTAGTTTCGCGGACTTCATTGCTCGCTTTATTCGCCCGGAATTTTTATCAGAGCGAGGTGATAAGTTCGCCCAACTCGCTGACCCTTTTGGTTTCGGCTTGGATCGTCGGCCTTCATCAGAAATTGATCAGCGGAGTTTCTACCTTCCCGGGACTGCTATCGTCCCTTTCTCAGAGATCGCCGTCCCTGGCATGGATGAGGAGACCTTCTTCATAGGGTTCTTAGGTCTGTGGCTGTGCAGCTTTGCGCTTCCTATGCACCCACGCCTCATGCGGTCTTCTGTATTTTACCCGGCGCATCGGATGGTGGCCGGCCTGCAGTTATCAGTGGGGATCGCCGGGTTGGCTTACCTGTACAACGGACTTAGCATAGCGGCGGACGCTAATGAACCTGGGGTACAGCCTGCTAACTTCCCGATGCACTACTTCACTTCTTGGATGGAGCTGCATGTTCGGGGAGTGTTTGGTGCCCATAAAACTCCTCAGTTCTTTGAGAGATTCAAACTTCCAAGAATCATGCGATTGGTCGGGGCTTCCATCGTGTTTGCACCTCCGCGGGAGTCCAGGGGACTGCTTCTGCGTTCGCATTTAGTCGGGGCGAAGACCTCTTTTGTGGATAAGGTCATCACCATGGGTTCCGAGACCACTAAGTCAGTGGTGTCGCTGCGAGATGACTTTAAAGGCGGCGTTTCCGTGTTGAAAGCTCGGGAAATTCTTCACCTTTATTCCATTAGGCCGGGCTACTTGGTATTTAGGCAGAATGACACGGCCCTCTTCATGAGGTATAACCCGCATCGATTTGCCCGGCAATCGAGTTATAACCAAGGGGTCCCATTGGAAGCCTTCTTGGGAACACCTGCAGTCGGTCCAGAGGGGGTACGGAATGCGATGCATCACTTCATTCGGCTAAATACAGGCTCTTACTTTTTCATCAGTGAGCCCAGCTGTACCCCCAAGATACTCAATTCGTATGTGGCCTGGTACGCGCACGCGATGGGACCAATCATCTTGATGGAGAAACGTTTATTGGTCGATCGTAGGGCTGCGCCTCCCGGCGGCAATCGCAAGGCTCCATTGCAGCCCAGGGTTCAGGTTATCCCTCCGACGAAAGAGGCTGGAGCCGATCGACCACGCGTGTTGGCCCCTCCGCGTGGACTGCCACTGCCCACCACGGTGGATGCCCCAACGGTACCCCGTGCTCCGACAAAGACGGCTAAAGCGGCCTCGCCGGAGTCGGGTGTAGGAGCGGACATCGGGACTCGCCGCCCGAAAGTGACTGCCAAAACCGGCAAGCGCAAAGATGCTCCGAGTGGATCCAAGGCTGGTGAAAAGAAGAAGAAGAAGTCCACCTTGTCCCTCGACGCAATTCTTAACTTAGAGCCCGCGGCTCATCCTGTCGAGACTATATGTGAGTACGGCAGCAACGAGGGTTTCGTGGTGGACCCTGAGGACACCAATCTGGCCGCTGCCATCGCAGCTTCGGAGCGATCAGCGAGGCTCGAAGCAATGTTAAGCAGGCTCGCAGAGTCAGGTAATCATCAGCCTCCTTATTTGTCATTTTATCCCACTTTTTATTACTGTCTTTAGCTAATATTTGCCTCATTTCCTGCAGGTGAATCTACTGAAAAGGCCATCGATGCCTCTCTGAAGACCTTCCAGGCGGAGGAGAAGAAGCGTGCTCTAGAAAGCGTCGGTATGTTTTACCCCGTTCTCTTTTATAAGGAAAGTTTGTTGTCTTTTTATGATAGTCGACCTGACCTTCTCTTGTTTCTTTACAGGGGTTGTATTAATCGGCGCAAGAACCCTTCCTAAGCCCGTCATCGAAGTCCCAGCTCCGGCGAAGTTGCCGCAGGAGCCTCGGCTCGATGCAACGACGAGGGATGCTCTGAAAAATCTGGAGGCATCCCTCTACACGGATGAAGAGGCTTCACTCAAGGAAGCTTTGATGGCATCTGTCTCATCGGCTCAAGAGGAGCGGAAGCGGTCTAGACGCGAAGCGAAGGCGCGCAAAGCTGCTCTGGCCGCAGGAGCGGGCCCTAGCACTGTTCCTCACGCTAGTATTCCTTCCGAAGAGCCCCCTGTGGCCCTGTCTACTGCTCGTCGGCAAGTGGCGCGCGCGGTTCGTAACGCCAATGACAAATCCACTTCAGGTAGTACTTCTTTCAGAATCTCGTTATACGAATTGTAGAGTTGTTGGCTTATACGTATTCCATTTTGTAGGGTTGAGTCCTACTGAGGGGGAGGGGGAAACGACCGTCGAGCCCAAGGGAGCGGAGGACGCGGTACTCGCCGAACCCGAACCGACAGTGGACAACTTTGTCGGGGTCATGGGGCCTGGAACCGAGGTTGAGGAACCTACCGCGGAGCAGGTCATTGATGCCGTACCCGAAGTGGCGGCAGATGAGATGATTGTCTCAACCGAGCCGAAGGCGGTAGAAGGCGAGGTACTTGAGGCTGGGGACCTCGTGGTGCCGATGGACGGGACGGCTGTAATCGCTGATCCTGAGGGAACGGCAGGTGAGGTGGCCATGATTCCTGAAGACGAGCTAGGCGCTCCTTCTCAGGAATCGGGCAATGTTCCTATCTTGGCCCTCCCTGCCTATGGTTCCCCGCCGCCTGCAGAGCTTGAGAGCGTAACAACGGTTCCCCTTGAGTCGGGTGACGAAGCTACAGGCGGTGGTCTTCCGTCAGTGGAGGAAGGGACTACCTCAGTTTCTGCTGGCAGCTCGTCAGGTAAATTTTCGAGTCACCAGCGTTTCCATTTTTTTTGTATATATCTTGTGATCTCTTCTAACAAGCTTGTTCTTGCAGGTGTGGCCAGTACCGAGGCTCCATTGCTCGAGGGGGCACCATCAACTACTGCTTTGGCCGTAGTTACCTCCCCGTCTTCCCTTGTACCGTCATGGATGTTGGAAGGTATGGATTCATGACTCATGCATTAATCTTTCAAAATTACGGCTTTTGTACTAATATTACACTATTGTGCCTTTGTAGGAGTGCTTTTTGACCACTTATATCAAGTGTTGCTCCCGCACTTCTCTTTCCCATCCGACCTCACTTCTCCCTCTAGTGGCGCCGGTGAGTATACTTTCACCATAATGTCTTTACTTACCCCCCCATTTTTTAGCAGTGGGATAATTTCTGATCTTTCCTTTTCTTTATTGCAGTGCCACAAATCGAAGGAGGGGATGCAAGACCTGCCGCGCTACCGGCCCTTCCGGCTCCGCCGTCCGTTGCTGCTGGTATAGTAAATTCCTTTTTTGGTAACCCTTTAACATCTTTTGAACCATCGTTTAACCTGTTTTGTTTCGCAGCTATTGTTCCGGCTCCAATTCCCTTCGAGGCTCGCGTCTCTTCACCGGCAGGCCCCTTTCTGAGACGTCCGTCTTCAAAGGGTGCCGTGATGAGTCTAGGCATGCTGAGCGGGTACATCGAAGAACTTAGCATGGACGCTCTCCCTTCCGCTGCAGATTTCGCTGTGGATGTTAACCCTATGTTAGCGGCGCTCGTAACTTTTCACAGCGCGGGCGTCGTTGAATCTTGGGTTAATCACTGCAGGGAGATCGAGGCCTGCTTGTACCAGCTGGAGTTGACGCGCCCTGCTCCCGAAGTTTCAGCTCTGAGCGCCCAACGCACAACTTGGCTCGAGCAAAGCACTTCGCACTCCCACCACTTGGAGCAAGAAGCAGCTCAAAGACTAAGGGAATGCCAAAAGACCTCAAACGAAACGGCCCATCTGCGCGCTGAGGTTGAGACAAACGCTGCCGAAGTGAAGACTATCTTTGAGGGTCTCCTGGAGCGCATCTCTCATGGGCTAGACTTAAAGAGGAAGCTTGACGTGGTTGAGCGCCATATCCCAAGTCGGGAGGCCGCTTATCAAGGCGTGAGGGAGCAGCTCGCCTTGGTCTTGCGGCAACAAGCCCAAGTGGAGTCAGAGCTGACGGCGGCAGCCGAGCAGGAGAAGGCGTGGAAGGAGATATGCGAGCGGTTGCTACATCTGTGCAAGACGCTTCCTTCCCCATAATTCCCCTTGTATCATTTGTCTTTGTAAATTATATGTATATGTTTTTTTTTCTTTAGCACAATGTATCCTGTACTCAACCAATTTTTATGAATAAAAGATACACATTTTGTAATGCCTTGTGTCATTTCTGTGTCTTTCTTTTCTTTTATAATCAGTACGCCACCTTAACAACCACAATTGACGAACGATTGGGACGAGTATCCCGACCTTATTAAGAAATAACGACGGCTTAGGCCGCAGGTTCAGATCTGCTGCCTAAGGCTTTCCAACTCTATAAGCCGTGAGGGTCTCATAGAGACTCTTCTCCCTACGGATCGAGAGGATCTCGCAGGTGAATTTTCTCCCTAGGAATCGTGAGGATTCCCAAGTGTGGTTTCCTCTCATAAGTCGGAAGGATCCTATAAGAGAATTTCTCCCTCTTACGAGTCGAGAGGGCTCGTAAGCGGTTGTTTCCCTCTTTGTCGAGAATCGACTTCAGAGAGTGAGACCCGTGGATAGTATGCAAGAGACCATTTAGGATTGACTTGCAGGATCCCATTGCCCCTCTTATGAGTCTAAAAGGCTCGTAAGCGGTTGTTTCCCTCTTTGTCGAGAATCGACTTCAGAGAGTGAGACCCGTGGATAGTATGCAAGAGACCATTTAGGATTGACTTGCAGGATCCCATTGCCCCTCTTATGAGTCTAAAAGGCTCGTAAGCGGTTGTTTCCCTCTTTGTCGAGAATCGACTTCAGAGAGTGAGACCCGTGGATAGTATGCAAGAGACCATTTAGGATTGACTTGCAGGATCCCATTGCCCCTCTTATGAGTCTAAAAGGCTCGTAAGCGGTTGTTTCCCTCTTTGTCGAGAATCGACTTCAGAGAGTGAGGCCCGTGGATAGTATGCAAGAGACCATTCAGGATTGACTTGCAGGGTCCCATTGTTCAGGAAGTAAGTTTTGAATCCTTACTGCCCAAGATGTGAGTCAAAGAAGCTCTCGTCATGGAGTGTTTGTATCCGTGAGTTGAGAAGTTTACCGGGATTATTTGTTTCCCGAGCGCCAAGGATTATTTGTGTCCTTGGGGTTTGAAACGAGTCGAGGGTTCCTACGGAGGCACTGGTGGCTCTGCGGGTCGACGCGAATCAGAAGGCTCTCGTCAAGGAGTGTTTGTATCCGTGAGTTGAGGAATTTGCCGGGATTATTTGTTTCCCGAGCGCCAAGGATTATTTGTGTCCTTGGGGTTTGAAACGAGTCGAGGGTTCCTACGGAGGCACTGGTGGCTCTGCGGGTCGACGCGGATCAGAAGGCTCTCGTCAAGGAGTGTTTGTATCCGTGAGTTGAGGAATTTGCCGGGATTATTTGTTTCCCGAGCGCCAAGGATTATTTGTGTCCTTGGGGTTTGAAACGAGTCGAGGGTTCCTACGGAGGCACTGGTGGCTCTGCGGGTCGACGCGAATCAGAAGGCTCTCGTCAAGGAGTGTTTGTATCCGTGAGTTGAGGAATTTGCCGGGATTATTTGTTTCCCGAGCGCCAAGGATTATTTGTGTCCTTGGGGTTTGAAACGAGTCGAGGGTTCCTACGGAGGCACTGGTGGCTCTGCGGGTCGACGCGGATCAGAAGGCTCTCGTCAAGGAGTGTTTGTATCCGTGAGTTGAGGAATTTGCCGGGATTATTTGTTTCCCGAGCGCCAAGGATTATTTGTGTCCTTGGGGTTTGAAACGAGTCGAGGGTTCCTACGGAGGCACTGGTGGCTCTGCGGGTCGACGCGAATCAGAAGGCTCTCGTCAAGGAGTGTTTGTATCCGTGAGTTGAGGAATTTGCCGGGATTATTTGTTTCCCGAGCGCCAAGGATTATTTGTGTCCTTGGGGTTTGAAACGAGTCGAGGGTTCCTACGGAGGCACTGGTGGCTCTGCGGGTCGACGCGAATCAGAAGGCTCTCGTCAAGGAGTGTTTGTATCCGTGAGTCGAGGAATTTGTCGTTGAAGTCACTGGCTTCTTCGGTTGAAATGAACCGTTGAGGCTTGGTTTCGTCGTTTGTCGGAATCCGCTGGGGAGGTATGGTTTCTTCTTTGTTCACGCCCTTGGATCGTATACAGGGATCGATATGATCTTAACTGTAGGGCCGAAGTTTTATCATTTCTTATTTTTTTTTTTGTTTTTTATTTTATTTCCGCGATGCTTTATCATTTCAGCTTTTATATCGCGAAGGTCGCGATTGCCCAAACATTTCGGCTATTTTTCGCGGTGCCCAATCATTTCGGCTATATTTTTTTTATTTTTTTATTTATTTTTTTTTTTTTTACTCGTTGCATTTTATTACGAGTCGCCCAATCATTTCGGCTATTTTGCATGCATACATTTTACTTGCTGCTTTTTATTGCAAGTTGCCCTATCATTTCGGCTATTTCGTATGCATGAGTGGTCTACTGGCTTTCGCCGTCAACCTGAAATTGAACACCGATTTCGGCATCAGCACCGCTGCAACTGGGATATTACCAGGAGCGAATCATCATTTGCCTCTATCGTTGTTGAACAAAGGAGGCTTATCGACCAGGGTTAGGATCCCGTCGGCTAAGGCTTTTGACTTCATGAGCCGTAAGGGTCTCGTGAAGGTATTTCTCCCTACAAGTCGTGGGGATCTTGTAAGTGTATTTTCTCCTTAGGAACCGTGAGGGTTCCTAAGTGTTTTGTTCTTCTGTAAGTCGTAAGGATCATACAGGAAGGTTTTCTCCTCATAAATCGAGGGGATTTATAAGGGTTGTTTATCATACGAACGTATTCCCAGTCATGGATGGACCTTGGTTAGGGAAACGTTTATTCGTGCCCGTGGATTGTATACAAGGGTCAGTATTGAGCCGCTTGTAGGGCAATATTGGAAGTTTGTGGGGGTTTGCTTAAGCACAGGTTTAGGTCTCCGTGACTTAAGACTTTCAAATCCTATGCGCCGTGAGGGTCCCATAAGAGAGTTCTCCTTACGAGTCGTGAGGATCTCGCAAGTGTATTTTCTCCTTAGGAATCGTGGGGATCCCTAAGTGTGTTGTTCCTTTGTGAGTTGTAAGGATCTCACGCAGGTGGTTTCTCCTTACAAGGCCGCGAGGACTCCATAAGGGTTCTTTAACGAAGTTGCGCCCTTTCGGGTTTTCACACACATTCGCTGGTAGTCCTGCTGTTTTTACTCACGGAGCCCTTTCGGGTTTTCATCCGTGCCCTTTTTGCTTATGGACATACCGTTTATTTTATTTTATTTTATATGTTTTTTTTTTATCTCGTCAGCCTAAGGATGCTGCGGTATTAGTTTAAAGACGTTTTCGGTCTGCTATTAGTTTAAGGACATTTCGGTCCATTACTAAGAGGGTTGGCTACTACTTATAAAGCCTGAGCCTAGGAGGATAGCGAGCGGACATAGTCGTCGTCATCTACCATTGACCTAGGCTGTGGCTCATTAAGCGTAGTATTTCTTTAGGAAGCGTCCGTTTATTGGTCTGAAAGGCCTTTCACCGTGCATGTCCATAAGTAGATAGGCCCCACCTTGGTAGACCTTATCAATGATATACGGTCCTTCATAGTTTGGCTCAAACTTTCCCCGCTTGGCGCGATTGGGGATCATGGGCCTTTTGACCACTAGCACGAGTTCGCCTTGGTGGAATGTCCTCGGGCGGCTCAATCTTTCATATGAGCGCGTCATCTTTGCTTTATAGGCTTCCAGATTTTGTTGTGCTAGAAGCCGGATTTCATCAAGGGCGTCAAGCTCTTCAAACCGAAGGTGAGCGTTTTCTTCGTCTGTCAGCTCGTAGTGGACCGCCACTCGTAGAGAGGGTAACTCTATCTCGAGGGGGAGTACTGCTTCCGTCCCAAATACCAACGCGTATGGCGTTGTGTTTGTGGCCGTTTTAAACGTAGTCCGATACGCCCAAAGAGGCTCTTGCAATCTTTCGTGCCAATCTCTCTTATTTCGTAACACTGTTTTCTTTATGATCTTCGTCAAGGTCTTGTTGAAGGCCTCGGCTAGACCGTTAGCTCGCGGATTATAAACTGAGGAATATCTCCAGTCTATATTGTGCTGCTGTGCGAAGCGGCTAATTTTATGACTTCGGTAGGCGGGCCCATTATCAGAGATGATCCTTCTCGGGGTTCCAAACCGGTATATGACATGCGTTTTGAAGAAATGGAGGATATTCTCCGTCTTCACTTCCCTTAACGGTACCGCCTCTGCCCATTTGGAGAAGTAATCAGTCGTCGCCAAGATGAAACGATGTCCCTTTGACGATGCTGGTTCGATGGGACCGACTATGTCAGTTCCCCACATTTCGAATGGCCAACTAGCCATTGTCGGATGTAGTGGATTGGGATGCTGATGGATGAAGTCCCCATGAATTTGGCATGAATGACATTGCTTCGCATATTCGAGGCAATCCTGCATCATCGTGTGCCAGTAGTAGCCCATCCGCTTTATCTTCAATTTCATCTTAGGGCCTGCTTGGTGGGAACCGCAGAGTCCGTCGTGAACTTCTTGGACAACCCTTCTCGCTTCGTCAGGTCCTAAGCATCTCAACCACAGAGAGTCGAATGACCTTTTGTATAGAGTATCATTGACGAAGGCGAAAGACAGAGCTCGTTTCGTGAGCTGATGTCTTGTGGACGCCTCTTCAGGTATTCGGTAGAACTTGAAGTAATCTATGAAGACTTCTCTCCAGTCCTCGGTATTTTCCCTGTCTTTTATTTGCAGGGTTGTCTCCTCATTTGCTCCATTTTCTTTATATGATCCTGGAGATATTTCTGTTGGGGCAAGCACTCGACGGCTTTGCACCACGATTCTAACGTCGTCGAGGTTCTCGTCCGCCAGTTCTTTTGCAAGTTTGGCTAGTGCGTCCGCTTTGCTGTTTTCCGCGCGCGGTATGCTCTCCAAAGTATATGAGGGAATTTGGGTTAGCAGTTGTTGCACTTTTTCGCCGTATTTTACCAATTCCGGTTTGCATGTTTGGTAATCGCCGTTTACTTGACTAACGACCAGTTGGGAATCACCGTATAGGAGGAGATTTTCGATTCCCATGTCAATGGCGATCTCGAGGCCTGCTATCAGAGCTTCGTATTCGGCTTCATTGTTTGTTCTCGGCTCCGTTAGGGAGAAGGCGTAGCGCATTATTCCTCCTTGTGGAGTTACAAAGATGAGTCCTACCCCCGATTTAATTATAGGGGTGCTTTGTTTGCGTTTCTTCATGGAAGATGCTCCATCGAAATAAAGCTCCCATCGAATATTATCGCCGTCGATCGCATCGAACGCCTGTTCGTCTGGAAGATCGCAATTCAGAGGAGAATTGGCGGGTATCGGATGCTCAGCGAGGAAGTCGGCGATGGCCTGGCCTTTTACTGCCTTGAGAGGTTGATACGTTATCGAGAATTCCATCAAGAGCAGGGCCCATTTAGCGAGTCGTCCTGTCAATATGGCTTTTGACATTAGATATTTAAGAGGGTCCACTTTTGAAATCAGACGGACCTCGTGCGCCAACGCGTAGTGCCTAAGCTTTGTTATTGCGAAGATCAGCGCCAGGCAGTGTTTTTCAATGGGAGAGTAATTGCTTTCTGCCCCCAGCAGGACTCGACTTAAGTAGTAGAGCGCTCTTTCTTTCCCCTGATCGTTCTCTTGTGCCCATAATGCGCCTAAGGAACCTTCGAGGGCTGTTGTATAAAGAATAAGAGGCTTCCCCTTTACCGGAGCAGCCAACACCGGCGGGTTCTGCAGGTATTGCTTGATCTCGTCCAGTGCACCCTGGCATTTTTGGTCCCAAACGAATGGGGTTCCCTTCTTCATCAGGTGGCTGTAAGGACGGCACTTTCCTGAAAGGTTGGCTATAAATCGCCGTATATACGCAAGTTTCCCTTGGAGAGACCGCAGCTGTTTGAGAGTCCTCGGCGGAGGCATTTCCATGATCGCTTTGATCTTTGACGGATCTATTTCAATACCTCGGTGTCGAACGACGAACCCCAGGAATTTGCCCGAGGAAACCCCGAACGCACATTTAAGAGGATTCATCTTCAAGTTGTATTGCCGAAGGCGTTGAAATACGGTCTCAAGATGCTCGAGATGTTCCTCGTATGATTTGCTCTTGACCACGAGATCGTCGATATAGCATTCGACGATTTCGTGTATAAGGTCGTCGAAGATCTTCGTCATGGCCCTCTGATAAGTAGCACCGGCGTTCTTCAAACCGAAAGGCATCACTTTATAACAGAATATACCAAGAGGAGTCCTGAAGGCTGTGTGCTTCTGATCTTCCGGGTGCATTTTTATTTGATTATACCCCGATGAGCCGTCCATGAAGGAGAAAACCTCATGAGTGGATGTGTTGTCTATCATCAGCTCGGTGACTGGCACCGGGAAATCATCTTTTGGGCAGGCTTTATTGAGATCCCGGAAGTCTACGCATATGCGCACTGTCCCATTTTTCTTCATCACCGGGACGATGTTGGCGATCCATTCAGGGTATTGGACTTCCTGGATGAAGCCAGAATCTATCAGCTTTTTGACTTCGGCGTTGATGCTCATCTCAAGCTCGAGTCGCATTCTCCTCGGCGCTTGTTTGACTGGCTTGATGTCCGGGGATATCGCCAACTTGTGTACTGCAATTTCTGGATCTAGTCCCGACATTTCGGAATAGTTCCACGCGAAGCAATCTTTGTGCTGTAGAAGCACATCCTTTAACGCAGCCACCCTTTCTTCAGATAGCAGCTCGCTGATGAATGTCGGTCGCGGGTCATTTTCCGTCCCCAACTCAATTTTCTTGAGATTATCTGCAGTGGTATGTATTCCGTCCTCCAGTTCTTTCGGAGCTGGGGGAAATTCTGAGATTACCTCATCGCTGCCGCTTTCAAAACACCAAGGGAGGTTGTTCATGTCTTCGGACCCTCCTTTCAATATTGTTATCACATGGCAGGTGCGAATTTTCTGCCAATCCCAATGCGGAGTTGGTTTTATTCTTGTGCTTTCGGGTTCGTGCTTTTGCGGCGGCGCTACCCTCCAACTGTCAGACAACGCGAACTTGCCAAGCTGATATTGGTCCTCAACCCAATTCTTAAAGGTGAAGCAATCTTCAAGCGGATGCCCTACTACTTGATGGTAAAAGCAATACTTTGGGTTGGAGACTTCGCCTGCTTGTTCAGGGTGTTTAGACTCTGGCAACGTAAGCATTTGATGTTTTAGAGCGAGATCGAATATTTTCCTTGTTTTGTTCCGAGAAAAAGAGTATGCTCGACCCATTTTCTTCCCGAGAGCTAAGTCAATGACGCTCGATTCTCGGATGCGCGGCTTCTTAGCTCTGCTTTGTAGTTGTCGAGCGCCTCTCTTGCCTTTCGACTTGCTTTTGTTCTCGCGTCGAACCTTTTTTGTAGCAGGTTGACAAGGAACGGCATCTTCGTTCTTTACTGCCTGTTGGAGGAGGCGCTGTGTCTTAGCTTTCTCATAGATTGCCATTTCACGATCGTGATCATCTCGGGCTTTTTGACTCGCATCCCTTATAAGTTTACTCATCTGGTCTTCGGATGATGGACTGGGCGGTTTTGTATCAGGACCTTTTGCTGGTTCTGGATTAGCGTCCTCCCATTGAGCGTCCGCCTTTTCATTGAAGTCATATATGGCATAACAGCTGTTTACTAGCTCCCGCTTCCTTGGCCGGATGTACCCAAGCCCTTTGGTTTCTACTTTCCCGTTAGGCAGTTTGCATTGGGTCCCGGGAATGTTCCAGACCTTGTCATAGAATTTGGCTTTTCTAACGGTCTGTGTGAAGGACATCCCCTGGCGTTTTAGCAGTTTCTTCAAACCTTCGGTATAATACCGGGGAAGACGGATAGGCTGAAGCCTGTCAAGTGTGGGATCCGCGCCATGCCAAACTTCTTTTTCTACTTTGTTCTCTTCAGAACGGTAGAATAAGATTGCCTTTTCACCCCTTCGTCCGGGAGGGATATAGAATGTCTGCAATTCTTCTACGCTGTTAGTGTCGAGTGCATCCAGTTCTTTGTAATGTTCAAGCGGCACCATGGTTATCTGCAGACTTCGCTCTTCATCAGCGGAGATCTGTATCGAAGGCCGAGCAGGGAATACAGCATGAACTTCATCCTCTGAATCACTACCGAAGATCAACGAAGGGACGGATGGTCCTGGCCTGGTAGATTGGGATGGACCTGAATAAACTATATCCTCCTCCTCGGTGTCACTGCCGAAGACAGGGATAGTGACATTAGTTTTGTTCTCCGGTTTGTGACACCTTTCCGTGTCTTCGAAACTCGGCAAGAAGTATTTGGCATCTTCATACTTGCGAACTTCGTTCACGGAAAACGGATTCAACTCTCCGGCCACGGTGTACTCGAGGCCATCCCTGGAATACTTCATGCACTGATGCTGTGTAGAAGGGATGATATTGTACTCGTGTAGCCATGGTCGGTCGAGCAGAGCATTATAGCACGTCTTGGCATCTATAACATGGAATTTGATGTCTGTGACGAGCAACCCGAAGCGTAGCGTCAATATCACAGATCCAAGAGTCTTTGAAGATTGAGAGTCGAAACCGGAGATAGTGATCTTGTCCCGGGCAAGGTGTTGGACACTCATACAAATCTCCTTTAACACTCGTACGTTGAGTAAATTGACGGACGATCCGTTATCGACCAAGATTTTACCTATTTTTATGTCATGGCAGTATCCTGAGACATAAAGAGGGCGATTGTGTTCACACGTCCCGAGAAGAAGGTCCTCATCACCAAAAGAAACGTCGGCTGTGTGCACTTCTTCCAATTCGTCTTTCATCTTTTCTTCGGCCAAGAAGGCTTGGAACTGGTCCGGATCTTGTAGCGCCTTAATCAAGGAGTCTCTCGCCTCCTTTGATAGTAACAAGGCATCAAGGATGCTGAGTTGTGAGGGTAGCTTCCTCAGATGTGCTAGGACATTGTAATCCACCTTACTCCTCTTTGGCGGATTTTTGGCGGTTAATTCTTCCGCGACTTGGTCATCCAAAGTGATGTCTTCAGAGACCTTCTCTTTCCCTTTATCTTTTCTATTCGAGGGTCCGAGGTTCTTTTCAGGCAGTGTCCGATTCCGCAGCTGTATATTTTCGCAAGACTTCGGTTCTTCTTCTTTTCCCGAAGTTGACTCTTTAAAGAGAGGGGCAATCTCTAGTTCCTCATCAGAGTCGCTCCCAAATGTGGGCACTTGTGACCTGGTAGTGTTAACCATGTGACAGTTGCCGGCAGTTCTTTCAAGCACTTTGGTCGTGTTTCTTTGCTCCCGACGAACCTTGCGCTTTTCCCGTTTAAAGCGTTGTTGATTAGCGACGTATCCTTGCCACCATTTACCGAACGCTTTGCACTCTTGGGTAGAATGTGAGACCTTCTGATGATATAAGCAATAAGAGGGATGCGTTTCTACCATGCTAGTAACTCTTTCTTCTGAGGGTGGTATCTTCATGCCCATCGATATGGCCTTGGCGAACTTCTTTCTTATCTTAAATTGGCTTTTGTCAGCGGTGGAGGCATTTTGCTCCAGTGGGATCATCTCGGCTCTTTCCTCAAGTCGCTGGCGCTGGGCCCTTTCGAATATAGCCGTCTCGCGTTCTCGATCAGCTTTGCTTTTCAATTGAGCTTCATTAAGAAACGCGCCAATCATTTCAACTGATAACCCTGGGGCTCTTGATTCGGCATTTGCCCCCAGCGTTTTGGTGCCAGAAGTCCCTTCATCGTTCGAAGTCGAGTGAGAGATCATATGACAGCTCGCCACATACTCCTCGGATTCATCCGATGAACTTTCCTCCTCATCCTCTTTTTGAAAGACGTGATCAAGGAAATCTTGGAGCGTAATGGGAGCCCGCGCCCTTTGGTTGTACTCATCCAGTGCGTCGATCTGCTTCTGTAGGTCCGTGCGCTTGTCGCCAGGCTTCACGGGCTTCTTAGATTTCTTCTTCTTCTTTTTCGAAGATTTTGACGGCTGGTTATGAACGCTTGAACCACCACCATCGGTCTTCAGAGTCGGACGTGGCTTCAACATCCCCTCTATAACCTGCGGTTCTAAGGGGTTCTTCCACTTGACCGCTGGGCAGGTCTGAAGATCATTTAGCATTCTCCTCGTTTTGGCTGATAATACAACCTCCCAGGGAGCTTCTTCAATGACGGAGCATGTTGCCCCCGGCGTATTCGTTCCCTTATAGGTGTGGGGCTGCGGAGGGTTCACCTTCCATTTGTCAGAGAGCGCAAACTTGCCCTGACGGTACTGGTTTTTGAGCCAATTTTTGAACACGTAACAATCTTCGATTGGATGTCCTAGCACTCGATGGTAAGGGCAATAATTAGGCTCGTTAACGTCGCTTGGTTGTGACGGACATTTTGGATCTGGCAGATTTATAAGCCTATTGCGCAATGCCAGCTCAAATAACCTCCTCGTTTTATCACGGGGGAAGGAGTAAGCACGTCCCATCCTGTCCTCAAGGGGTACGTACGGGCGCGTGTTATTTGGACGAGCAACCGGCTTCGAGTCGTTCGGTTGCTGTTGGGCATTAGCGACGATGATAGCTTTTCCCTTTCCTTTGTCGTTTCGAGAGTCGGGCTTCGGGAGAGGGGGTTTATGGCCCATCTGGTCCATCTGCGCCAATTTGTCGATCAAAGCCTGGAAAGAAGTCGGCTTGAAGAACATCATAAACTGCGAGATGGTTGCTTGTGGATCAAGGGTTCCGACAAACATTCCCACCGCAGGGGCTTCTTCTATGCGTTGTTCACATTTAGACCATAAATTACGCCACCGTATAGCGTACTGGACCCACGTCTCGCCGGGCTTCACCCTGGCGTTAATCAGCGCCGTCATCGGAGTACGTTCGCTGGCACTTGCAAAGCGTTGGGTGAAGAGCAGCTCCATCTCTGCGAAGGTTTTAATGGAGTCGTTGGGGAGCTCGGAATACCACTCGAAAGCCGTATCTGATAAGCTTCCAACAAACTGGCGCAGCAAGAGCTTGTCGTCGCCTCCAGTGTTACCACAAAGCGCCCTGAATTGGGCAACATGTTGATGGGGATTGCCGGTCCCCTTGTAGACATGAAACTTTGGAATTGTGTAACCTGGTGGGTACTTGATTTGGTCATACCAGCCCGGATATGGCCGCCCCGTTTTCACAACATGGCCGGCTGCTTCGGCCGCGTGATGAACTTTTATCTGCTGGGCTATATATTCGTCCAGATCTGTTTTAGAGATTGTGTCTTCTTTAGCCGTCGATAGAACGGGCTGAGGGTTTGATGTTTCTCCCCTATCATCCCCAAGGACGATCGGGGGTTCTTCGGTCGGGGATTCTGGTTGTATCATCATCCCTATCATATCCTGGAAGAGAAGGCCCATGCGCTGTATATTGGCTGCTTGTTCAGCAGCCTCTTGGTCTCTCTTTTCGAGCATTCGGCGAAGGAACTCGGCGTCGGTCTCTTCTTCTTGACGTTCATCTAAGGACGTCTCAGGATTCTCTTTTGGCCCCGTGAGTGCAGCCATGGTAGTCATCATCTCCTGGAGCTTTTGTTGCTGCTCCTGAGACTTGGTCACTGACCGGGTAAGCGGTCGGTGACCCATAGAAGTACGACTTTCTTCTTTCCCCGAAGCCATATAGACTGTATGAACTGTGATGCCCCCTGACTTGGGGCGTTTAGGTTCACCGTTCTTAGACTTTGTCAGCGTCATGGGAGCTTTTTCTGGCCTCTTCCTTTTATGGGCCTTTGAGGTTGAAGGAGCCGCTGAATTGGGCATCCTAGCATTTGTTGCCCCCTGTTGTTTGGCGGGGCGATTTTTGTCTTTTTCCACTCTTGCCCTGTTCCGGTGACGGAAGTGATCTGAGTCAATCACGGAGTCTTGAACCCTCCGCCAAACTTTATAAACTTTCGCTGACAGCCGTTGAGGGGGCTGTTCCTGTTTCATCTCAGGAGCTTTTTCCCTGGGTGGAGGAGACCTTTTCAACGTAGCCACCGGGGAGTTCTTTCTCACTTTCCTTAGCATTTCAAAGCTGTTTCCAGTTGGAACAGCAGCATCGACTTCCACCACTGGAGGAGGTGGGGTTAGCCCTGAGGGGGAGTTGCCCCCTGCTTTCCTTACTCTCTGCCAATGGCGACGTCGCGCGCGACGAGCCGCCGGGATTGGCTCAGAGATTGAGGTGGTTTCTTGTTGCCCCCTGTTTGAGCGTGGGGTAACTGTTGATGTCAGCCTATCGAAGACTGATGCCTTCTGACCAGCTGGAGGAGGAATAGGAACCGTCAATCTTGTGAAGACTGACTCTCTAATGGGAGAAGTCTCCTTAACGACTTCCAAAGTAGCGGCCGTTGCCCTCTTTGGGACAGCCACCTTATAGTTCTGACCCAGCCTGGTGAAAACGGGGGCTGTTGGTCCAGTAGCAGGCGACCCGCTGACAGGGATCGCAGTTGCAGTGAGTCGGTCGAACACCGACTTTTTGTTCGCTTCCGGTGTGGGTATCGGCGCCGAGAAGCTTGTAGGTGGGACCATGGTCCCGAAGAACAAGCCGGTGGTGGTCTGAGTCAACTGGCCTACCGGCAGTGTCAGGAAGGAAGCCGCCTGGGGCCCATATGCTACACCTTTAGGTGAGGTGGAGCGTCCGTTGCAGTTGCACTTCGAGCAGTTGGTGCAGTTGGTGGCCATTGAATGCTTGAGTTCTGTACCAAACAAAAGACCAAATCTTAGTAACTTGAAATCCGAAGGCAATCATTTAACAAACCGCGATTGGTTCGCGAAGACGACACACGAAGTGTGGAGTGGAAAGAGGAAGAGGTCCCACCGGGCGTGCCAGAATCTGTTCCCCTCCGAACGGCGGCCGAGACGTTAGGACGTCCGTGCCTGATGTTCGGGGCAGATGCTATTTGGTTTTATCCATCTATCTCTCCGAAGATGCCAAGTTGATTCATGGCACCGTGTATCGGAGGTTTAGACGGATGCAGCCGATGTAGCAGACTTCGTCAGATTCCCCCTCAGGGTGAGGGGTTTTTGATTGTGGGGACGCTCTTCCCTGCAGGCGCAAGCCCCTGCAGTTAATTACGCTACCGCATCGCGGTAACAACTTTCTCCTTCTCCAGAATTTCACTTCGTGTCGTGTGTGTTTGTTTTGTTTATGATTGCCCGTGGATTGTATACGGAGACTGAGTGATGCCGTCACCCGTAGGACGTGGATTAGTCCAAATCCGTATTTAGTTAGATTTGGGTTTGGTGTTTTTAGTTTAAGGATGCATTAGCCGCGTTGCGGCTAAGACCAACTTAAACGTTCGTCAAGGATACGTTAGTCCTGTTTTAGACTAAGATCGACTTGACGTAGCGATTGATTTAATTATCTGGTTGTCGGGACTCGTCACCTCTCTGACGTCGTTGAGGGATTACAACGACAGGCGTCAGAGGAGTTCAGAGGTGTACCCTTGAACCAAAGTTGATTTGGAGTTTTATCGTTTATTCGAATATCTAAGGACACGTTAACCGTATTTGGGGTTAAGATCAACTTAGACGGGACCGTTTAGATCCAACAAAAGAGCGTTCGGGCCCTATTGTGCCAGTTTAGGGACATGGCGGTCCATCGCCAGTTTTAGGGACGTGGTGGTCCATTATTAGTTTAGGGACGTTTCGGTCCGTCGCCAGTTTAAGGACGTAGTGGTCCGATATTAGTTTAGGGACGTTCCGGTCCGTCGCCAGTTTTAAGGACGTAGTGGTCCATCGCCAGTTTAAGGACGTAGTGGTCCGATATTAGTTTAGGGACGTTTCGGTCCGATATTAGTTTAGGGACGTTTCGGTCCGATATTAGTTTAAGGACGTTTCGGTCCGTCGCCAGTTTAAGGACGTAGTGGTCCGATATTAGTTTAGGGACGTTTCGGTCCGATATTAGTTTAAGGACGTTTCGGTCCGTCGCCAGTTTAAGGACGTAGTGGTCCGATATTAGTTTAGGGACGTTTCGGTCCGATGTTAGTTTAGGGACGTTTCGGTCCATCGCCAGTTTAAGGACGTAGTGGTCCGATATTAGTTTAGGGACGTTTCGGTCCGTCGCCAGTTTAAGGACGTGGTGGTCTATGTTCCAGTTTAGGGACGTGGTGGTCCGTTATTAGTTTAAGGACGTTTCGGTCTGATATTAGTTTAGGGACGTTTCGGTCCGATGTTAGTTTATGGACATTTCGGTCCAATATTAGTTTAGGGACGTTTCGGTCCAATATTAGTTTAGGGACGTTTCGGTCCAATATTCTCATTTTGGGGCAAATATTAGTTTAAGGACATTTCGGTCCAATATTAGATGAGTGGTCGTTGGGACCCGTCGCCTCTTTGACGTCGTTGAGGAATTACAACGACGGATGTCAAAGGAGTTCGGAGATGTACCCTCGAACCGGATGTAGATTGATTTAGGAGAGGCATTTAATTTAAGGACTTACAGCCAAGATTGGGTTAAGTCCAATTTTTTATCTTTAGGCTCTGCCCGATTAGAAGAATCGATCTAAACAGGGCTCCGCCCCTTTCATTATTTTGCAAGTCTGATTTGGGCCAGGCCCTTTTAATGACTTACAAGAACTCAGGAATTCTCCAAACAGGGCCTTGCCCTTTTAAGTAGTGAGTTTCAGAAATTTTTTACAAACAGGGCTTTGCCCTTTTATTGTTCTGCAATTCAATTTGGGCCAGGCCCTTTTAAATAATGAGTTTCCAGAAACTCAGGAATTTTTCCAAACAGGGCCTTGCCCTTTTATTGTTTTAACAAGGGGTTGCAGAAACCCTAGAAATCTTCAGATTGAAGGATTCAAGTGCATGGCACTTTTGATCTGAATTTGGATCAAAGGAAAAGAAACAAGTTCTTGTTTTCTCCTGATCATACAGAACCTAGGGTTCATATTAAGTGCAAGGCACTATTTATTATTTTTTTAGAACCAAGGGTTCATATTGAGTGCAAGGCACTATTTATTATTCTTTTTTTTTTTTTTTTTTTAAGAACCAGGGGTTCATATCAAGTGCAAGGCACTATTTATTTTCTGTTCTTCAGAAATTTTACCTTCTTCTGTGTTCTTGATTAATTTTCAAGAGCTTTCTTTTGATGATTGACCCTCTCTCTGATTCTCTCCCTGATTATCTGATTGATGCCTCTTGAATGAGGCTTGGGGTCTTATTTATAGTGCCCACAAATTTGTTGGATTTGTTAACAAAATCTTTCCTGAATAATTTTGGGAATTTTCCCACCATTGGATCTTTGATCCAAGGGTTCCTGTTTTACAGGAGAACAGAAAAGATTTATCTAAATCTTCATTCAGTTGCTGCGCAACTCACCAGCAAATGACACGTGTCGCGCATCCGAGCGCTTGCGCAGTTGCGATTGCGCAACTGCGCAGACACGTGTCGCGCATCCATGCGCTCGCGCAGCTGCGATTGCGCAACTGCGCAGACACGTGTCGCGCATCTGAGCGCTCGCGCAGCTGCGATTGCGCAACTGCGCAGACACGTGTCGCGCATCCATGCGTTTGCGCAGCTGCGACTGCGCAACTGCGCAGACACGTGTCACGCATCTGTGAGTTTGCGCAGACACGTGTCGCGCATCGGTGCGTTTGCGCAGCTGTGACTGCGCAACTGCGCAGACACGTGTCTGGCATCCATGCGCTTGCGCAGACACGTGTCGCACATCCGTGCGTTTGCGCAATTGCGACTGCGCAACTGCGCAGACACGTGTCGTGCATCCAAGCACTTGCGCAGACACGTGTCGCGCATCCGTGCGTTTGCGCAGTTAAGTCTTTAATTATGTTTTCTGAAGAGCCTTGCTCTGATGGGACGCACTGTTTCGGGCGTTACGCTGCCCATTCAGCTTCTGCCACGTGGCAAATTGCGCGCTGCGCACGGAAACCGAAGCGTTGCTTCGAATTTTTGAATTTTCAAAATTCAACAGAGCCTTGCTCTGATTGGGGGAAACACCGCTTTCATTGAATTTGCACGCGCACATAATAAGATCGTGTTAGAGAAGATTCTCTGTCCGTGCGACAGATGTGGGAATAAGTACTGACAGAAAATAGAAATCGTAAAGCTTCACATCGTTAAACATGGTTTTACTAGATTTTATACAACTTGATTATATCTTAGGGAAGGAGAAGAAGAAGACGGTAATGCGGCGAAAGAAGAAGAAAACGATAACTTCTTTCCAAGAGAAGAAATGGAGGATATAGTAGAGGCTGCCCTCAGTGATAGTAATCCTACCGAAGAAGACATTCCTTCCGGTCAAGGACCACGTGCAGATAAGTATGAAAAGTTCATGAATGATGCTAGAAGACCAATTTATGAGAATGCAAAGTATTCCACCCTATCATGGTTCATCCAACCTTTTCAAATTAAGTGCCTAAATGGATGGAGCAACAAGTGATTCACGATACTTTTGAAGTTCCTGAAAGATTCTATGTCCCCGGGAAATAATGTGCCCGAGAGCTGGTACGAAACCCGGAAGATGATGTCTGATTTGGGTCTGAACTGTGAGAAAATTCATGCATGTCCTAAAGATTGCGTGTTATACCGGAAAGAGAATTCAGATTTGAAAGAGCGTCCAACATACGGAGAGGCCAGATATAAGACGAAAGTATCTGATAAGAAACCAGATATACCTGTCAAGATAACACGATACTTTACAATAACACGGAGGCTGCAAAGGCTATTCAGGTGCAAAAAGACAGCCGAGACAATGATTTAGCATCACTGTGCTGCTCCAAGCGAAGATGGAAAAATGATTCATCCAAAATATTCACCGGTATGAAAGGATTTCGATAGGAGGCACCAAACATTCGGTAGTGATCTTCGCAATGTCAGGCTCGGACTGGTTAGTGATGGGTTCTGCCCATTCAACTATATGGCTAGAAGCCACAACACATGACCCATTGTAATGATGGTTTATAATCTGTCATCTTGGTTGGTTATGGACTAATCCTACTTTATGATATCTCTTCTTATTGACGGACCAAACTCACCGGGAAACAATATCGACGTATATCTCCAATCTCTGATCGATGAGTTAAAATCTTTATTCATTGATAGTGTAGAGACTTACGATGCAAACACAGATACAACCTTCACGATGTGTGCGGCTTTAATGTAGACAATTAATGAGTTTCTTACGTATGGAATGCTATCAGGTTGGTCCGTACATGGTCACAAAGTATGCCCTTAATGCCATCAGGATACAATATCAAAATGGTTGAATTTTAGCAAGTAGATTTGTTACTGCGGTCATCGGTGTTTCCTGCCACTAGACCATCCCTACAGGTTGGATGATACTCACTTTAATGGTCATCAAGAGTTTCTTGGGCCTCCAGTCTCATTGTCCGGAGAGAACGTGATTGCTCAGTGAGATGGTTACAATAACGTGACCTTCGGGATAGATCCGGAAAAATAAGACAAACCACCATACTGGAACAAGTTAAGCATTTTCTACGAGCTTCCGTACTAGTCAATAAATTTAGTGCGTTGTTGTCTGGACGTCATGCACATAGAGAAGAGAGTATCTGAGCACGTACTTAACTTGCTTCTTTATAAAGACGAAAAATCAAAAGATAACCTCCATGCTCGGATGGATCTTCAGGACTGGGAAATTAGAAGTGAATTGCATGTTAAACTGATAGCTGGTAAACCAGGCAAGTTTGTACTTCCCAATGCCGCGTATCATATGTCACAACCGGAGAAGAAAATGTTCCTGCAGGTGTTGCATGATTTGAAAGTTCCCACAGATTTCTCAGGATCATTTAGTAAGAAGATAAAAATTATGAAAGGCAATATCGATGGGCTGAAAAGTCATGATTACCATGTTATTATGGAGCACCTTCTCCCATTATCCCTCAGGACTTCCCTTCCCGAATCGGTTGGTCTAGTAATCAACGACCTTTGTTGCTTTTTTAGGGAATTGTGCACTAAAACCTTGGATGTTGTGACGCTGGAGAATCTAGAAAATTCTATTTTCTTGATACTGTGTATGATTGAGCGTATTTTCCCACTGTCGTTTTTCGATATCATAATCACCTGACGGTTCATCTTGTGACCGAGAATAAGTTTGCCGAATCGGTATAATATCGATGGATGTATCCCGTCGAAAGGTACGTTAAATTTTTTGTTTCACGCATTTTGTTAAATTATTGTTTTCTTATATGCCCGCATTTATTTATTTAACATATTTTTCTTTAGGTACCTCTACACTCTAAAAAAGTATATACGCAATAGAAATCGACCAGAAGGTTCTATCATACAAAGTTATCTTCTAGATGAAGTAACCATATTTTGTTCCCGCTATCTGGACGAGAACATTGAGACGGGTCATATGGTAAAACTGATTATAAGAGAGTAGACCCTATGTTTATCAACAAGATATATCGGTTTATGCTCCTCAATAGCGTATGTCTTGAAGAAATTAGAGAGTAAGTTTTTTTGGAGTAATTGTTATATTTGTATGTGTGTGTGAAATGATATAATGCCGATGTCATAATTTATTGTTGAGAACAGAATTCATATTGATGAGGTATGTGAGGGGCATCCTGATTGGAATGATGAACGATTGGAAAAATATCATCAGGATAATTTTTTCGATTGGGTTGCAGATCATGTAAGTTGTTCGAAGAATATGTTATTGCGACCAGTCTTAATCTAAACTTATATCGTTATGTATTTGCCGTAAAATTTGTTTTGTCAGATCCACGATCCGAACTTTTTTGCATCATTAGAGAGACTCAAAGATGTTTAGCTCAGTTTCCTAGCATGGAGGTTACATACTATAAAAGATTTGGTGTCCTTAGATACAAATTTGAAGTTAAGAATATAAAAACATCTCGAACCATCCAGAATAGTAGGATTGCGACCATAGAATCGGATGGTGTGATTTATTATGGATACTTAAATTGCATACTTGGTATCCAATATCCCGGATGATCAGAACCGTTTTATAAATTTTAGTGTATTTGGTACAATATACGAACCGATACGGATAAGTGTAGAAACAGTCTCGGGACTTGGAAAGATGAACATGGATTGACCAGTGTAAACACACTTTGATTTTACGGTCGGGACGATCCATTTATCTTTCCGCAACAAGCGTTTCAAGTATACTCCTCACGGTGCTTGAAGCATCCAGAATGGAGTGTCGTATGCCGTTGGAAACTCAGGGATGTTTACGATGTCACAGAATTCGAGGATCGTATGGAGGACAGCAATGAGGATGAAGAAAAGAGAAGACTTAGAGTGCTCCGACCGTTTGTCTCCAAAGACAGGTTGTCTTCGGCTGATCGTGAAGTTACGTGGGTTAGGAATGATATCGATGATGAAATCCAAGTAGATATGTCTAATGCGTCTACGAAACGAAAAATATTATCAGTAATGTTATACTATTACTTCACATTTTCTACAATCTATACATATATTGCATGCATATGTAATGATTGTACTTTTATCTAGGTCTGATGACGACGCCAGGAGCAGTGAGGGGCGACAGGATCACCAGCTGAGGCAGCAGCAGAGGTAGAGGCAGAGCAAATCTTCCGCCCGGGGAGCTGCGTAGGGAGCTCCAGAGGGCTAGTCTTGCACCTTGATCCGTATCCCTTTCGGATGACTCCTTCCGTGTGTACTTTGCCACACCTCCAGGTATATTGCATGCATATTCATTTCAAATGTAATATTATAAATATACACTCACATTCATTTTAAAGTTACTTATATAGTCAATTTTTAATTGTCTAGTTGTAGGTGGTGCGTCCACATCCGAGGCAGAGGCTACTACCGCATTTGCGGGTATGTTTATATATCCTATATTGCATGCATATTAATTTAGAATATTATATTATAGATATACACACATTCTTTTTACAATTACTTATATAATCAATTTTTGACTGTTTAATTGTAGGTGGTGCCTCCACATCTCGGGCAGAGGCCACCCCCATACCTGCAAGTTTGTTTATATATACTATTTTGCATGCATATTGATTTAGAATGTTATATTATAGATATACACGCATTATTTTTGCAATTACTTATATGATCAAGTTTTGATTGTTTAATAGTAGGTGGTGCCTCTACATCCCGAACAGAGGCCACTCCTGCACCTGCAGGTATGTTAATATATTCTATATTGCATAGATATTGATTTAGAATGTTATATTATAGATATACACACATTCTTTTTGCAATTACTTATATAATCTATTTTTTATTGTCTAATTATAGGTGGTGCATTCACATTCGGCGCAGAGGCCACTCCCGCCACTTCCGTTCCCTCTGCGCGGTCTGCAGGATAGTATTCTTAAATATAAGATCTTTTTCACAGAAGAGACGATGACTTAGACATACTTGTAGAGTGTTTTTTATCGCCCTATTGAGATAGTAAATACGTGTCTCTTGTAAGGCGTATTACAGATTCCCCCTGCCTGGGATAGGCCGGGGTTTATTGGTTGTAGGGATCCGAATCACCGACAGCCACGGATTAAGCTGCCGTTAATTGCCCCTAGCTTTTAGAGCGAGAGAACCTCCGATTGACGGGTAAAACTAGTCATGCGAACTCAATGTGTGGTGTGCGTATATTGTGTTTTGGACGTATCGGGAGCTTCGCAGAGTCTAACGGGGAAGTGTTTTGAATGTCGAGCGTGTGAGAAAAGTGGGGTGAGGAGCGTCCTAAGGACGCATGAGATAACACGTGACTGTTGGGCGCCAACGGGTCACGTGCGTGGCGCGTGGGCGCCAGTGGGTCACGTGCCAGGAGCGTGGGCGCTGGACGCCAGTGGGTCACGTGCCAGGCGTATGGGCGCTAGGTGCCAGCGGGTCACGTGCGTAGTGCGTGGCCGCTTGAGTGGCAGCCGCTGGACGCCAACGGAAGAAGGGGCTAAGCCGTTAGGTTTGGAGTTGAACTCCTGAACAGGAATTGGATGTAAATTTGGAGTTAAACTCCAAAAATATTTAGATTTAGAGTTAAACTCCTAAAAGATCTGAATTTGGAGTTAAACTCTTTTGAGAATTTGGATCTTGGAGTTGAACTCCTCAAAGATCTTCCGAGATGATCAAAGGGGACCCCTATCTTCTTCCTTGAGCCTTAGATCCTCCCAAAGTGGGATTTTTGGATATGGGTCTTCTTCCTCCTATTTTTTTGCTCGATCTTGAGAAAGAAAGGGATGTGAGGTTAAAAAAATCTCCCTTTTAGAGATTTGATGGGAAATCTGAACTCCCCTTCGAGGGTTTTATGGTGAAATTTTATTTAGTTTTGAGAAAAAGAGAGTTAAGTTCTTGATTTAATTGGAAAAGAAGGGGAAGAGAAAAAAACTTGAGAAAAAGAAGATGGAGGCACAAACCCTAGAATTTTTAAGAAAATGAAAGTTGTTCTTTATTTTCTCATCATGTTTGCCTTTTATAGGCTACACACTTTACATATACCCTGTTGGACTTTTCAAAATGGCACTTGTGCCACCCAATGCCTTATGTGCTTATTTCTTTTTGCACATAAGCTATTGGGTTTATAAAATTTTTGGCTTTTGCCTATTTTTCATACATTTATTTCTAAAAAATGCACTTAAACTAATTTATCGCCTTCTTTTTGGCATGGAGCCAGCCCCCTCCATGCTCAGTCTTGACTTGGGCTTAAGCCCGCTTAGCTGGGGGTTGATTGACTTTGACTTGGTCAACCAGGGTGTAATTTTTGACCCCAACAAAGTTCCCCCCATCAATAAATACACATCGCGTGTATAAGTTGTGTCCATGAAATTGATGGATCTTGTTTTATATGGAGATTGATTCGGTTTTTTTCCCTATGGAAGGTCGATGCTGCCCTTTTAGCGACGTGGACGGTCGATACTGCCATTTCTGCGACTCGGACGGTCGATACTGCCCTTTTTGTGACTTGGACAATCGATGCTGCCCTTTTTCCGACGTGGACGATCGATACTGCCATTTTTGCGACTTGGACGGTCGATACTGCCCTTTTTGTGACTTGGACTGTCAGTGCTACTAGTTTTGTGACTTGGACGGTCGATACTGCCCTTTTTGCGACGTGGACGATCGATGCTGCCATTTTTACGACTTGGACGGTCGGTGATTCCATTTTTGCGACTTGGAAGGTCGGTGCTTGATTTAACTTGCTCCGCTTCTTACGGTATCAGGGTTGAAGTTGACTTGCTCCGCTTCTTGCGGTGTTGGGATTTGATTTGACTTGCTCTGCTTTCTACGGTGTCGGGATTGAAGTTGATTTGCTCCGCTTTTTGTGGTGTCGGGATTGATTTATTTCTGAGGTAGAGTTTGGTTCCACCGATGAGGTAATTGGTTGACTTGTTTGATTTGATTTGTTTTGGGAGTTCTCTACCTGTCCAGTGGGACTTTTGAGCTTAGAAGTGATGCCGGGTGGGACGTTGATTTGATATGTTTGATTTCTGCCTTCTTCGGCGGGATTTTTGAATTTGAGAGGAACTAGGAATTTGGATTTTGTTTAACATCAGCATTGCTGCACTGGAATAATGCTAGGAGAAACTCATCATTTGCCCCGGGAGAACTTAGGATTTGGTTTTTGGGTCGGCATCAGCACCACTAACATTGAAGTGTGATGCCAGGAGCGACTCATCATTTGCCTTTGGGAAAACTTGGGGTTTGAGTTTTGGGTCGACATCAGCACCACTAACACTGAAGCAATGCTAGGAGTGACTCATCATTTTCCCTGAGAAGACTTGGGATTTGGGTTTTGGGTCGGCATCAGCACCGCTAACACTGAAGCGTAATGCTAGGAGCGACTCATCATTTTCCATTGCCCGTTGGGGAGTGATGGCTTAGGTTACAGGTTTAGATCCCTATCACCAAAGGCTTTTCAATTTTATGAGCTGTAAGGGCCTCATTAAAGCATTTTCTCCCTACGAGTCGAGAGGATCTCGCAGGTGTATTTTCTCTCTGGGGAACGTGGGGATTCCTAAGTGTGCTTCTCCTTTGTGAGTCGTAAGGATCTCACGTGGAGATTTTCTCCTCACAAGGTCGAGAGGACTTTGCGAGTGTATTTCATCTTTTCTCACGAGTTTGCGCCTTTTTGGGTTTTCACAAACTCACCGGCGGTCCTGCTGTTTTTACTCACGGACCCCTTTCGGGTTTTCATCCGTGCCCGTTTTGCTTATGGACATACCTTTTTTTATGCTTCATCGCTGGTAAGACCTCAAATGTAGTTTCGCCGGTAGGACTTGGGACAGATAGGGGTCATTTATGCCCGTAGATTGTATACGGTTTTATAGGATGTATGATCCATACCGTAGGGCCGATGTGCTCAATTCGTCTGCGACTTGAAGCATTCACGCATAGTATTTCTTGAGATATCGGTCATTAATGGGTGGCATGGGCATTTTTCCCTCGGCACTTATTAGTTGGTAGGATCCTCCGTCGAACACTTTCTCGATGAAGAATGGCCTTTCCCAATTTGGCTCAAATTTTTTCTTGGCATGTCGAATGGAGATGATCGGTCTTTTGAGGACCAACACCAATTCGCCTCTCTTGAAAGCACAGTGACGGGCCATCTTGTCATAGGCCCATAACATTTGGGCTCGGTACAACTCCAGATTTTTTTGTACCGCGATCCTCTTTTCTTTGAGGGCGTCGAGGTCTTCGAGCCGAAGGATGACGTTTTCCTTCTCCGTCAACTCGTGCTGAACAATTATTTTTAGGCTTGGAACATCGGCTTCGAAAGGGAGGATTGCCTCCACCCCAAAGAGTAAGGAGTATAGAGTGGACTGAGTTGGAGTGCGGTGCGTGGTACGATATGCCTACAACGCCTCGTGGAGCTTGAGATTCCAGTCTCTCTTATTGGCTCAAGCATTTTTCCTCAGAAGCTTGCATAGAGTTTTATTGAGGGCTTCGGCTAGCTCATTGGCTCTTTGATTATAAATGGAAGAATATCTCCAGTCTATCTTGTGCTGAGTAGCGAACTTTGAGATTTTGAATCTCTTGAAAGAAGGCTCATTGTCAGAAATAATTCTTCTAGGTGTACCGAAGCGGTATAGAATATTGTGCCGGAAGAACGTCAGAATATCTTCTGTTTTGACTTCTTTTAGCGGGACAACTTCAGCCCATCTGGAGAAGTAGTCAATTGCTGCCAATATGAACCGGTGTCCTTTGGATGACGAAGGATCGATTGGGCCAACTATGTCGGTGCCCCAAACTTCGAAGGGTCATGACGTCACCGTAGGATGCAATGGATTGGGATGCTTGTGAGTGAAGTCACCGTGAATTTGACAGAGATGACATTTTTTCGCATGCTCTTCGCAATCCCTTATCATGGTAGGCCAATAATATCCCAGCCATTTGATTTGAAGCCGCATTTTAGGGCCGGACTGGTGAGCTCCGCAGATGCCCGAGTGAACTTCTTTCATGGCTTTTTGGGCTTCAGCCGTTGAGAGACACCTGAGCCAGAGTTGGTCATATGATCTGCGGTATAGCGTATTATTTACAAACATGTATCAGAGAGATCTCTTCTTCAGCTGAACTCTCGCAGATTTTTCTTCGGGCAGCTTGTCGTATCGGAGGTACTCTATGACGGGTTCTTTCCAATCAGGCCCGTCTTGAATAATTAGAGCTTCTTTGGCAAGATTGTTCTCTTGGTTTACGCTTTCTTCTTCACGCAAATAGACTGGAGGCAGAATTTGCCGGCTTCTGACTGTTATCAGAATTTCATCCATATCAGGATCAGCTAGCTCCTTGGCTAAGCGAGCGAGTACGTCGGCTTTTCCATTCAACGCCATAGGAACTCTCATCAGTTCAATGTGGATACTGTTTCATGAGTTCCACCACCCGGCTCCTGTATCGAGCTAACTCAGGCTTATATATCTTGTAGTTGTCGCTCACTTGGTTGACAATAAGCTGGGAATCACCGTAGACCCGTAGCCGAAATATTTTCATTTCTATAGCGAGCTCCAGACTAGCTATCAGAACTTCATACTCAGCCTCGTTATTTGTGCGAGGCTCGGTGATAGCGAAAGAACGTCGTAGGGTTCCTATCGATGGCATGATGAACACCAATCCTATCCCTGCTTTTATCGACGGGATACTTGATTTGCTGGAGGTCCTCATTGATGAGGCTCCATCGAAGTAGAGCTCCCAGCATGGCTTGTTATCCTCGAGGTGCAGCACTTGTTCGTCGGGTAACTCTCAATTGAGTGGTAAACCTTCAGGTATGGGATGAGCAGCGAGAAAGTCTGTGAAAGCGAGGAAGTCGGTGAGGGCTTGCCCTTTTACTGCTTTCTAAGGAGTATAGACTATGTCGAACTCAAGCAGTATGACAGCCCATCTTGCCATTCTGCCGGCTAGGCGTGCCTTGGTCATTAAGTATTTAAGCGGGTCAACCTTGGAGATCAGCATAACCCAATGAGCGAGCAGATAGTGCCTCAGCTTTTTCACAGCGAATATCAAAGCCATGCACTACTTTTCGATCGGGGAATAGTTATGTTCCGCCCCGACTAACATTCGACTGAGGTAGTAGAGGGCATTCTCTTTTCCCTCCTCATTGTTCTGGGCGAGGAGTGCACCAAGTGACTGATCTAGCGCGGCAATTTAGAGAATCAACGACTTTTTCGGAATGGGAGCAGCAAGCACTGAAGGGTGCAACAGGTACTGTTTGATATTTTCGAACTTTTCTTGGCATTCGGCATCCTAGACAAAATGAGCTCTTTTCTTCATGAGCTTCGAGAAGGGCATGCATCTTACCGATCGGTTCGAGATGAACTTTCATATGTAAGCGAGCTTTCCTTGAAAGGATCTTAGCCGCGTCAGATTATTTAGAGGAGGCATCTCCATGTTGGCCTTTATCTTTGATCGGTCAACTTTGATCCCCCGATGTCGGACTATGAAGCCTAAGAATTTTAACAATGACATGCCAAAAGCGCATTTTAGAGGATTCATCTTCAGATCGTGTTCCCTTAGTCTAGTGAAAACGGTCATGAGATCTTGGATGTGATCGGCCTTTGTTTTAGTCTTGACGACCAACTCATCGACATAACATTCGATAACTCTATGGATTAAGTCGTCAAAGATCTTGGTCATTGCCCTTTGATATGTGGCGCCTGCATTCTTCAGTCTAAACGACATCACTTTATAATAGTATATGCCGATCGGGGTTCGAAATGTTGTATGCTTCTCATTCTCAGGCGACATTTTTATCTGATTGTACCAGACGAGCCATCCATGAAGGTGAACAGCTTATAATTTGAGGTATCGTCGACTGTCATTTCCATGAACGGTAACGGAAAGTCGTCTTTAGGGCATGCCTTGTTAAGGTCTCTGAAATCGACGCAAACTAGGATATGCCCATTCTTCTTTTTCACTGGGATGACGCATGTGATCCAGTCCGCATATTTCTCTTCTCTGATGAAGCCGTCATCGATGAGTTTCTTGGTTTCCGCGATGACCTTTTCTTCCAGCTCCCTTCTCATTCATCGAGGAGTTTGTTTGGCTGGCTTGGCATCAGGAGATATAGCCAGCTTATGCACGGCCACTTCATGGGAGAGGCCATGTATTTCTTTGTACGTCCACGCGAAGCAGTCGGCGAACTCATGCAGTAGGGCGATTATCTGCTCTTTCATTTTCTCTGACAAGAGTGAGCTGATATAGGTCGGCCTTAGATTATCGGGCGTTCCCAAATCAACCTCGGTTAGCTCGTCGAAGGTTGCTTGTCCGCCATCTTCGAGCTCTTGAGGGGCTTCTTCTGGTTCGGCTAGCTCGTCTTCATCATTTGACTCTTCGCTGGCTTTACCAACATAGATCATGTAGCATGCTTTGACATCAGGTTGAATGAAACCTATGCCCCGTCTGTCTGGGATTCGTCCATCGATAAGTGCTCGGACCTGAGGTGGATGCCACAACACCTCATAAAACTTCGCTTCGGAGTCCGTTTGATATAACCGACATCCGCACTTTTTAAAATATTTCCGCATTTCGGGCGCATAATATTTAGGATTGAGGAAGACTCTTATGCCCCTCTCATAGGGAAGGCATGTCACGGACAAATCATCCGGGTGCACGATAAAATTTGACCCATAAAACAGGATGCCCTTCTTTCCACTTCTCCTCCCGGGAACATAGAAGGTTTTCAGCTGGTCCACGGTGGAGACTGACAATGCATCGAGCTCTTTGCACATATGCTTCGGCACCCATGTGATGGCTACGGGGCCTTCGGTCACTTCGAAGGTTTCTCTTAGCTTTGCTTTTTGCATGAGAATCCAATCTACACAGCCGTTGCAAGACGGGTCCTCTTTCTCTGATTCTTCGATGCCGCTGCCTAAATAAGGACGAGTTTTGCTGCCGAATGGGCCTTCAATACCAGACTTGTCTGTATCACTACCGAAATGAGGGCGAGTTTTATAGAATGATGGACTTCCAGCTTCGGACTCATCGGTGTCACTGCCGAAACGCGGACGTACTTTGGGGTTTTTTCTTTTGAAAGTGACATCCGGCTCATATTTGCTTTTGAGTCTCGGGGCCGTTCCATCCTCAGTCAGTTGTGGCTCAGCATTTTGGGGGTTCATAAAGTACCGGGAATCTTCATATCGGATTTCATGCACATCGAACGGCTGGATGTCTCCATTAATGCATCTTTCTTAGCCATTTTAGTATACTTCATGCATTGATGGAGAGTTGACAGAACGAAGTCGTAATCGAGGAGCCACGGCCGTCCTAAGAGAATCTTATAAGACGTGTCGGCATCGATCACGCATATTTTAGTTTCGGTTTGCAGATCCCTAAATTTAATTGGTAGAACTATAGACCCCAGAACTTACTAGCAGTTTTGATTAATGTTTTGGATGACTATCCTTTATCTTGACAGGTGTCAGACATCCATTGACAAACTCTTCAGAGTCTGCAAGTTCATGATGTTCACTGAAGAAACCGGATTAATCAATATGCGATTAATCCGGTCTCCGTCGTTGTAACTTATCACGTAAAGCGATCGGTTGTGCTCAGTTGTTCATAGTAACAGGTCTTCATCCTTAAATGTGACCACGGCTATATGCAGAGCGTACTAGACCTCTTTCATATTAATTTTCGTGAAACAAGCCTGATACCGCTCGTGGTTTTGTAGGGCATGAATGAGGACATCTCTGGGCTCCTTGGATAGGACCAGAGCATCATAGATGTTTAAGAGAGACGGAAGCTTCCGGAGGTGAGCCAAGACATTGTAATCTACCGGAGAAGAACTCGAATCTTCATGAGTCAGCTCTACGCCGTTTTCATCATTAGCGGCCTATTTTTCCTTCTCTTTCAGGACGTTGCCTTATTTCGGCAGTAGAGCCTCATCGCTTCTGAGCTGGATTTGGTTGGCTTTTGTGGCGAGCTCCTCGTCCTTTTCGGGAAAACAGGGCTCTTCCTCAGAGTCGCTACCAAGGTGGACGACGTAGCAGGTCACAATAGGGATCTCTTCAGCGGAGTCTTCTTCTAGCTCCTATAGAATCTTAGCCGCTTCTACGGGAAAGAACTCCTTCAATTGAATTAGAGTCCTTTCCTTTTGCTCGTAGTCTTCGAGGGAATCGATATGCCTTTGAATGGTCGATTTCCCTGCTGATTCCTTTTCGTTTCAAGATACACCTTCCCTTTTCTTTTTCTTTAGCTTTTCGGATTTTGAGCCTGATCGAGCCGAATTGGTAACTGGAACGGTAGGCTCCTTCTGCCCCTCCCATTCCGTTCTGGGCACTTTCTGAAGTAGCTTTAACATCTTCTTCTTATTATTAGACATGTGCATACTCTACGGAGGATACGGCGAGTCGGATTCATTTCTCGGGGCAGCGGATTCAGACGTCTGCTCCCAGAAGGCTTCAGCTTCTGTCTGTATAAAGTTGGTGGTTGCAGCTTGATTGTTCATCAACATACTCTTGGACAGCTCGATCTCTCCGGTCTCGTATTGCTTTTCGACCCAGTCTTTGAAAATGTAGCAATTCTCGATCGCATGGCTCACTACTTTATGGTACGGGCAATACAGGGGATTGTCGGTTATTTTTTCTTCGTGGGGTCTTTTCGACTCCGGAAATTGTAGACCGTTATTCAGGGCATCCTTGAATATCTTGCGGACCTTTTCCCTCCTTAAAGAGTAAACCTTGTTCTTCTTCTCCTCTAGGGAAGGCCCTTCTCCTCCTAGCACTAGCTTTCGGGACCGGTCCGTTTTTTTTCTGCCTGCCTTTCGCTTGTTTTCATTGTCAAACGCACTGAAGGCGTTGGTATTATTGGAATTTTCGCTTTTACAGTTGTTGTCCTTTCGGTTCTTCCTAGGCTTGTCACTTTAAGAGTCCGGGGCAGACTCTTGCTTCGAGCGTTCCAACATTTGAACTCTCTTGGTCAGCTTTTGAAACTTCTTGAGGCCTGCTGTACATAAGAATGGGATCATCCAGTTGCTGAGATTCCCAATGAGACAGCTAACAGACTGGTCCTCCTCCAGCGGCGGTTCGCACTTAACCATGAGATTACACCATCGAACGATAAAGTCCGTGTTGCTTTCGTTCTTCCCCGGCTTGGTCCTCACAAGGTCAACAATGGAGATCTTATCACTGACACTCATGAACCTTTGCCAAAACAGAGACTCCATTTGGGTAAAAGTAGTGACTAACCCGTCTGGTATGCTCACATACCGGTCGAAAACGACACCGGTCAGGCTGTTGAAAAACTGACGAAGAAGGAGTGCATCATTGCCCCATGTATTTCCGCACGACACTTTAAAGTGAGCAACGTGCTGATTTGCTTTTCTCATCCCGTCAAATCTTCCGAACTTAGGAATGACGTAGCCACTAAGGAACTCGATTAGATCGTACTGTGCGGAATATGGCCGCCCACATCTGCCAATTTCTTTCTGAGCTTCGGCTTCGGCCACCAATGTTTTAACCTTGCTGGTGACCAAATCCATTATCCGGTCTTGTATTAGCGGGATAGTGCCATCCTGGGCCAAGGCATCCCCAGAAGTGGAATGTAAACGTCTTTCGTGCGGCTTGCCTAAATTGGACCCAAGGGGATAGGTATCGATTGGTTCAGATTGTTATCACCCGGCTTATGAGTAGAAACTTGCGCTTGATTGGAGGGCGCCCGAGCAACTTGAGCCGTGAGCTGCATCACGACATTCGTCAGATCATCGATTTTTGAATAAAGTTTGTCCATCTCTTTATCCTTGCTCCTGAGCCGTTTTCGGAGCTCTTGAAGCCACTCTTGTTCTGCGGTCCTAGGGCGGAAAGTCGGCTCTTCCTCGCTGTCTGAGCTTGACTCCATATGGACTGAGGGGTCTTTCTGCTTATCGGCCTCATCGAGAGGGTTTTCATCATCCAGCGGAGGCGGCTGATCTTGGGAAGCGGCAATCACATTCAATCCAGATTGGGCTTGAGATGTGGTGGCCCCATCCTTGCTTTTGCTGCGAAGGTTGTCGCTGGGACGGGTGCCCGCCATGTAGACCGTGTGGATAACATATCCAGTCATCCTTTCATTATTGGCAGCTGATTTCACCTACCGTTGTCGTGGCCCTTCTGTTTCGTTAACGGACAATCTATTGAAGACGGCTGGCCTGACCGGGTTCTTGAGTGGTGCTGGCGCTTCTTTTCTGGATTTACCCCGCTGCTTTCATGCGGCACAGAGCGCCTGATAGACTCTTGAAGAGACGGTGTCATGATTTCTTTGTTGGGGATGGGACACGTCTCTTTGTAGTATTGTTCAGACTGTTGTCTTCTTGATTCTAGCAGTCATGGCGTTTTTCTGAACCCACTTCAAAGGTTCGAAGAAATTGCCGACTTTTACGGCCGACTCGGCCATCATCATGGGGTAACCCTGGTCTTGGAACCTCACAAAATTCCACTTGGTCGGAGTCCTGGCCCTCTTGTTGGCTCGATACATGAGCCGCTTCTGTCAACCTTTCTGTTTTAAGCACTTGGTAGGTTTTGGCTCTTCGGGAAGCCGCCGTAGACCGAGTGATGGAGAGCTTTGGAAATATGCATGATTGTGTACTTGTTGGAGTCGTCGCCTGAGCTCGTCCGCGACGTTTGATGATACCCTTTGTTCAGACAGTCTTGCCCCCAGCTGGAGCACCAGAAAGTCGTTCGGACATGGTCTTAAGTTTGGGTTATGGTGCCTTTGCGATCATAACGTTCGGCCTCTTCCCCCTTGAGACCGGTTTGGCCATCTGGTTTGCCGGGATTTCTGCCAGATGAGCACTTCCGGCAGAGTAGATGATGATGGAATCAAATTGGCGGGGCGGTTCCTCCCACTGCCGACTAACGCTTGCGGGGAGAATCACGCAAGCATTGATCTTGACCACGTACGGGATCGGGGTCACGTCGGAAGCTGAATTCATCTTAGAAGACATCGTCGTTGAAAATTGATTGTTGCACGAAAAAGCATTATTTCAGTACAAACATCGGTATATATGTTAAATGAGTTCGCATGAACGCTTGACCTGAGATATGGGAGGAGAGAAAGGTCCCACCGGGTGTGCCAGAATCTATAGAGTGTTTTTCGTCACTCTATTGAGATGGGAAATACGTGTCGCTTTTCAGGCGTATTACAGATTCTCCCTTCCTAGGGTAGGTCGGGGTTTATTGGTTGTGGGGATCCGAATCTCCTGCAGCCGCGGACTAAGCTGCCGTTAATTACCCCACGCTTTTGGAGCGAGAGAACCTCTGATTGATGGATAAAACTAGTCATGCGAACTCAATGTGTGGTGTGCGTATATTGTGTTTTGGACGTATCGGGGCCTCGCAGAGTCCAACGGGAGAAGTGTTTTGAGTGTGGAGAGTGTGAGAAAGTAGGGTGAGGAGTGTCCTAAGAACGCGTGAGACAACACGTGACTGCTGGGAGCCAGCGGGCCACGTGCGTGTCGCGGGGCGCCAGCGGGTCACGTATCAGGCGCCTAGGCACTGGGCGCCAACGGGTCACGAGCGTGGCGCATGGGCGCTGGGCACCAGCAGGTCACGTGCCAGGCACTCGGCCGCTGGGCGCCAGCGGGCGCACACATGAGCACGCGGCCGTTGGGCGCCAGCGGGTCGCATACGCGGCACGCGGCCGCTGGAAACGCCAGCGGAAGAAGGGGCTAAGCCTTTGGGTTTGGAGTTGAACTCCCGAACAAAAATTGGGTGTAGATTTGGAGTTAAACTCCAAAAATATTTGGATTTGGAGTTAAACTCCTAAAAGATCTGAATTTGGAATTAAACTCCTTTGAGAATTTGGATCTTGGAGTTAAACTCCTCAAAGATCTTCGGAGATGATCAAAGGGGGCCCATTTCTTCTTCCTTGAGCCTTGGATCCTCCCAAAGTTGGATTTTTGGAGGTGAGACTTCTTCCTCCTCCTCTTTTTTTGCTGGATCTTAGAGGAAAAAGGAAGATGAGATTTGATGGGAGATCTAAACTCCCCTTCGAGGGTTTTATGGTGAAACTTTATTTAGAGGAAAAGATAGCTAAGCTCTTAATTTAATTGGAAATGAAGAGGAAGAGAAAAAAACTTGAGAAAGAGGAGATAGAGGAACAAACCCTAGAATTTTTAAGAGAATGAAAGTTGTTCTTTATCTTCTCATCATGTTTGCTTTTTATAGGCTACACATCTTATATATAGCCTCTTGGGCTTTTCAAAATGGCACTTGTGCCACCCTATGCCTTATGTGCTTATTTATTTTTGCACTTAAACCAATTTATCGCCTCCTTTTTGGCATGGAGCCGGCCTCCTCCATGCTCGGTCTTGACTTGGACTTGGGCCCGCTTGGCTGGGGGTTGATTGACTTTAACTTGGTCAACCGAGGTATAATTTTTGACCCCAACAACACTTGCCTATCCAAAGGGCCCAAATTTGACCAACAATTACCATTTTTAATTTAGGGTTTGCATATATCTCTATTTTCATAATGCAAATGATTTAAGCTTTCAATTAATTTTACCTTTTTGGTGAATGTAGTCAGCCTTTATTTTTATGATAATTAGTTTTTTCATTTTACATATCCTTTAAGAATAACTATGAACTTCATGTAATTTATCGTCAATATTTATTTTCTGGTTGGAGAGAATATGTAAAACCCTAGTTCATTTATACCAGTTCTAGTTCATGTATTTCTTTATTTATGGTATTTTCCTGATTTACTGTGTTTTGGGTGCGAATAATGTATTTGACATTTGTATTTGCATCCGACCCGACCCGCATTCTTGAAACCAGTCTTGATTCATGTTTATGATTTATCCTGACCTGTTACATGGACTCATGCACTTTCATTTTAATTTATACATCTTGAATACTGGCATTTTATCTGGCATTTTCATTTTTACAATATAACATTTTAAGTCACATAAAACATTTTAAAAATACATTGCATGGCATGCACGATACCCCTAACCCTGTGGAAGCATCCGCGCATCTTGTTCTCGTCTCGTTCAATGAAACGGACTTGTTTGGATGACTACGCGCACGTGCGTGCATCCGTTCTTGGGGGTATGCATTTTTTCGTTATCCGGACATTCATTTTTTTTTTATTTTGGTCGACATGTATATTTTTCGTATTTTAAAACTGAATTTTAGAGCCGACCCGGACATGTTTTGGAATATATTTGTATTTACTCGAATATCAAATTTTATTTATATAATATTAATTTTATAAATTGATACAAATTAAAATTTAGTTAATTAATAAAAGTTTTTTTAAATTTAAATCTAAACTAATTTCCTATCAAATTAACAACCCCTTTCTCTCTCTCTCCTCTGCATATATATATATATATATATATATATATATATATATATATATTTGTATATTTTATTTATTTAATTTTTCTTTTCTTATTTAATACACAGCCTCTTCTTTTTACTTCTACTTCTTCTTTCTTCTTTCTTGATCTTGTATCACCGCCGGAGCCGTGCTCGTCACTGACGATCCGAGTGATCCAGTGAACGTACCTGACTTGCGTGATCACCCTCGTGCGTTGTTTGGAACCGTTCCGGATACCGTGCGCGCGTCGCGATATTTCGCCGACGAAGGACGTTCTGTACACATCCGTTCTTGTTCCGTCTAGGCAAGTTAATTTTGCTACATGCTATATAACTCATTATATACCTATTTAAATAAATATCACACCTGTATTTTAAATCAAGCATCCCATATTTCATATTACAGCCTTTCGACGTTCCGTTTACATTTGTATAGTGCATTTCAGATCTAGGGCATGCAAACCAATCTTAATAACATGGTACATTACTTTAGATGCATCTATTTTAACAAATGGAATACCTGTATTTAAAATCATGCACCCCATGTTTAGTTTTATAACTTTTAAATGTTCCGTTTGCATCCATTCATATCATTTCAGATCTAGGTCATGAAAACTTATCTTGTTACATACTATACTATCATATACTGCATCAAATTGAATATTTACATTTAATATTGCTTAGTTATATGTTCCGCACTTGTTAGTTTATTATTTTACGATTATGTGATACCCGTTTGCATCCATATCATTTAAAATATATATCGTCGTAATATTTCTTATTATTATCTTTAATTAGTTTATAATCTGCATTTTATAATGTTATACATTTAAAAATATTATAGTTTACACATGAAACGTCGTTTAAAAGCGGATACGATAAATTTGAAATTTACTGTACACCTTACCTTATAAAATTCATTATAAATCATAACAAAATCATTAGTATACGTTCTTTAGTTCGTTATGAAGTTAACTCAGAATACTATAACTCTATGAAATATTTACTTGCAAAATAAATTGTTTAAATAACGTAAAATGCAAATGAAAATATCTCTAAACTGCTGTCCAGGGAAATTCCAGCAGCAAACTTTCAATTTCGAATGTTCATAGCTTTTTGTAGGGACAACCTGAGATGCTTATACTTAGAAAAATGAAAACCTTATTGAATTATATTTGTTTTGGTATAAGACACGTCTCTTTTGGAGAACGTTTGTTATTTTTAAGCTATTTTACAAATCAGGGTGACGCTGAATTTCTGAACGGAACTTTCTTGTGCATGGTTAATCAATACCACTTTTATAGTTATTAATCGGTTTGAATATGTTATCCATGTTAATATTATTATATAAATATCTATTTAATAAATAATAGTGCTTGTGTTTTAATATTCAACAAATTTTACCGATTTATAGTTTTATAGTATCCGTCTGTATCCGTACGGTTTATTACATATCTAGTTGCATGCCGAGACCATATTATTTCATGTTACTGTTGTATTAGTGCACCATGCTTGATAATTGTGCATCCTACCTAGTCATGATGTGACCCCTGATAAATATTTGTGTATCCATGCTTTTATTGTACATTTGTACTTTCACCTTGATTCAATACTTGCTACAGTTTGATTATGAGCACCCGTTTGACACCTGTGCATTACTTGACATGTCCTAATACACCACTACTTGACATGACTTGATACATGTACACTACCTGACATGACTTGATATATCACTACTTGACATGTTACCTGATCCTGTTTCTAATGCCGACAATCCTGACATGTTGTCCCGATGGACATATCATGTTGTCTGTACAGACAAACCTGTTCCTGCTTGATCCTGTGTTGGCATTGGTCTCAAATTTATAAATACATGACTTACACACATGACTTAGGGGCATGGGGAAATCAAGAATGTAGCTGAACGTAACTCAAAGGGTTATTATATCATTTTACTGTGGTCCCGTGGGGAATGAACGGGACATAGACTCACAGTCTATTACATCATTTTACCGCGGTCCCGTGGGGAATGAACGGGGCATAGACCGATGGGTTACGATGAGGATTACATTAATTGATTTTGAATAACTTTAGAGTAGATAACCCCATAGCACAGTTTAGACTACTCACTGCACTTCACCTGTTTATATCCTGTCCACTGATCTATAATCATGTTACGGTTTACTTATGACTTGTTATTGTTCTACTTTTATTACTGTTCATACTCGTGCCTGCATGTATTACTACCCCATGATTATATTATTGTTGATATTATGACGCACTGACGTCTGGGTTTTGCATGGCCCAGATCCTCTACCTTTGTCGCAGGCTGAGCAGGAGTATTTCCGCCATCAGGCCGAGCAGTGAGGATCCTGTTAGTATCCAGTTAGTTCAGTTATTTCCGTACTTTCCAGATGTTACTTTTTATCGGATTTATTGCTTCCGCATATTATTTCTTGACTCGTTTATTCTGGCTCATGGACATGTACTAGATAGTTTATTTACTTTCCTGTTCTTGATATATCTACAGCCGTAATGTGACTGTGGAGGGATTTTCCTATCCACAGGTAGCATGGTTGGCTCTGTTACATGCCTATCTTAGCGCACTCTGAGAAGCGGGGCGTGACAGGGTTTGTTTGGTATCATAGCCATAAGATTTAGGTTAATCGGGTTTGATTCTTTTGTAGTTGGGTATTGGACCCAATACACGAATCAGAATACTCGTGATTAGGAACATGTCCTGCCATATTGTTATCATAATTCTTGAATCATATCTTTCTCTTGACCCCTGTCCTGACGATATGCAAACAACTTTGCATCTCGAGTTGAAATTCTTTTGGTTCCCTATTGTTTCTTCCGTCCTATTCCTTTGATTCTGATACTAGGATTTGGGCAACTTGAACGGAGTTATGTGATTGTAACTATGAACTGCAGCATGGTTACAATGCGGTACTCTATTTAAGTAACTTGGAGTCCTGGTCTTGTTTCATTTCCTTGTTTCATGGTCGTTCTATTACCTTGGTTCTCTCCGTTTCATTGCTTACCAGTTTATGTTTTGCAGATTTCTTGGTGACCGATACCGGCAGTTATGAAGTTGTCTTGAAAATTGATGGTCTCACTTTCCACGCTCACATTGATTGTAGGGCAAAGAAAGTGATTTTCCAGATTCCCGGACATCCGGAGTTTGTTTTGCTGGAGGTAGCAGTTCTGTCGGGCTAGTCGAGTTTAGGGCTAGGCCGACAAGCAATGTTCTTTTGTTAATGGAAGTTGATAAAGAGGAAGCGCCAGCTGTAGTTTGAGAGTTCATGGACGTGTTTGAGGACATCTCGGGTTTACCGCCAAAACGAGATGTGGAGTTCGCGATCGATCTTGTTCCTGGTGCAGCGCCAATCTCAAAGGCGTACTATCCGATGGCACCAGTGGAGTTAGAAGAAGTCAAGAAGCAGGTTACCGAATTACTTGAGAAGGGTTGGATTCGCAGCAGTAATTCATCTTGGGGAGCTCCAGTTCTTCTAGTAAAGAAGAAAGATGGCACAAGGAGGATGTGCATCGATTATCGAGAATTAAACCGGGTGACTATTAAGAACAAGTACCTGATCCCTCGCATTGGTGAATTGTTCGAGCATCTTAGTAGCGCGAGGGTATTCTCGAAGCTGGATTTGCGATCTGGATATCATCAGGTCCGAGTTGAATCAGAGGATATTTGCCAGACTGCGTTCCGAACTCGGTATAGACATTACGAGTATTTAGTGATGCCATTCGGATTCACGAATGCACCGGCGATATTTATGGACTTGATGAACCGAATCTTTTCACTGTTCTTGGACCAATTTATCGTGGTGTTCATCGATGATATTCTGGTCTACTCGAGGAGCATAGAAGAGCATGCAGAACACTTGAAGATCGGACTGCAGACATTGAGGCAAGAAATATTATATGCGAAGATGAGCAAGTGTGAGTTTTGGCTTGAAGAAGTGAAGTTTTTGGGGCATGTCGTATCCAGAGATGGAATCACCGCAGTTCAAGATTGGCCGATTCCGAAGAACGTAGAAGAGATCAGAAGTTTTCTTGGACTTTCCGGGTATTACAGAAGGTTCGTGGAAAATTTTGCTTGTTTGGCTGAGCTTTGACCAAGCTTACGCGTAAGGAAGTACCATTTGTGTGGACGGATAAGTGTGCGTCAGCTTTTGAGGCGTTGAAGTGGAGATTGATAACCGCTCCTATTTTGACCATACTAGACGGTTCCGGAGGATTGGTGATTCACAGCGACGCATCTGGGAAAGGATTGGGATGTGTTTTGATGCAGCATGGGAAGGTTATAGCCTACACATCGAGACAGTTGAAGACCCATGAGAAGAATTACCCAACTCATGATTTGGAGCTAGCAGCTGTGATTTTCGCTTTAATGATTTGGAAACACTACTTATTGGGCGAAAGGGTCGAAGTATTCATCGATCACAAAAACCTGAAGTATGTGTTCACACAGAAGGAGCTTAATACGAGGAAGCGTAGATGGTTGGAGCTGATGGCTGACTATGATCTTGATCTTAAGTACCATCCGAGGAAAGTTAATGTTGTGCCGGATGCGCTTAGTCGGTTGCCAGCAATTCAGATGTTGACTGCACAAAAGGAGCTTATGGAAGATTTTCGGAGATTCGAGTTGGAGATCATACTACTGCATTCTTCAGGACAGTTGATGCAGCTGCAAGTACAGTCGTCATTGATCGGGAGTATTAAAGCAGCGCAGTCGAAGGACCCAAGATTGCAAAGGTCTCGAGAACAGGTTGAAGCTGGACTTCGAACGGACTTGTTAATTCATGAAGATGGTTCGTTGCGATATGGTAGCCGTTTATGTGTGCCAAAAGGAGATATTCGTGAAGAAGTTATGAAGGAGGCACACAGTTCCGCGTATTCCGTACATCCAGGAGGCACGAAGATGTACCGTAATCTACGACAACATTTCTGGTGGGAAGGCATAAAAAGGAAGATTGCTCGCTTTGTAGTGAAGTGCTTGGTGTGTCAGCAAGTTAAAGCTGAACATCAAAGGGTTGCTGGTTTATTGCAACCACTTCCAATTCCTCAATGGAAGTGGGAACATATAACCATGGATTTCATGACAGCTTTACCACGGAGTCCAAAGGGTAACAATGCAGTTTGGGTGATTGTTGATCGATGGACCAAGGCAGCTCATTTCATACCATTTCGAGTTGGTCAGTCAACGGAAGCATTGGCGGAACGGTACATGCAGGAGATTGTGAGATTGCATGGAGTACCTGTGAGCATCGTGTCCGACCGTGACACCCGATTCTTATCACACTTCTGGAGGAGTTTACAGGAAAGTTTGGGGATGCGATTGAAGTTTAGCACAGCTTATCATCCTCAGACAGATGGCCAGTCGGAGAGAACGATCCAAACTCTTGAAGACATGTTGAGAGCTTGCATGTTAGACTTCAGGGGTTCTTGGGAGGATCGTCTATACTTGGTGGAGTTTCGTACAACAACAGTTTTCAGGCGACTATTCAGATGGCTCCATTCAAAGCATTGTATGGTCGCAAGTTTCGTTCACCTGTTTGTTGGGACGATGTTGGAGAACGGAGAATGTTGGGACCAGATTTGATCGTGCAAACAGTTGAGAAGGTTAATACTATCCGGAATCATATGAAGGCAGCACAAGATCGGCAGAAGAGTTGGGCCGACACATCGAGAAGACCTATAGAGTTCGCTGTTGGTGATTTGGTATTCTTGAAGATATCACCGACTAGAGGAGTGATTCGTTTTGGGAGTCGAGAAAAGCTTAGTCCTCGATTCATGGGGCCTTTCGAGATTTTGGAGCGTGTTGGAGAAATGGCTTATCGATTGGCTTTACCACAATCTTTGGCGAATGTTCATGACGTGTTTCATGTATCTCAACTCCGTAAGTATGTTCGAGATGAAATACACGTGTTGGATCATTCAGAGCTGACAGTAAGAGAGGATTTAACCTTTGAGGAACGATCGATGTCGATTGTTGATCGAAGAGAAAAGGTCCTTAAGAACAAGGTTATCCCTCTCGTACTTGTTTCTTGTGGAAATCGCTCGCATGGAGAATCGACTTGGGAACGAGAAGACGAGATTCGACAGAAGTTTCCACACCTGTTCTTGTAGATTCTTGATTGTTCATCTTTTCTTGTTTTGGGAATTTCGAGGACGAAATTCTTTTTGTAGTTGGGTATAATGTAACATCCTAGTTCATTTATACCAGTTCTAGTTCATGTATTTCTTTATTTATGGTATTTTCCTGATTTACTATGTTTTGGGTGCGAATAGTGTATTTGACATTTGTATTTGACATTTGTATTTGCATCCGACCCGACCCGCATGCTTGAAACCAGTCTTGATTCATGTTTATCATTTATCCTGACCTGTTACATGGACTCATGCACTTTCATTTTAATTTATACATCTTGAATACTGGCATTTTATCTGGCATTTGCATTTTTACAATATAACATTTTAAGTCACATAAAATATTTTAAAAATACATTGCATGGCCTGCACGATACCCCTAAACCTGTGGTAGCATCCACGTATCTTGTTCTCGTCCCGTTCAGTGAAACGGACTTGTTTGGATGACTACGCGCACGTGCGTGCATCCGTTCTTGGGGGTATGCATTTTTTCGTTATCCGGACATTCATTTTTTTTTATTTTGGTCGATATGTATATTTTTCATATTTTAAAACTGAATTTTAGACCCGACCCGGGCATGTTATGGACTATATTTGTATTTACCAGAATATCAAATTTTATTTATATAATATTAATTTTATAAATTGATACAAATTAAAATTTAGTTAACTAATAAAAGATTTTTTAAATTTAAATCTAAACTAATTTCCTAACAAACTAACAACCCCTTTCTCTCTCTCTCTCCTCTGCATATATATATTTATATATATTTTATTTATTTAATTTTTCTTTCCTTATTTAATACACAGCCTCTTCTTCTTACTTCTTCTTCTTCTTTTTCTTTCTTTTTCTTGATCTTGTTTCTTAATTCCGGTGATCACCGCCGGAGCCGTGCTCGTCGCTGACGATCCGAGTGATCCAGTGAACGTACCTGACTTGCGTGATCACCCTCGTGCGTTGTTTGGAACCGTTCCGTATACCGTGCGCGCGTCACGATATTTCGCAGATAAAGGACGTTCCGTACACATCCGTTCTTGTTCCGTCTAGGCAAGTTAATCTTGCTACATGCTATATAACTCATTATATACATATTTAAATAAATATCACACCTGTATTTTAAATCAAGCATCCCATGTTTCATATTACAGCATTTCGACGTTCCGTTTACATTTGTATAGTGCATTTCAGATCTAGAGCATGCAAACCAATCTTAATTACATGGTACATTACTTTAGATGCATCTATTTTAACAAATGGAATACCTGTATTTAAAATCATGTACCCCATGTTTAGTTTTATAACTTTTAGATGATCCGTTTGCATCCATTCATATCATTTCATATCTAGGTCATGAAAACTTATCTTGTTACATACTATACTATCATATACTGCATCAAATTGAATATTTACATTTAATATTGCTTAGTTATATGTTCCGCACTTGTTAGTTTATTATTTTACGATTATGTGATACCCGTTTGCATCCATATCATTTAAAATATATATCGTCGTAATATTTCTTATTATTATCTTTAAATAGTTTATAATCTGCATTTTATAATGTTATACATTTAAAAATATTATAGTTTACACATGAAACGTCGTTTAAAAGCGGATACGATAAATCTGAAATTTACTGTACACCTTACCTTATAAAATTCATTATAAATCATAAAAAAATCATTAGTATACGTTCTTTAGTTCGTTACGAAGCTAACTCAGAATACTATAACTTTATGAAATATTTCCTTGCAAAATAAATTTTTTAAATAACGTAAAATGCAAATGAAAATATCTCTAAACTGCTGTCCAGGGAAATTCCAGCAGCAAACTTTCAACTTCGAATGTTCATAGCTTTTTGTAGGGACAACCTGAGATGCTTATACTTATAAAAATGAAAACTTTATTGAATTATATTTGTTTTGGTATAAGACACGTCCCTTTTGGAGAACGTTTGTTATTTTTAAGCTATTTTACAAATCAAGGTGACGCTGAATTTCTAAACGGAACTTTCTTGTGCATGGTTAATCAATACCACTTTTATAGTTATTAATCGGTTTGAATATGTTATCCATGTTAATATTATTATATAAATATCTATTTAATAAATAATAGTGCTTGTGTTTTAATATTCAGCAAATTTTACCGATTTACAGTTTTATAGTATCCGTCTGTATCCGTACGGTTTATTACATATCTAGTTGCACGCCGAGACCATATTATTTCATGTTACTGTTGTATTAGTGCACCATGCTTGATAATTGTGCATCCTACCTAGTCATGATGTGACCCCTGATCGATATTTGTGCATCCATGCTTTTATTGTGCATTCCTACTTTCACCTTGATTCAATACTTGCTACAGTTTGATTATGAGCACCCGTTTGACACATGTGCACTTCTTGACATGACCTGATACACCACTACTTGACATGACTTGATACATATACACTACCTGACATGACCTGATATATCACTACTTGACATGTTACCTGATCCTGTTTCTAATGCCGACATATCCTGTTGTTTGTACAGACAAACCTGTTCCTGCTTGATCCTGTGTTGGCATTGGTCTCAGATTTATAAATACCCGACTTACACACATGACCTGGGGGCATGGGGAAATCAAGAATGTAGCTGAACGTAACTCAAAGGGCTATTATATCATTTTACCGTGGTCCCTTGGGGAATGAACGGGACATAGACTCACAGTCTATTACATCATTTTACCGTGGTCCCGTGGGGAATGAACGGGGCATAGACCGATGGGTTATGATGAGGATTACATTAATTGATTTCGAATAACTTTAAAGTAGATAACCTCATAGCACAGTTTAGACTACTCACTGCACTTCACCTGTTTATATTTTGTCCACTTATCTATATTCATGTTACGGTTTACTTATGACTTGTTACTGTTATACTTTTATTACTGTTCATACTCGTGCCTGCATGTATTGCTACCCCCCGATTATATTATTGTTGATATTATGACGCACTGACGTCTGGGTTTTGCATGGCCTAGATCCTCTACCTTTGTCGCAGGCTAAGCAGGAGTATTTCCGCCGTCAGGCCGAGCAGTGAGGATCCTGTTAGTATCCAGTTAGTTCAGTTATTTCCGTACTTTCCAAATGTTACTGTTTATCGGATTTATTGCTTCCGCATATTATTTCTTGACTCGTTTATTCTGGCTCATGGACATGTACTAGATAGTTTATTTACTTTCCTGTTCTTGATATCTCTACAGCCGTAATGTGACTGTGGAGGGATTTTTCCTATCCACAGGTAGCATGGTTGGCTCTGTCACGTGCCTATCTTAGAGCACTCTAAGAAGCGGGGCGTGACAGGATACATCCACGTCGGGATCACCGGCTATTCCTCACCAGAGGAACTATCGTCCCGCTCGTGATGCTGCCCGGGCTCAAGCTTGTGCTGCTGTCGCTGGAGGTATATATCGCATTTCATTTTTCGTTTATTATTGATTTCTTAATTCCATTTTATCTTAATATTGCTTGTATATATATTTATCTTGTAGATGCAGGGCAGCCACACCCCCTAGAGGAGGACTCGAGGGCCGAATCAGACCCACAGGCTGAAGCCCGATAGAGTTAGGGGGAGGCATCATTCCCCCTCTTGTTTACCCCCGATTATCGCTACACCGACGATTATGCCGAGAGCTTCATCCGGTATATGGGGGATGAGAGCCGCATCCAAAAGAAGTATTCTTTCACGTTGAGTGGGGCGATCAGCACCGGCGTTCCTTTGCCCTCTTCTGGGATCAGGCTCGAGTATTAATATATTTTTTCATTTGACTTATCAAATAAATTTACTATTATTTAACACTTATAATTTAAATACATTATTCTCTTATATTTGCAGTTGGATTACGACTTTCAGCCTGTACTCGATCCTGATCATCCTGACAGAGTGCTCGATCTTCACGCTCTTTACCTGGGCCTCATGAAGAACATGCAATCTAAGGTCCGATATAATAGGAACAAGATGAAGATCGATTGCTACATGCTATGGCTAGAGACCCCCGAGGTGGAGAGAGCGGCTCTCCTACATTCTCTGACCTTTACCAGAGTCGACGTAGATACATGGCCTCTTTTGTACAGGTATTATGAGTCTGAGCGCAAATTGTTCTGTAATTTAAATGTAATTCATTGTTTAGTATAATTTTTTTTTTAATTCTTAATTAGAAAACTAAATCTGATTGTGTTGTGCAGAAACAAGCTGATCAAAACTAGGAGAATAGAATGTCTTTGAAGAGGGGCCGTCCCACTTACACAGGTGGCTGAAGGAACATTACTCGTGCCATGGAGGCATCGGTAAATTACAATATAACTATTTCAATATAATGCAATATTAAAATTTATTTTATAATATATGTAAAATTTTTGCGAATTGCAGAGAGCTCAGACCCTGGCATAGGGTGGTACACCGAGCGTGTTGACCGTGTATCTGGCCGTTCAAGGCACCTCGATAGATCCCGCCACGGGTGAGCTTCGATTCCCGACACTGCTACCCAAGAGTATTACGTAATTGTTAATATTTATTCTAATTCGAATGAAATTTTTGTTTTGATAAGTTCAAATTTAAATGATATACTTATGTTTTAATGCTTAATGTGGGTGTAGGAGCGGGTGGTAGAGCAGGCGGAGGCATCAGGGATTGATTTCAGTGGACAGATCAATACGATCATACTGACCTCAGTCTTAGACGCCGTACACGGAGGGCACCTTGGAGGTTGGGAAAGAGGCCGAGGGCGTGGTCCTAGCAGGGCCTATATGAAGTTGGTCTCCACTCCGGCGGTTACTTCCCCTACCCCCCGTGAGCGACGTCTGGAGCATAATATTGCCGCATTGAAAACCACCGTCAAGGAGTTGAAGAAGATGTTGGTATGTATATTACTTATTAGGAAAATATTATATCACATTATAGATAGTAGCATATGCAATATTAGTAGCCTGAGCTTATTTGGTTTTAGACTTAAGTTTGATTAATCAAACTTACATAAAACTATCTAAACTGAACTTTATAATCATAACCATGCCATATCTTTCTACATTTTGGAGTTTAAAAAGTTATGATTATCCAAACTCAAAACTTGAGAAGAAAACATTGCTTTGTAAATTAGATAACTTCAAAACTAAGCATCCAATCAAAGCTAAACAATTAAGGAGAGATACGGACTTACAAGTTAGAGTAAGTATCATTTCTACCTCCACTTAAAATAAACTGCGGTTTTTCAAACTAGATATCCAAACTAGACCTAAGTCCCTAAGTATTTTTAGATTGAGGGAAAAAAGTATAGCCCTGAATGTATGGAATTTCAACATGTATAAATTCTCATACATAACATATAAATTTCAACAGAACGTGTGGAATCTCAACAAAGCATATATTAATTCGATGTTCCGCAATAATCCGATATTGATACGAATTCGACTAAAATCTAGTACACCGTTCTTACTTGTTTATTACACAAATACAAAATTTTACAGATTCGGCATGGTACTTCGGCTGCGACTCCACGTGCCTCTCTTTCGGCTGTAGCTCCGCAAGCCACTACCTCGGCTGCTGCCGCGCATGCTACTTCTATAGCTCCACAGCCTGCTCAGACTCTTGTAAAGACCGCTCAGACTCCTGCAAAGACCGCTTCTTCATTAGTCTAGTTTTTGTCAACCCAAGGCTGCACCGAGGAGCAGATGCGCCGAATTACGACGTTTATTAGATGTGGAAGAGCTGGACCGAGGTAGGATAAGTTTATTTATATTTTTAACGATGGATGTACTTATTTGATACATATTGTATGTTTTGGACGATATCGGTGGTTGTTTGGATGTTTTCAATGATTTTAGATTGATTTCGTATTCTGTTTATTTTTTTCTTTTATATATTATGTGTAAGATGTTGTCTATGAATATTTCTGTATTTGACTGTATGATATATATTATTGTGCATAGAATGGGGGGAAAACAGAAAGCTCCTTTTAAAAAAATCCTGATATAATGTCCCTATGAATTAATCTATAGGGGCAACTATTGCACCTACGGATTAATCCGTAGGGATAAAATATTATGATATCTGATATTTTGTCCCTATGGACTCGGTAATATGGGAAAAACTTGTCCCTGTAGATTAATCCGTAGGGGAATTTGTAAGGCCCTACGTATAACTTCGTAGGTACAACTATTTTATTTTTTTAACAGAAAAATTAAAAAAAGATTATGTCCTTACGGAGTAATCCGTAGGGATAAATACCCCTACCATTTATTATCTGTCTTTATTGGATCGACAATAAAGATAGATAATAAAGACAGAGTACTTACAATGCTAGAGACTTAAGCAAACAAACCAGGCAAATCTTTATTTATTAAAAGGAATATATTATACAAGGAGGAGAGGAGATACAATAAGAAAGAGAGGGAGAGAGGGAACGAGTGTGTCCTGAACTAAGGCTCAGCCTCTTCTTTTATAGAGGGGAAAGCCTTCCGGGTTCTTCTCTCTATTATTGATGCTTGCATCATTGCTTGCGTCTTGAGGAATTATTATTCTCTGAATGCTTCCTTTATTAAAGGTAAAGATAATTGATTGCTTCTTTATTAAAGGTGACTGGCAGATTCCTTTGTCGTCTTCTGAATTATTGAAAGCGTGGGTCCCACCAAAGTCGTGTGTTGGCGTTACTGCGGTTGATCAATTTTTGGGTGAGTTGTAAAGAATCTGTATTATTAGTAATTTCCTTTTGAGCCTTATTTGCCAAGTAATTTCCTTTTGGGCCTTATTTTCCTTATGTTATATTTCTGGCCTTTTACCCTTTCTTTTATCGCTTGGCCCTTTATCACGGCCCATCATATCCTCTTAATTTTGGTCTGTCATATCCATGTCTTTATCGGCTTTTGGAAAAAGTTCATTTTTCTCCCTCATATCAACTGACTTATTTGTCTTAGAGGATGATACTGAAATATTATCGCAGTTATCAAACGTTTGTTCGAATTGTTTCTTCATGTATTCCAAGCATTTCTTCATAAGGTCTTCTTCTGAAATGTTCAGAAACTTTCTCTGGAAGGAACGTCTTAATTTCTGCAGTGGGTTGTCTGTAGCTAGTTCCTCGTTGATCCTTTTATTTAGGATGTTGTTATTGTTTTTAATAGCTGCTTTAATTTCAGCTATTTTTTCTTCCTCTTTTATTCTTATTCACCATTTTATTAAAAAAAATCGGGTGAACACTGGAATATTATGTTCAATGAACTCAACGGCTAATGTCCACTTGAATATATAGGGAATATCATTCTCTGTAAAGTAATAAATAGTACTTTCTCCTTCTCTGAAAATATGTTCCTCTGTATTATGGAACATGGATGCGATTCGATCCATGGAATAAACAATTCTTGTATTACGGATGGTAGCTGTCACGACCCGAAAGCGGCACATGATCGGCACTTAAATCACGTGACGTCTAAAGATGTCAACGCAATCGAAATAAGCCAAACACTCGGAATCTAAACCTTTTTTAAATAAATAGTAGAGATGAAGTTTTATTAAAAAAGAGTTATTTAATTGAATCAATTTTCTTTTAGAGTGTAAATAAGTTTGTTCGAAAAGTGCCTATGTCTTTTAAAAATCGGGCAGTACCTTCTTTGTAAATTTTGAATAAAACCACATACAAAACATAATATATAAAGCATTTCCAACGGGAGCTAACTTCCATGCCCAAACGGTGGATCAACCATGCAGATAATATATGATGTCTAAGACGAAGAAATAGAAAGCGAAACATGAACAAAAACAATATAAAGTCGACTCCAACGAGTGCGGCGCCAAAAAACATATAATATCTAAGTCTCGCTTCTAAGTCCATAAATATACAAGTTTTTCTTGATGGAGTTTTTAACTAGATCCAAAAGAATATATACATATACAATATGTGGTTACGATTCAACATGTAACCCACCTACCAAAGCAATCACCGAAGTAACACGTATACCGGAAAGCCGCTATTGATCCAAGCGGTCAATCCTGTAGAAAACTTGTAACGACTCTGTTTTTAATGTACAAAAATTTGTTTAAAGTTAAAGTACTAACTGGAGTATTTGCAACCCTGAGTTTACTATAAGTATTTAATTTTTTTTAGAACAGCAAGAATGCACTTGTAGCTCACTGGTAAAGCCTTGCACTGCTGTGACGTAGCCCCTGTGTTCAAATCCTCTCAGCCATATATTATTTTTAATGATTTTTCTTTTATACATTTTGGAAGCCCAAAAGTTTACATGTGCAATACACGTAAAAATGAAAAGTCATTAAAATCAAACATGTAAAAATTGTCATATGAATAAACCCTGACACGTGGCACCAATCCCCCACCCCATCTCACTTGATGGACCGACGAAATTGCTCCAAGGGCAGGCGGCGCCGGGCCCCAGTGGGGAATTCCTCCAAGTTTTAACCCAACACTCTTTGGCCTCCCCCCATTACTCCTCTGCTGTTTGATTTCTCTGTAAATTTACAGAGAGATTAAATTCACCTTTTTAATCCATTTTAATGCATTTTTAATTCTCATTTTTAATTCCCTAAACCCTAATTCTATCCTATAAATACAACCCCACACTCTAGCCCTCTCTATTCTGAAATCTATCATCAAAACTCTCAAATTTTTCCAAGTCAAATTAGTTGTACAAGTGGAGTTAGCCCAATGTCATCTTCCGGCGACGACTCGAGACAAATCCGGCGACACCGTGACTCCACGAAACTCTCAAACTCTTTCTCTACCTCCCCTCTCTCATCTAATCCAGTAAGTCCCTTCTTTTCTCTCCTTTTCACCTCTCAAAAAGTTCTCTTTTCAATACTCGTCGAAAGTAGAGTTATTCCGATTTCCGATTTTAATTTTGTTAAAAATATAACTTTTCTTAATAACCAAATACCCATATTGTTACAACTTATTTAGTAATCATAAACAAACATTTAGAGCAAGTTTCAATTCAAAATACCATGCTATGCAACTTTTATTTCACTTTTACGGTTAAATACCATAAACTTTCTATTCGACATCTTTCATCATATATGCTCATATTATCTTTAGAAAACTCACGAGGTAATGACCTACCTCATCACAACACTCATCATGACATAGTACGATGGCTTTTGGAACAATATTTTGTGGGATAAATACAATTTTACAATAAAATAGCTTAAACTAATAAAACCGTATTCTTTAAGATTGTTTTAATTAAATTCCTTTCAATTAAGCCTCTACAACCCATTTTGGGGAACCCGATTTGGATGGTGCGGGTTATCACACATCCTTGGGACTAGTAGAGCGAGATGCAGACCTCCTCACGGAGTATCCAATCTCGATGGAATTTTTAATACAATTCTTAAGAATAATGTGATTTTCTATTTAATAAATAAATTCTATTTATATATATATATATTATCAAAATATCTATTTCAAATATATATAATAAATTCTATGTTTTCTAAACAAAGGAATCACAAACTTCATGAATATACCATCACATATCTATACAATTCCAATTTACACTAAAATACCCTATACTATTCAATCTAGTTTTATAATTATTAGAATACTTCACTTTTAAAAATTACATCCATGAAAACCCTAAATACGATAAATAAATGCTTGAGGTTTACTTTGAAAGTTTATCAAAACTATGTTTCATAAAACCCCCTCAAGTTTATTAATTTACAATAAGGACCCTAGTAAATATAGGTTTAAGCGGGACCAATTCTTTTGAGCCTCAAGGAGCCGGAGAAAGTGGGTGCTTGCCTATTTAAGGTAGGAAACTAAAACGGGGTTATCAATGGTAATTGGCTTGAAAAATTCACAAATCCTGTCGTCCATGTACAGCAGTTACCGATAACTCCAAAACCTAATTCAGGAATCAAATTCTATTTAAGTGTCTGACTCAGATAGAGTCTCAGTCTAATTTGAATACAATCTAAACATGAAAACGATTCAAATATAACTCCAATACATCATGAATCTATATATACTAGAACTTGAACATGCATACCAGAGTACTATCTATATCAACATGACTTGAACTGACCGAACCATGGATATAATGATCACATGACTATCCGTTACATCTTTATCCGTTTACATGAACAATTGATATCATGGTTTCGGCAAGTCTTACAGTTATAAACAACACAATATACATTACGGGGTTTTTAAGGGGTAGATTGGTACGGAATGTGTTAAAAGTGGCACGATGATGGTCACTTTAATACACCTAACCTGAATATCCGTTGTTGTTGACACGTGGCTTAACGGTTCTTTGTGCTCCGTATACCTTAGTCCACGGAATAGTTGGACTCCTCTCGTATACATTGGCATATTCTGTACCAAGCTACAAACAATTGCGTTAACATAACAATCATACATTGTACCAGTATTTTCTCTTATCTGTTCAGTCTATTCTTATCTCTCTTTGGGACTTACCGAGAAATTGTTCGCTGACGACATTCCTTTTTCTATTCTTTCTTTGTAATGTTATCAGGAGGACCCGACTCTCTAGAGATCGAGCCCAGGTCAGAAGACTTGGATCAGTTCATCGAGGCCCCGGAGTTCTAGTCGCTTGTATACACTTTTACTTTCAGTTCATGCCATTGTTTAGGCATTGCTTTCCACATTGTATTTACTTTTCAGTTGTATTGTAAAGAATGTTTAAAAAATAAAAAGAAGTTGTCCATTTACATCTCATGTCTTTCTTATGTATATTTATATTATATTGCTTATTTACGCTTAGCGTGTTTACTTCTGAGTAAATACATCGCGGGCAGTCACGTCTCCTTATCCGTACACTGAGAAGCGGGGCATGACAGGTTTTGTTGGTGGCCCATGCAGGTCAGTTCTGCATGGAAACCTAAGCAATATAACACAAGAATTATAAAACCCGGCAACTAAACATTCTTTATATTTTATATTACTTGAATCTATCCTAACCCTATTTTTCTTTCAAGGTTATGGATTCTCCGAACAATACTAGCACCAATGTGAACGGCAATACCACACCACCACCTCTTCCACTTACTCCTACCGTTGTAGCTCCGATCAATGAGCAGATAGTACTACTCGAGGCAATAAAGAGCCTCTTGGAAGGACAGCAGCAGCAGACTGCTATCCTAATGAACCGCCCAGAAGCTGAGGCACCTGGAGTGAAACAATTCCGGGCACTGCATCCTAAGCAATTTTCTGAGAAAGAGAGCCCTCTGGAAGCTGAAGAATAGGCTCAATCCATTGAGGACGATCCGGCAGTAGCACAAGTGCCAGACATTACTTTGGTAAGGGTTGCGAAGCTGCAACTCACGGATAACGCCCGAGTATGGTGGAAGGCGGAAGAAAGCCGTCTTACTAAGCCGATCAAATGGAAGACTTTTTGCGACATGTTCGACGCGAAATATTTTCCCGAGGCTACAAGATTTGACATGGAGCAGCAATTCATCCACCTACAACAAGGCTCTATGTGGAGCAAATCCATGGATGAGTATGATACTGAGTTCACTATGTTGAGTAGGTAAAATATGTCTCAAATATTCGAATTTACTGATATCACATACTACACAGCTAACACAAGTGTTGGGTTACGGCAGCGTCCCGGCCGTCAATCCGAGGCCAAATGCGGAACAAAAACTTTTCAAACTTGGCGCTACCACAACCAAATACCCGGATCGTGCCATTAACAGTTAACTAGCAAACTGAAAAAAGAGTTCAGAGATTATACCGATCGATCCGTGTCCTTCGGTCTTCAATCTCTTCGCCAAGCTCCTTGCGGCTGCCCCCGAACAAACTCGCTCTTCGATCTCGCTCGTCGAAATGGCTCCACGTCGAGGATTCTTTATGCGGGCTCCCGCTTCAAACCGAAGCAACTCGGACATGATGTTTGCTAGCCGACCTGTCCAAGATGAAGTAGAGATAGTGTGTGATTAGTTTGTCTCAATACACTCTAGGATTCTTAACACATGGGAGGGATAGAGTGGAGGTTGAAGAAGAAGCCATGAGTGAAGAGTTGTGAGCACAAGAAAAAGCTAGTGAAGAAAATGGCAATGCTATTTGTGTGAGATCTTTTGTGTGATCTCTCTATGTTTTTCTCAAGACCAAACCACCACATATATATGGTTGCCCTCTCATTGCTCCACAAAATATCCCACACCCCAAATCAATAAAGAAATGGACATGGCACAAAAAATCACACCATGAGTCACCAAAATAGCACATGCCTCATTTAAAGCCCTAGGCTAAAACTTGCACTCACAATTTCCACATAATCAAACTTTAAACCAAAAGTTTAATCCAAAAAGAAATGGTATCAACTAAAGTAATCTTGTGACGGATCACTAGAATACCCCTCATCTGTATATACATACCCGCATCCGTATTCCGACTGAATACGAATACTACGAGACAAAAGTGATCCAACCAATCTAATACTAGGATCCGGCTTAAACCAAAGCCAACTAGTATGATCCGTCCGATCATGATCCATGCACGAGTGCACGTATATGATCGAATCCTGCCATAAAACCATACGGCCTCTACAACATTTCGCCCGAACTTGGGAAACTTTCTGTCGGGGACTTTAAAGACCCGTCAATACGCTGGCAGTGGGTTTAACTACAAGCACGTCAGCACTAGCTGTACGTAACGGCTGCCCATGTATTGAGCGAAAGGGAGGCCGACGAGCGAACTCATCCTGAAACCCTACTGAGCCTATCTGTGACAATCTCCGTACAGTCCGGTCTATTCATCTATGAGTATCGCATATCAGTCCTAGGGGGATGGTAAACGTCAGACCCCCAATAGCGGTATAAGTCGTGTCGGAGTATAGCCCAGAACACCTTGAGAAACTACTGGAATACCTACCAGTAAATCTCGCTTGCCTTGGCCAAGGACTTTGTGTAATGGCTCTCCAGACACATCGCGATATCAACCCACAATACCGGGAGAGACGAATCCTGTCTAACCGCCACTGCCTCCAAGTGCTTCGGGACTGCACCCAACTACTACCTATTTGCACGACTCCTTTGAGCCGTGGTAGGGTAGCAATCAAAGAACAGTGGGAACACACTTAAGGCAAAACAGCTGTGTCAAGTCAACGGACTAAGCTGTACTCATGTTACCTAGGAACTGCTCCTAATGATAGGTATAGTACCAATTAGCAGTGCCCCTGCGAGTCCGTCCGGTGTACTCATAACCCAATGAGCACCTGTATACATCTTAGGTGAACCAGCTGACACCAATGGCTTGTGAGACCGGCCACTGCCCCTCGTCGGGGTCTCGAACTGTATACACTAGTCTACTCTGGAGTATCGATACCCTGTCTCGAAACTCCCTCGACTAGGGACCTTTTAAGGACGTGCTTATAGACCCCAGCTCCCACGTATATGATCGCCATCATACTGCTGGCAGTCAAGCAAGAATCCTATGGGATCTATCAGAATGTAATAGTGATCTGTAATATCACCTGAAGCATGTACACGATGATAAAGACAAACCAGATAGCATACTATCATCTCGAGTAAGACGGTCCTACCGGTATAGGTCCTCCCTCAATCATTGCAATCACGTGCCTGTGATACTATAGCCAACAATCTCCCACTTGCACTTAAGGCTAATTATGTAAGTCTACGGTAGCGCCCCGACCGTCATTCTGACGCCAAACGCGGAACAAAAACTTTTATAACTGGCGCTATCGCATACTATAACCCGGATCTTGCCATTAACGTTAAACTAACAAACTGTAAAGAGGTAGAAAGGCTATACCAATCGATCTGAGTCCTTCGGTCATTAGCCATCATCCCACGCTCCTCGTGGCAACTCCGATCTCTTGTCTCCTCATCGAGGTGGCACCACGTCAACGGATCATTAAACGGGCTCCCGCCTCTATACCGAGGCAACTCGGTCATCAAGTCTGCTAAAAGAGATGACCAAGATGAAGTAGAGAATGAGTAGAATATTTTGTCTCAAACACCCTAGGGTTCTCATCACATGAGAGGGTTAGGGTGGAGGTTGAAGAAGATGCTAAGGATTGGAAATTATGAACTCAAAAAACTATCTCAAGAGAGCAAAAACCAAGCATACAAAAATTAACCCTTGGCTGCCCTCTTCACTTGTGTGTGATATATATATGATTTTGAGTTCGAGAAATAAAGAAAATATCTTATCAAAATATCTCCAACTCAACCCTAAAATATCTCACCCAAAACAAACTCAATTAATTCTCTAATGACTCACTAGATGACTCACTACATGAGTCATTAGTGAACAATCTAGAATCAATGAGTCACACTAATGAGTCACACTTTCCAAAATCCATAATCATTTAAACCAAAATGATTAATCCAAAAAGAAATGCATCTTCTAAAATACTCTCGTAACGGATTACGAGAATACCCCTCACCTGTATATACATACCTGTATCCGTATTCCGACTGAACACGAATACGAGAGACTAAAATATTCCGACTTAATATAATACTTGGATCCGGCTTAAACCAAAGCCCACCAGTATTATCTGTCCGAAATATGACACGTGCACAAGTGCACGTGCATTTTCAAACCCTGCCATAAAACCATACGGCCTCTACAACGTTTCGCCCGAACTTGGGAAACTATCTATGGGGGACTCTAAACACTCGTCGGTACCCTCGCAGTGGGTTTAACCACAACCACGTCAGCGGCACTAGCAGTGCGTAAAGGCTGCCCATGTACTGACCGAAAGGGAAGCTGATGAGCGAACTCATCCTGAAACCCTACTGAGCCTATCAGTGACAATATCCGTACAGTCCGGTCCGTTCGTCTATGAGCATCGCATACGGGCCTAGGGGGCTAGTAACGTCAGACCCCCAATAGCGGTATAAGTCGTGTCGGAGAGTAGCCCTGAACACCCTGAGAAACTACTGGAATACTTACCAGTAATTCTCACCTGCCTTGGCCAAGGACTTAGTGTAATGGCTCTTCTAGACACAGCGCAATCTCACCCCCAATACTGGGAGAGACGAATCCCCTGCCGATCCGCTCACTTGCCTCCATGTGGCTCGGGACTGTACCCAACTAAAACCTGTTTGCACGACTCCTTTGAGCCGTGGTAGAGTAGTAATCAAGTACAGTGGGAACTCACACGAGACAAATGATGACCTCAGGTCGATGAACTAACCTGTATACATGTCACCAGGGAACTGCTATCGGACGCTAGGTATAATACCAACTAGCAGGTTCCCGGCGAGTCCTGTACGGTATACTCATAACCTAATGAGCACCTGTATACATCTTAAGTGATCCAACTGACACCAGTGGCTTGTGAGACCGGCCACCGTCCCTCATCGGGGTCTCGACTGTATACACTAGTCTACTCTGGAGTATCGATGCCCTGTCTCAAAACTCCTACGACTAGGGACCACTTTTAAGGATGCGCTTATGGACTACCTAACTCTCACGTATATGATCGCCATCATACTATTGGTAGTCAAGCAGGATCCTAAGGGCTCTATCAACGTGTAATAGTGAACAGTAATGTCACCTAAAGCTGTACACGATGATAAAGGCAAACCAGATAGCACACTATCATCTTGAGTAAGACTGTCCTACCGGTATAGGTCCTCCCTCAATCATTGCAATCACGTACCTGTGATCCAATAATTGACTTTGAGGGCACTATAACCAACAATCTCCCACTTGCACTTAAGGCTAATTATTTCGATGTCGCATACTCACAGCCCGTGTGATACCGAATACCCAACTCCTCTACTAAACAGTTTCACAAAGCTCGTTTGTAAAAACTCTTGTGTTCGAGAAATAGCCTCAGTGAGTGGATCCGCCTTGATGTTTCTTTCTATGTCTCTCTTAATCTCAAGTTCGCGGAGAAAACCATCTCCCAAATTGAGTAATACCTGTCTTAAAATATGTCTGGATATCTGATAGGACCTAGTTCATAAATGAACTCCAAATCCAAACTTCTTAGACTGTATCGTCAACTGAACCTAATCAGTATCCTGCACCATGCCTCCCACAGTATCCTCTTGGACTACCTATCCATAATACTGCCCCTCGTCAGAGGGAAAACTATAACTCTGACAGTCACTCTGTCATCCATGTCACCTTGAAAGCCTGGAATGATAACCGTCTCCGAAGGAGGCTGCCATTATCAAATCCCTAGAACATCCACTTATGTTCTAAAAACTGCTTCCGTATGTTTCTCCAGTATTGGATTAATATAAACTTATTGCATCTAGTGCAAAAACAACATCTGGTGTGGTACTTGACATCTGATGATCAACTCAATTACCTAAGCAAGTGATATGTTAATCATGCACATCCCTCTCCCCTTTAGTCTGTAAGACACCTTTAGAGAGGGTGACTCCATCACCTGCAGGTACACCACCATGCCTAGAGTCATCTATTCCAAATACTTTTAGAATACTGTCTAAGTATCCAAATTGGGAAACTACCCAAATCTAGATCTAAAACCATAGATCTAGTAACCAGAATGTCTTATATTATATCCATATCCTGTGTGGAGAAACAACTGTGTGACAACCACAGTATAACCGATCGTAGTATAAGAATTTTACTTCCTACTCTGTGTATGTCATCCAAATACCAGGACATCATACCCTACTACCTTCTTAACAGATCCATCTCCTATTCTGATGAAGTCAAACCCATGACTGTCACATCAAAATTAGATGATCTATCTCCGCTTTATCTGCTCAAGTCTATAAATAGACATAAGCTACTTGCCCACTATGCTTCCGCTGCTCCCACTGACCACAACAACCCTCTGGCAGAATAATATATACGTGCACTTCTAAAGCTAGTTTAGAACGACGCTATACTTAACCTCCTGCCGGGTCTCATACCCTTGTTAGTTATATGTATGCCCTAGAGGCCATTACTATACATCAGATGCATATTGTAGTGGATGCTTGGACATATATAGGAAGGACTTTCTTGCTCGACATGATAGTATGCTATCTGGTTACTCTTTACCTTAACGTGTACACTGATTGTCTCTCTGCTACATGTTGGTAAAGCCCTTAGGATGTGTACTTGACTACCTGGACTATGATACGGATCATACTAGTGGGGACACGGTAGTCCATAAGTACATCCTTCAAGGTCCCTAGTCGTGGGTGTATCGAGACGGGGCATCGATATACCAGAGTAGACTAGCGTATACCTTCTCGACCCATGTAGATGGACGATGGATGATCCCATATCCATTGGTGTTTGACATCAGAGATGATGTACGAGTGCTCAGTGGAGACTGGGTACACTGGACGGACTCGCTGAGAACTCCCAGATGGTATTATACCTTACGTCAGATGGCAGTTCTCTGGTGACACTGGTACAGGTTAGTCTGTAGACCCGAGATCGTCATAGAGTCTTGTGTGATTCCCACTGTGCTTTGATTTCCACCTTACCACGTCCAAGAGGGCATGAAAAACGGTGGTTTTTAGGTACAGTCCCGAGTCACATGGAGGCAATGAGCGATAGGAGGGGTTTCGTCTCTCCCGGTATTGGGGGTTGATGTTGCGCTATGCTTGATTGGCCATAACAGGGAAGTCCCTGGCCAGGGCTGGTTTAGAGATTTACTGGTAAGTGTTACCAGTAGTTTCTCGACCCGTTATGAGTCTCATATCGGCATGACTTATCGGTTATTGGGGTCTGACGTTTACCACCCCTAGACTTGATATGCGACATATCAGACGAGGAGACCAGACTGTACGGTAGTCACTGTCAGGCTTTTTGCAGGAGTTGGAGCGGGCTTGCTTGCTGATATTCTGATCGCTCAATACCCGGGTAGTTGTTACGTCCAGCTAGTACCGCTGACGGCTTGTGGGTGCTTGATATTATCATCACCTACTGCCGGCGTATTGACGAGTCTTTAGAGTCCTACATAGAGGTTATACTGGCTCAGGTAAAATGAAATAGGAGCGCATATGTGATATGTGCGGGACCGAGAATAATGCGTGTATGTGATACCGTATTCTATTCTCGCGACTATTGTATCAGCCGGTTATATGTGATATAGTCAGGCTATCGAATCAAGTGTTGATTCGATAAGTTGGTACATTTTGTGTTAGTCGGTTATATGTGATATAACCGGATTATTAAGTCAAGTGTTGATTTAATAATTTAGTGTATAATTGTATATGTGATATACTAATTTACATTAACTAACATTGGTTCACTTAAGCATTTGTTTTTCTCACTTGTGCACAACTTAATATATATGTGATATATATTAATTTGTGTTCATTTTGTATCATGGTTGTTGATACACACTACATGGGTGTATGAGACATACACCATTATAATTATATTGGTGGGGTTTTAATATACAAAGTAAATACAAAATTAGTGGATAATTGTTCAAGTGCATGAAGCTTCATGAAGCTTGTGAGTGCATTGACCAAAGTCCACTAGTTTTGTTTTACTTAGCATATTTATAAACCTAACCACTATAATTAGCCATGGTTATGTCTCTACATGAGTTAGTATATGATACCCACTCACCCATGGTTAGCTCTCTCTCTCTCTTTCTAAGTTAGTTTTCATTCTCATTTTTGAGCTCATCTTCTTCCTCCTTCAAATTCTTGCCAGGGTTTGATAAAGAGAGAGAAACATTGTGAGAAAAGAAATTCTAAAGTGTACCCATTTCCTATTTCATCATTCTCTACTAGACTAGCACTTTAGTTTAGGGTGTTTGCTTCACTAATTCTTTAGTTAGTGAAGTAGAAGCTTGAGTTCGTATTCCCTCGACGTAGATCATCTTCGGCCTCGAAGACTTCAAGCAAAACCGTTGCCCTCTTCTCATGGAGCCGTCCGAGAGTCCGGGAGCATCGTGATCGCAGCGAAAGGACTACAACAAGGAGCTTTATAAGTGAAGGACCGATCTACAAAGGTTGTATTTCGTATTCACTTAGTGTTAATGTGTTTAACATGCTAGTTTTCGCCTAATAGTCTAGCAAAGATCTTGTTTAGGATTATTCGGCACGGCTAAAATTTTAATCGGGTATGATTGATGCCTTATAGAACCTTGTTAGAGTGCCTAGTAACCCTACAGTGGTATCAGAGCCTAACTAGAGCATTAGGCGATGTGTTTACGAAGTTAAAACTCCGAACGAACTCCGAATCGACGAAATATACCCCTCTCTGAAAAAATTTTTAAAATGTGATTTTTTCTGCGTTAAAAATACTCAAAAAAATCAGCAGGGAATTCTAAGGATACTGGTAAAATACGACCCTCTAATTCGATTGAAGAGCCGCGGAACCGTGGCAAGACCCCTGCTTGTGCCGCGGTTCCGCGGCCGTCTGTGTGAATTGGGGTTTTATTTTTCTACAGTTTGATCCGTAGGTGTTTCTGCATATTTCTGGGTACTTTTAATCTGACTCAAGTGTTGAGTATTCTGGGGATTATTTTGTATTCGTTGATTCGATCGGAAAATTTAATTTCGTTCTTTTTCCGGATAATTTAGAAAGTATTAAATGGTTCGAACGGATATCAATAACTCACTTTTTCCCTTACCGGAAAATTTCCAAGTGTTGGATTTTTCCGTAGTTTAAGAATGTCTAAATCGTGCAAGTTACGCAATGGACCCTCTAGAAGACAACAAACCTTAACTCGATTATGTGACCGTCTTGAACTGCCTTTTGAACCTTAGGGTTTGGGGTAGTACGGCTTTGCCACATGTGAGGCGTTGGCTTGACCCTTCTACGGCTGGACCATTGGTATTGTGGCATGTGATGGATGTTTTTAAACTCCCCTCAAGTGTTGAGAACTTTTTGGGAAAACTTGGGTGTTTGATCATTCGGTCGGAAAGTTTAACATTGTCTATTCATCTGGAATGTGATACGATATTTGGAATCCACAAGTAGTTATGAGATAACTATTTTGAATGTTATAAACATAGCAGTTTAGTCTCAGATGATCGGTTGCCACGGGATTTTGATGCGATCAAAGTCCGTTGCAATCACGTAGCATACGCGGATACTCGCCGGGTAAACTTAATAGACAGCCACGCCCCAAAGCCCCGACCAAGTGACTGTAGGAGAACCCCGTCGCCAAAAGCATGTGTTTGGGTGCTCGCGACACCGGTGTTCCGCCTTAGTGCACTTCGTCGACGGCATCCGGGGGTGCGGCCGTCTACTAAAGTTTGCGACGAGCATTCGATCACATATCGGGAATCTTGTTGAATTGCCCGACTAGATATTGAAAAGTGTTTTCGATATAAAGACTAAAATGCGGGGTTTATAATTGTTAGGCATGCGATTTCTAAGGATCTTGCGGATTCCAACTGTTGTAGTTTTACACTTTCTTTTCTGCGACCGTAAGTGTATTATGTGATATCGCCGATTTCGTTGCTATATGTCAACGACAATTGGGATGCGCATATTTACTTACGTTGATGACATGTGATGTTATGTGTTGCTGGATATGTAATATTGGATCGTCGCGTTCTGAATAGCCGGGGGTTTTATGTGAGATGAGGGTTTTTATTTTCATTCATGTAAAATTCTTTGTATGTAATATTCTTTTATTAGGGCACTTCCGGGATGAGGTTGATGTCACCATTTGTATATTATTTACTTTTCCGCATTAGGTAGACCCAAGGAGGGGAGCACAAGTAACCGGGTTCTAGGGTCCAGTGGGAGACCAACTCGAGGAGTCGAGTCCGGGTCTTCTAACTCTAGAGTTGGAAGGGTTGCTTGCCTCTCTCGTAGGGGTCTAGGGGTGTGGGTTTGGCTATTCATCGCGACCGTGGAATCCGTGTTTTATACAGGCTCGTATTAAAACACGGACCTCCCAGTATATCAATTATTTCATATGATTCTTCTGCTGCGATATCTGTGATGTGATCATTTGATATGTTGTGATAGATACTGTATATAGTATATATGATATATTATATAGACGTTATTTATGTTTTACACCCGCGCTAGCCCTGCCCCGCTCTGCCGTTAGTTACCTAACCTAACGGTGCACGAGGGGACATTGAGGCGAATGCGGATGGCATAAGTGTACGTCGTATTTATCGGTGATGTTTAGGTGACTTAAATGATGGGACTTCATTAATATGATTAATGAAAGAAAAGAAACCTAAAAGATGTTGTAGAATCAAATTTTCAAAAACAGGTAGCTACAGTTCTTGCTTTGCATCGCGGTGTTCCTTGTAGAACATCCTGCACCTTATTCGATAAGGAAAGGGCCGAGATCCCTTCACCGGGAGTGACCCCTTTAGCAATGACTGGCAGATGCTACACCCCTCGGCTTTGTCTTTTGATTGCTTTTCTAGTTCTTGCTTTGCACGGTGATATATATGATATATCCTGCACCTCACTCGACGAGGAAAGAGCCGAGATCCCTTCACCGGGAGTGACCACTTTAGCGAAACTAGCAAAAGCCTAAAAAACACTCCATTTTAAAATTATTTGATTCTACAACGATATCAAGTTCATTACGCAATAGGTTTTCAGAAAAACTTGTTGTAGCCCTTCGTCATTTCAGATAAGTCCTGCTTAGTATTCGTGCTGCGTTTGTTGACCTTGTCAAGGCGCAGTGTGCGGTAGCTGACCAGTATTTATCTGCTTATGCATATGATGCAGATTAGATTATGGTAGTCGTATGGCCTTGTCGACCTTGTCAAGGGTCGTGCGGGTGGGTTTAATTCAATCAAGAAATGACGGGTTGAACTTGACTTATAGTGTATGGTTTGTTGACCTTGTCAAGGTCATAGATCGTTCGGGGCAAAATTATCGGGAATTTCAAGTGTTGAAATTTGCAATGAGATTGCATATCTTCTATGAGATAGTTGGATCCCGATACCCACTGCGAGTAATTGTTACTCCTGAGAGAGTTTTACACATTACAATTAGCCGATCAAGTAGGTGTCTAGAAAGGTGTCAACGGGGTTACGCCTCTGGGAAAGCGAGGTTTACTTTAATTAGGTCCGTGCGAAAGCACGGGGAACCTCCCTCAAAGTACCGACACTGGCCTGGCTGAAAAATTGGCGAAATTGTAGGGTGTAATTAATCCCGGCTAGTCTTTCCTTTTAGGGTTTGAAGGAAGATTTGATAAAAACAGTGGGAGCCATCCTGATTAGATAAAATAATAACCAATCTTATCTTGCAAGAGCGCACGCAGAGTGTTTTCTTCTCTCTCTCTCCAGGTAGCGACCATGTCACGCCTTAATCAAGATAATAATACGGATGTATTGACCGAACCCGCTTGTTATACTGAGCTAGGGGAACGTTGGTCCCGCTCCAACTTATAATTTTTATAAGACAGAGCAGGAAATAGGGGATTCCCAGAATTCCCGTGCCGCCCAAACGAAGAAAGTGCATGCTGATGCATCTTCTTCGGGTGTGTTCATTACCAAGAACTGTTTCTCAGTATCATTTACGTCCTGGGTATGAGATACCGGATCAGGATCCCACATATGTAATTTGTTATATGGGCTACAGATAGGTAAAGAACTGAGAACGGGTGATAAGTTTCATCAGATAGAAATGGTGCAAGTGTTGCAGCCAAATCTGTTGGGAGTTATCACCCTGTATTACCAGAATACATTGATTCTGAACGAATGTCATTAGATACCGAACCTGATATACAACATCATATCAGTCTCTTTATTAGTAAAGAAGGATATAATTTTGTATTGTTGGATAATGTTTTGAACATTTCCTATATCAAGAGTTGATCGTTTCAGGTACGTTATCTAAAAGCATTGACGTTCTAAATCAAACTACAGTCTTAGTATACAGAACACACACAAGAGGAAGAGTTCAGAAATGAACGAATCCTTCTTGAGGTATTGTAGACTAGGTCATATCAATGCGACCCGACTAGCTGAAGTTACATAAAGATGCATATTTAAATTAGTTTGAATTTACATCTTGTAAAACTTGCTGGTCATGTCACAGAGATAAGATGACCATAGCTCTGTTTATTGGAAGCAGAGAAAGAGTTAGTGAACTCTTGGGATGATACATGTTGATGTATGAAGGTCCCCTGTCTACACATGCCAAGACCGGTTCTTTGTACTTCATTACATTCTCTGATGATCTCTCAAGATTCAGACATATGTTCCTGTTGTAACTTGTGTCCGAAGCTTTTGAAATGTTCACAGAATATAAGTTAGAAGTAGAGAACCAAAACAGGTATAAGTATTATGTCCTTTGATGTGATCAAGGAGGAGAATACTTGAGCACGGAATTCCTGGATTATTCTAAAAGAGAATGAGATTCTCTCTCAGCATTACTCCTCCGTATACAACACAGCACGTTGGTGTATCGGGGCGGAGCAATCACACCCTATGTGATAAGGTGTGCTCTATGATGAGTACTACTGAGTTACCTATTTCCTTTTGGGAGTTATGCAATGGAGAAGTTGCATACCTATTGAATAGGGTTCCGATCAGATCAATTGCCTACCACTTCATATGAGATATGGAAAGGGAAGAGCCCATATCTTAAGTTTGTTAAGATTTGGAGTTGTCCAGCCTATGTCTAAAAGCATAATCCGGACAAGCTCGAGAGAAAGTCAGTTCTGCAGAAGTTTGTTAGATATCCTAAGCATTCGCAAGGGAATATCTTCTACCTAACCGAGGAACAAAAGATGTTTTGTTTCTCAATATGCCACCTTTGTGAAAGGGAACTTCTTGAGAAGAAATTAGTGGTCATGAGGTAGAACTGGAAAGAGTTCCAGCTATACAAACTGCAGCTGATAATTTAGTAGAACCAAAGGATTCAATAGTAACCAACGAACCTCAACCTCTCCGCCGATCTAGTAGGGTTCCTCACCCACCTGAGAGATACTTCAAGTTTCTCTATGACAGTGGGAGCGAGGAATGCATCATGAGATGATGACCCAACTAGTTTCGAGCTGGCCATCAGGAGTGGGACTCTATAAGAATGGATGGATGCTTAACGATCTGAGATGGAATCCTTATACACCAACAAAGTATGGACTTTGGTTGCCTTATCTGAAGGGTTTCCCCATTAGCAGCAAGTAAATCTTGAGAAGATTACTTGGTGTACATGGAAAAGTTGAGATTTTCAAAGCTAGACTTGTTAAAGGTTTTCATCATTGACCAGGTATGGATTATGATGAAACCTTTTCTACGTAGCTATGCTTAAGTCCATCCAGATTCTACTTGCCACGGCTACATACCATGACTACGATATCTGGCGGTTGGGTGTCATGACTGCTTTTCTAAATGATAATTTGGAAGAGAGCATCTATAAGTACACAGCCAGAGGGCTTCGTAGATAATGGGAGCAGCGGAAACATGTGCAAGATGTTTTATGTGATAAAGCAGGCATCGCGGAGTTGGAACGTCTGTTTTGATGTGGTAGTCAAAGAGTTTGACTTCATCAAAATGGTAGATGAACCTTGTATATACAAAAAGGTAGTAGGGAGTATGGTGGTGATCCTCGTAGAGTACGTGGATGACATACTCTTGATAGGGAAGGAGTTTCCTATGCTACGCTCGATCAATCTCCGCTTATCACAATGATTCTCCATATAGGATCAAAGTGATACCTACTAAATCCTGGGTTTTGGATCTATGAGATAGATCTAATTGGATGTTAGGATACTCACTAGTTGTAGTGAGATGGTATCAAATGATCCTGGGGAGAATCACTGGAAAAGTTCCAGGGTGATAAGGACGACTGAATGTCAGTCACAGGCATTGTCTTTACCCTCAGTGGAGGGGCGGTATGTTGGAAGAGTTCCAAGCTAGATACCGTGACTTACTAGACGATTAAAGGCAAGACACATCGTTACCAAAGATGCTACCAAAGAGCCAGTCTGGGTGTATATTAGTTCATGAGATGAACTTTGTTCCTTCCATTGTGTGACAATGGAGTTGTGGCTTATGCCAAGGAACGCCCGTCCCATCAGTGATCCAGACATATTCTTAGGCAGTATCACCTGATCGTGGAGATGGTTGATCTCCAGGGGATCGAGGTTAGGAGAGTAGACTCAGAGGACAACACGGCGGATCCACTCACAAAGGCCTTTTCGCAGAGAGAGACTTTTATGGGATGGTTGAGTATGAGATACTACAACCACTGCTATCAGATGGCCCTAGTGCAAGTGGGAGATTGTTAGTTATATGTATGCCCTAGAGGCCATTACTATACATCAGATGTATATTGTAGTGGATGCTTGGACATATATAGGGATGACTTTCTTGCTCGATATGATAGTATGCTATCTGGTTACTCTTTACCTTAACGTGTACACTGATTGTCTCTCTGTTACATGTTGGTAAAGCCCTTAGGATGTGTACTTGACTACCTGAACTATGATGCGGATCATACTAGTGGGGACATGGTAGTCCATAAGTACATCCTTCAAAGTCCCTAGTCGTAGGTGTATCGAGACGGGGCATCGATATACCAGAGTAGACTAGCGTGTAGCTTCTCGACCCATATAGATGGGCGATGGATGATCCCATATCCATTGGTGTTTGACATCAGAGATGATATACGGGTGTTCAGTGGAGACTGGGTACACTGGACGGACTCGCCGAGAACTCCCAAATGGTATTATACCTTACGTCAGATGGCAGTTCTCTGGTGACTCTGGTACAGGTTAGTCTGTAGATCCGAGATTGTCATAGAGTCTTGTGTGATTCCCACTGTGCTTTGATTTCCACCTTACCACGTCCAAGAGGGCGTGCAAAACGGTGGTTTTTGGATACAGTCCCGAGTCACATGGAGGCAATGAGCGATAGGAGGGGTTTCGTCTCTCCCGGTATTGGGGGTTGATGTTGTGCTATGCTCGATTGGCCATAACAGGGAAGTCCCTGGCCAGGGCTGGTTTAGAGATTTACTGGTAAGTGTTACCAGTAGTTTCTCGACCCGTTATGAGCCTCATATCGGCATGACTTATCGGTTATTGGGGTCTGACGTTTACCACCCCTAGACTTGATATGCGACATATCAGACGAGGAGACCGGACTGTACGGTAGTGTCACTGTCAGGCTTTTTGCAGGAGTTGGAGCGGGCTTGCTTGCTGATCTTCTGATCGCTCAATACCCGGGTAGCCGTTACGTCCAGCTAGTATCGCTGACGGCTTGTGGGTACTTGATATGATCATCACCTACTGCCGGTGTATTGATGAGTCTTTAGAGTCCTACATAGAGGTTATACTGGCTCATGCAAAACGAAATAGGAGCGCATATGTGATATGTGCGGGACCAAGAATAATGCGTGTATGTGATACCGTATTTTATTCTCGCGACTATTGTATCCGCCGGTTATATGTGATATAGTCGGGTTATCGAATCAAGTGTTGATTCGATAAGTTGGTACATTTTGTGTTAGTCGGTTATATGTGATATAACCGGATTATTAAGTCAAGTGTTGATTTAATAATTTAGTATATAATTGTATATGTGATATACTAATTTACATTAACTAACATTGGTTCACTTAAGCATTTGTTTTTCTCACTTGTGCACAACTTAATATATATGTGATATATATTAATTTGTGTTCATTTTGTATCATGGTTGTTGATACACACTACATGGGTGTATGAGACATACACCATTATAATTATATTGGTGGGGTTTTAATATACAAAGTAAATACAAAATTAGTGGATAATTATTCAAGTGAATGAAGCTTGTGAGTGCATTGACCAAAGTCCACTAGTTTTGTTTTACTTAGCATATTTATAAACCTAACCACTATAATTAGCCATGGTTATGTCTCTACATGAGTTAGTATATGATACCCACTCACCCATGGTTAGCTCTCTCTCTCTAAGTTAGTTTTCATTCTCATTTTTGAACTCATCTTCTTCCTCCTTCAAATTCTTGCTAGGGTTTGATAAAGAGAGAGAAACATTGTGAGAAAAAAAATTCTAAAGTGTACCCATTTCCTATTTCATCATCCTCTACTAGACTAGCACTTTAGTTTAGGGTGTTTGCTTCACTAATTCTTTAGTTAGTGAAGTAGAAGCTTAAGTTCGTATTCCCTCGACGTAGATCATCTTCGGCCTCGAAGACTTCAAGCAAAACCGTTGCCCTCTTCTCATGGAGCCGTTCGAGAGTCTGGGAGCATCGTGATCGCAGCGAAGGGACTACAAAAAGGAGCTTTAGAAGTGAAGGACCAATCTACAAAGGTTGTATTTCGTATTCACTTAGTGTTAATGTGTTTAACATGCTAGTTTTCGCCTAATAGTCTAGCAAAGATCTTGTTTAGGGTTATTCGGCACGGGTAAAATTTTAATCGGGCATGGTTGATGCCTTATAGATCCTTATTAGAGTGCCTAGTAACCCAACAACCCTGGAACAATAGTAGTGTCAAGTCTGGGTAAACAAGAGCCTCCCTGTCACCGTCCTTGAGGCTACCGGAGTACCTCTCGGGTGCCTGAGGTTACCCACCATATCTGCGGAGTGGCTATTGGAATGTCATACCTGATTGAATCTTTAGGTCCTATTAAATTTTCCGTAATCGTTTGCGGTTCTGCAATCACTTCCAGTTCTACCATACTCCCACTACTGTTTTCTGAAAAAATCCATTTTACTAAAACTGTGGCGAGTCAAGAACAATATCACCATTGATCTTCCAGATGGTAGAAAGTCAACTCTCGTCATAGCCTGGTCCAACCCACAAACTGCCATTACAGAAACTTGCCTTGAGTTATCCATAGTCTGGTTTTAAGCATAAGCCGGACAACTCTTCATACCTTAACATCGTTAAGATATGAACCATTCTATATCCAATATAGAAACTTTGGCACTTATTTAATTGGAACCAGATTCAGATCATGCAGTTGTCTCCAGTGCATATCTATTTAATGGAAAGAGACCAATCATCATTTACTCAACTTAGGAATGCATCCAATTATGAGTAACCTGAAAGAGAAACAAGTTTCTCAAAACCATTACTATCAACTGAATACCAATCACAAGTATTTACATCTTCGATCACCTTGAAGAATCCCGATACTTGCGACACCTGGTTCTCTACTTTATTCTTATACCGATAACTTCTCAAAACTTAGACATTGTATTTCTACGAAACACTTGTCTATAAACTAGAGAAGTCACAAGTAAACAGAACATAGTACGAGGACCAACCCCTTTGTCCTAATGGACACTGGACAACATACAATACTCTGTATGAGTCCCCTGAGTTGAATAACTCAGAACCTGTGCATCGTAGGTTGAAAACTGTACTTATGGTTAAGAACTACTCCGTTGTTCAATACTCCTTACCCAATCGTCAACTGATATAGGTAAATGTCATGGACATAATTTCAAAAAGTTATATCTCCCTTTATAAAAATAAACATACAGATATATCATTTTGAAATTGGTGCACAACAACGGATACTCAAAACCAAAAACTTGTCGTCCGGTAAAAACCCAGGCGATTTCCTTTAATATCATCAATTACAATGAATTCCGATATAATGAGGATGATCACCTTATTCCTAATAACCTACTCCCACTCATCATCTGTAAAACCATACAGATATGAGAATCATACCTGGTAAATACATACCCTGGAGTAAGTATCTAATCGGGAAAACAATTTTCCTTTAACAATGCATAGTGAAACTGAAACATGAAAATGTTTCAAAGGGGTATCCTGGTATTCCTAGTAATGCCTCTTCCATAATCCAATTCATGACTGTAACCGTATATTTCGTTGTCATGTCTCCAAATCCCTTTATTTTTCTTTATTCATTACCTTCTGTACACCCCTTTAAGCTAAGTGGTTTTCTTCCTTCCCTACCTTTCGGCACCAGCCTATGGTTTGGAAGAAGACTATCCAGTAAGCATAATAGGTGTACTCTCCTAATCCTAGGAGTACTCGCAACCTGAGATAAGGTGATGATAAAAGACAACTGAATAATACCTTATTCTATTTCTCCCGAACTGGGGAAAAAAGCAAAGGTGAAGTAGGAGTGGCGATGAACTACGCGGTTTGGTCGTGAATGATAGCAGTCGCAATTTACTTTGCCCTCTTTCTAATCCTTTATTTTTTCTTTACTTATTACCTTCTGTACACCCTACTTAGGCTAATTGGTTTTCTTATTTCCCTACCTTTCGGCACCTGCCTATGGTTTGGAAAAAGAATATCCAATAAGCGTAATAGGTTTACTCTCCTAAACCAAGGAGCCCTCGCAACCTGAAAGAAGGTGATGATAAAAGACAACTGAATAAATCAATTCAATTTCTCCTGAACCTGGATCCATCCTCGAAGAAGTCCCTTCGAGTTCGTATATAACCATACGATGGATTTATCCAATGGAAGTGGATGTTCGTAGTGATACGAGGTGTTCTGAGAAATGCAAAGGGTAAAAGAAGGAGCGGCAATGACTTATGCAACTTAGACAATTCAAAAGCCAGTATTCTAAGAAGGTTCGGTCAACTTGGTCACTGAGTCATAGTCTAGGGTCGGTCAAAGGTCGCTGCCAAAGAGAGAGAAAAAAGAAACACTCTGCGTGCACTCTAACCTAGATCAGAATGGTTATAACTTTATCTAATCAGGAAACCCCCTACTGTACTATCAAATTCTCCTCCAAACCTGAAAGAAAAATCAATCGGGATCACCCGAAGAGTAAACCAACTCATCAGTGGGAATCGGGATCCAACTCTCATCGCATGATAACGTGAATGAATCCACTCACGTTATCACACTCCAGAAGGTATGCGCATGCCTGGCAAGTTTCAGTTTCTTTAGAAACCCCCGATGTGATTTTTACCCCATGCTCTTATGACCTTGACGAAGGCCAACAAATCATAAGTCACATGTCAAGTTCTACCCGTCATTATCTTGTCAATTTGAAGCCACCCGTACATGCCCCTGACATTGGTCAAATGGCAGAACGACTGTCCCAAACCAACTCATCTATCTATGCAACAGAAAGGTAACAAGCAGCTACCATCCACTATGCCTTGACGAAGGCCAACAAACATAGCATGAATACTACGTGCTACCCGTCTGAAACGATGGAGGGCTACAGCTGGTTTTTGGCGAAAAACCTTTAACGTAACGAACTTGATATCGCTGAAGGAACCTGATAGCTTTTTATAAAAATATAGTGGCGAAAACCTTTGCTAAAGAGGTCACTCCCGGTGAAGGGATCTCGGCTCTATCCTCGTCGAATGAGGTGCAGGATATTCCAACTGAATACCACGATGCAAAGCAACAAGTAATCGACTATAGTGAAGTTATTACCCTGTCGCAAATTTCCGCCCAAAGGGTCACTCCCGGTAAAAGGATCTCGGCCCTTGCCTGTTCGAATGAGGTGCAGGATATTCCAACTGAATACCACTGTGCAAAACAAAATAAAACGTCTTTGTAATAACACTTTTGAAAACTGTTCCAACAACGTCAAACAGGTTTGTTTTCCTTTGCATTGATCAGAATCAACGCAGTCCCATCAGTTAATCACACCAGAAAAGAACGAAAATAAAATGTACTTATATGCCATCTGCATTCGTCACTGGGTCCCTTCATTACCTATTAGGTTACTTAACTAACGACAGAGCGGGGACTGGACTAGCGCGGGTGAAAAACATATACAACATCTACTAGTATATATACCAATATACAATAATCGCTCCAGGCGTGATAATATGCAACATTACAGAAAAGTAATAAGTATCACAGAACAATACAGATAATCTGGGATCCCCGGGTTTCACAGAGCCGCTACTGAAACCCGACGTTCCCCTGGTAGTGTGGATAGCCTGTGCAATGAAAACCTAGACCCCTACGAGTGCGGCAAGTTACCCGCCAAAATCTAAAGCGAGGCAGCCCCCTACAGCAAAGTGAATGGACCACCCAGCACTTCACGGAATCCAGTAACTTGGGCACTCCATCTTGGGTCAACCTGTACCCCCTACGAGTGCGGCGAATAGTCTGTCAATTCTAGAGTAAAGCCCCCTTTGCCTCTCAAATCCATGAGATGTGGACCCGTTGCCCTCCAGAACCCGGCTATCCGTGCACTCCGTCGCGGGGTAAACCTAGTACAGAAATGAAAAATATGTACAACGGGTACATCGACCTCAGCCCGGTCGTGCCCCAAAAGAATATTATACAAACAGGCAGAGACAGCAGTCCACATGTTGGACGCTCGCCCCGCAATATCAAATGTACAAATAAATCCAAACTGCACTACCATTGCACACAGCTATCCACCACGACAAATCCGCAACATCACAGCACAACACAGAACATCAACGCGAATGTCACGTTCGCAAACCCGTCTAAAAGAGCTATAGCAATTAGACGCAATTTACCGCTCGAATGACATTCACGGTCGGAGATATAAAGTAAGTGCTGTAAACTAACACGTTTAAAATTCCGATCGACAAAACATCCCGAAGTGGGCCCCAAGTACAGTTCCAGTACTCAAACAAAATCTGGGCCCAAAAAAAATACTCCAGAAACCACAATTCCACATGAAAAACACATAGAAGAAAAATGGTACACTGTTGCTTCAAAACGGCGGCGGAACCGCGGCCAATACATGGCTTGTGCGGCGGTTCCGCGGCGTTCTAGAAGCTTTAGTTTACCAAATTTCTTACAGAGTCTTAAAAAAGCCTGCTCGATTTTCTGAGATACTCAAAATGATTTTTAGACCAGTTTAAAAAATCGACAGAAACTTTAACATGAAAAGTGCGGTTTTGGAAATTTCGTTCGATCGATGTTTTGAACACGTTAGAATAAGTTAGTAAAGGTTAATGGCGTGTCTCTGATACCATGTAAGTCTACGGTAGAGCCCCGGCCGTCATTCTGACGCCAAACGCGGAACAAAAACTTTTATAACTGGCGTTATAGCATACTATAACCCGAATCTTGCCATTAACGCTAAACTAACAAACTGTAAAGAGGTAGAAAGGCTATACCGATCGATCCGAGTCCTTTGGTCTTTAGCCATCATCCCACGCTCCTCGCGGCAACTCCGATCTCTTGTCTCCTCATCGAGGTGGCACCACGTCAACGGATCATTAAACGGGCTCCCGCCTCTATACCGAGGCAACTCGGTCATCAAGTCTGCTAAAAGAGATGACCAAGATGAAGTAAAGAATGAGTAGAATACTTTGTCTCAAACACCCTAGGGTTCTCATCACATGAGAGGGTTATGGTGGAGGTTGAAGAAGATGCTAAGGATTGGAAATTGTGAACTCAAGAAACTATCTCAAGAGAGCAAAAACCAAGAATAAAAAAATTAACCCTTGGCCGCCCTTCACTTGTGTGTGATATATATAAGGTTTTGTGTTCTAGAAATAAAGAAAATTTCTTATCAAAATATCTCCAACTCTGTAAGTCGATGTACTACACCCCAATACTTGTGGGGAGGCGGAATTTTCAAAAACGAACTTGTTTAGTGAACGAACATCGACTAACCGCTTGAATCGAAGCTAAACTATAAATAACCAAACACAAAGCGTTTCTTAACTATTGTGTTTAGGGATTATACCTAATGAAATCAGTCCTTCGTCTTTACGATCTCCTTGTTCTCCTCGGCCTTCTCTAGGTAGTAGACGATCCACCCGAGAGCAAAACTCCAAACTAAACCTCTAACTTGAGGTAACTAATCTTCTTGGATTGCTAATCAAAGAAGATAGAATGAAATAGAGTGATGGTTATGGATAGATTAGTCTTTCTAATCCTTTGATCTCAACACATGAGGTGTAAGGATTAGGGTTTGAAAATGAGAGCTTGAGGAGAGAGAATGTGAGAGTAAATTATGAGATGAGATTGTGAGTATCATAACATATTATGAAGCATTCTCATTAAAGAATAAATGAATAAATGTGATGAATAATCATACTTCATAAATGTTAAGTGGTGATTCATTAGCATGAATCATTAATCATTTATGGTGCAATAATGACAATGATGAATCACTCTCATGACTCACAAATCTTATCCAAAGTATATGCCACCTAAACCTCCTTAGTCACCATCTTCTAGAAGCTTCTCACACAATTACGAGAACGCCCCTCCAATCCGCAAAAATACGGAAAAACTTTATACTGTAAAAATCCAATAACCGGATACCAGTAACTGGCTTAAACCAAAGCCGACTGGTAAAAACTGTCCGAAAGTCGTACGCGCGTAAACGCACGTATGCGTCCGAACCCTTGTCGTAAAACCATACGACCTCTATATCGTTTCGCCTGGAATAGGAAACTCTCTGTGTGGGACTCTAGAGACTCGACTACTACGCTGGCAGTGGGTTTAACCACAGACCGCAAGCGGCACTAGCTGTACGTAACGGTCCCCAGGTAGTTGTCGATAAGAAGGCCGATGAGAAAACCCATCCGAACTCCTACTGAGTCTGATGTGACAATCTCCATACAGTCCGGTCCGTTCGTCCAAGACTATCGCATATCTGGCCTAGGGGGCGGCAAGCGTCAGTCCCCTAATAGCGGTATAAGTCGTGTCGGAGGGAAGCCCATTACACCCTGAGAAACTACTGGAACCTACCAGCAAATCTCGCTTGCCCTGGCCAGGGACTTTGCGTAATGGCTCTCTGACACAGCGCGATATCTACTCCCAATACCGGGAGGTTTCGCTTGCCCTGGCCAGGGACTTTGCGTAATGGCTCTCTGACACAGCGCGATATCTACTCCCAATACCGGGAGGGACGAATCCTGTCTAACCGCCACTGCCTCCAAGTGCTCGGGACTGCACCCAACTGCTACCTGTTTGCACGACTCCTTTGAGCCGTGGTAGGGTAGCAATCTAAGAACAGTGGGACACACTCGAGGCGAAGTAGCAGTGTCAAGTCTGCGGACTATGCTGTACTCATGTCACCTGGGAACTGTTCACTGACGACTGGTATAAAACCAACCAACAGTTCCCTGTGAGTCCTGTCCGGTGTACCCGTAACCCAACGAGCACCTGTATACTATCTCCAGTACGACGTACTGACGGCTGTGGGACAGACCATCTCCCCAACTGGGATGAGAAGCGTACGCACTAGTCTACTCCGGAGTACCGATGCCCTGTCTCGATAATCCAACGACTAGGGACCTGAATAAGGATGTGCTTGTAGACTACCCAGCCCCCACTAGTGTGACTGTCATCACAACGCTGGTAGTCAAGCAAGATCCTAAGAGCTCTATCAATACGTACACTCACATATTAAGATAGAAAAACCAAGTAGCATACTACCATGTTTAGCAAGACTGTTATATACATGTGAATATCCCAAGCTTCCATTAAGTAATATACAAGCTAGTATGATACAGTAATGGCCTTCTAGGGCATAAACACTAACAATCTCCCACTTGCACTAGGGCCATGTACTGGCATATCGAAGACCAATGATCTCGAGTAGCCTCTCAAACTGCGTCTGAGGTAGGGCCTTCGTGAATGGATCAGCAATGTTTTCTTCTGAAGCAACTCTCCGAACCTCGATCTCCCGACGATCAATGATCTCCCTGATCAGGTGATACCGCCTCAAGATGTGTCTGGACTTCTGATGGGACCTTGGTTCCTTCGCTAAAGCTATAGCTCCGTTGTTGTCGCAATACAGAGGTATTGGATCAACACTGGTAGGAACCACCTGAAGTTCTGTTAGGAACTTCTTCATCCAGACTGCTTCTTTTGCGGCATCGCAAGCAGCTATATACTCCACTTCCATCGTCGAGTCAGCAACGGTGTCCTGCTTGGAGCTCTTCCAGCACACCGCCCCTCCATTGAGGGTAAAGATATAACCCGACATAGACTTGGAATCGTCCTTATCACTCTGGAAGCCGGAATCAGCAAAGGCCTCCAACCTGAGGTCTTTTCCGCCGTAAACCAAGAACATCTCCTTAGTCCTCCTCAGGTACTTGAGAATGTTCTTTACTGCTATCCAGTGTTTCTCCCCTGGGTCTGACTGATACCGGCTCACCACGCTCAGTGCGTAAGCTACATCAGGTCTGGTACACAACATCGCATACATTATAGAGCCTACCGCAGAAGCGTAGGGTATAATAGACATGCGTTCCCTTTCCAAATCAGTCTTGGGAGACATCTCTTTGGAGAGGGTGATTCCGTGACAAGCCGGTAGATTACCACGCTTAGAATCTTCCATACTGAATCTTTTCAGTACAGTGTCGATATACCTGGACTGCGAAAGTCCCAACATCCTCTTGGATCTATCACGATAGATCCGGATCCCCAGAATGTAAGAGGCATCACCCAGGTCTTTCATGGAGAACCTGTGTGACAAGAATCCTTTGACAGATTGTAGCATAGGAATGTCATTTCCTATCAATAGAATGTCATCCACGTACAAGACGAGAAATACGACACTTCTGGCTACAACTTTACTATATATGCACGGTTCATCTGGATTTTTGATAAAGTCATATTCTTTGACTGTCTCATCAAAACAGATGTTCCAACTCCGCGATGCCTGCTTTAGTCCATAAATGGACTTAAGCAGCTTGCATACTTTCCCGCTGCTCCCACTCTGATTGAAACCCTCTGGCTGATCCATATAGACGCATTCTTCTAAATTTCCATTCAGAAAAGCCGTCTTTACGTCCATCTGCCAGATTTCATAATCATGGAAGGCAGCAATTGCAAGAAGGATACGAATGGATTTGAGCATAGCCACTGGAGAAAAAGTTTCGTCATAGTCCAAACCAGGTCTTTGACGAAAACCCTTTGCAACAAGTCTAGCTTTATAGGTTTCCACCTGCCCATCTACACCAATCTTTTTCTTGAAGATCCATTTGCATCCTATGGGTTTTACCCCACCTGGAGCAAAGTCCAAAGTCCATACTTTGTTGGTGTACATGGACTCCATTTCGCTTCGCATTGCATCTAGCCATCGTACCGAGTCGCCGCTCTGGATGGCCTGCTGGAAGCTAGTAGGTTCATCATCTTCTATGATGCAATCCTCTCTATCCCCGTCTATGAGAAAACCGTAGTATCTCTCAGGAGGATGAGACGGCCTACTACTCCTGCGGAGGGGTGCGGGAATGTCCTGTTCTTCTTGAACTTCCGGTTCTACCAAACTTTCAGTAGCAGTTTGTGGTTCTTGTCACGACCCAAGAATGGCCCGTGACGGCCCTAATACTACGCAACGCCTAAAGACGCAACGTGGTAAAAGAAAGCCAAAACCCAGAAATCTAAACCAAGAAAAATACGGAAAAGATAATACAAGTTTAGAAACAATTGAAATCGCAACCCAAATTCTTTAAAAGTCTCACTTTCTTTCTTTAAAATTTTAGCAACACCCCATTTTTTTATAAAGACTAGTCAATATGAATACAACAGAAGAATAAGGACAGTAGAGAAAAAGCTGCATATATATAAAGACACCAAATCCACCAATATACACACTACGTCCTCACCAAGTCTCTATGTCAATAATACAACAGTAGATGGAGAGTACAATACAACGAAGGTACAAAATATAATACAGATAACCGTCTAACCCACCTATGCAAAATGGTACTGTGAGCTGATGCGGTATCTGTAGCAAAAGATGGTAGCTGGATAGCTGGATAGGGGAATAGCCTGCCTCGACTACTCTGGGGAAAGACCTGAAACACCTGTGGCACAACGGGGGTGAGTTGCCAACTCGTGAATAGTATAAAACATATGCAGGTAATCGCAGGAATGCACGTACAGCATGAATCTAAGATATGCGATTACAGTAGTAACAATATGTCATGAAGTGCTGAGATAAAGAGAGTACACTAGCAGGTACGATCAATACGTGAAGCAATGATGGCATGATAGTGGTATGCAATGTCAGTGCAATAGAGATATGAGAAAGCAAATATGCAACTATCATGAGGGTACACCACAAGTACTACCAATATATGAATCTGTGCATAAGATAGGTAATGGTGAGGTGTAGGGTGGAATATGTCACTTTCCACGGAAACCTGACGTCGTGGCAGGATCACAATCCACTAAGATACTCCAATCCCAAATCCTCAAACCAGGCCCCACATTGGGCACTCACATCAAAAAGGTCTCACATCTCCTCAATGTACAATGTCGAGTATATCCCACATATCTAGTGTGTACAATATCAGTGTATCTCACATATATCACATGTACAACATCAAGTGGATCTCACATATCTCGTATGTACAATATCAGATAATCTCCTATATCCGAATGTACAAGTCACCAATGAATCACCTAGTATCCCAAGTCCAATCTCAGTATGAATCTAACATCCTAAAGATATATATACATGTACAGAAATAAATATGATGGGGGCAATACACATATATTAGCGTCCCATTCCACTAATATTGGTGTAAGGGTATATATAACAACGGCTAAATCCCCTGTTATATATACAAAAAGGGGGTTAAAGAAATATCATGAAACCGTGTGCCAAGCATCGACACAGAAATCCTCGTATATGGGGCTCCGTCAGTCCGGACAGCCCACGGGGTCCGTCTGCAGTGTCGGCCCTCGGCCTCGACAGTACAGGTCATCCCGCATCCATCTCTCTACTCTGGCCAGTAGTCTCCAGACAACTGCCAGGTCCAAACAATCACCGGTAGGTACTCGCCCGCCTCCAGGCTCAATCGGCAAACCCATCGATCTTCTTGCCGAGGGGAACCATACCGGGCCCCGCCATGTACTCTCATACGGCAACCACACCTCGTATGGAGCAGGTAATCAGCACCGATAAAACTCATGGGGGACGCTCGAAATATCATATCAAGGAAACCGGGTTGTTACATGTATGCATAATTTCATGAACTCCCACGGTTCCCAAATCCCGAAAACATCATATGAAATCCAGATAAACAATGCATAAATACAGGAATAGACGTATGCGATATATTTGAATGCGAGCAGGTAAACACAAGTATATAACTGAACCAGATGTATGCGAAATCATGATAAGGTACAGCTAAGTAACATCAGTAAATGTGAATATGCGACAACAACTAAATATGCATCTAACATACAGGTGTAGCAAAGTATAGGTATCTACCTATAGGAACTGATGTCGTATACCCCCCTGGGTATAGTAACATATGTAGGAAATCCCTCCCGGTATAGGTAAAATATGTAGGAGGTATACCTGTAGCCGTATCGCAAGTGAAAATATACCTATCACTAAAGGTATGATACACTATAGGTATACCGATAAACTAGATGTCAAGTGTGGCAAGCAATGGTAGCTATAAGGGGTAGTGTGTGACATGGCAATTATTGACGGTGTGTGTGTGGCATGCAATCCGTGCTCGTGCAACCTGAACCGTCAATAATGTGTGCAGTGTCCTACGGCTGCTAGTCACAGTATATAGCTATATCTAGGAAATGCAGTAAATACGCAATTCTACAATGACGTAGAAAGTGCGACAGGAAGTTGAATCCTAGCCCAGACGCATAACGCCATGCGGGCGATTCCCCTGTAGATGTTATATCTACTCACCTAAACTCCACGTGGGGTGAATCCTACAATCTGCTCTCCCTGTAGGTGTGTCCGTAGCTCCTGCCTGCAAACCTGCAAATACGACAAGAAATCACATATAAGCTAAAAATCTCGCGAAACGCGATATCGAATCGAAATGAGAAACTCGCGTCGCGAACCAAGCGCGCGTGTGCACGATACGCTGAATCGTGTGTGTACGCGTCTAAAAACCATCGCGACACGCCGCGATACGCTGGATCACAGAACCCACTCGCGTATCGCGCAAACACAACTAAACACAAAAGCGACATACAGTCCCAGATTTTCCTACAGGCATGATATTACAAAACTAGACATGTCAAAGACCTAGAAAACACAGCAGGGATCCCTACACCCAAACCCCAACATCCTAGCTCCCTTCCTGGCCGCAAATTGCGGCCAGAATGCTAAAATTGGCGGCCTCAAATGGGGCTGGTGGGTTCGTCTTCTGGTGGTGTCATCTAGACCTAACAAGCATGCTCCAGTTTCCTCAATTTTACTCTGCAAGGTCCGGGTCTATAGCAGATCACAAATGTCACAAAAATCACTTTAAAACACCAATTTTGCACAATTAACAAACCTTATGGTATTTTAGTGTAATCTGGGGATTTCTCAATTGAAGTGTCCCTAATAACACTAAACTAACCTAAGGTAACTAACCAATTCAACTAATTACCACAATATCTCACAAAACCCCAAAACTAGCACTAAACTAGCTAATTTAGCACTAATCGAAGCAATTAGCACACAAGCTACACAACCAAGCAATAGGGTTTAGAAAATATACCCTCTGGGATCCTAGAAGCTGGTGATAAGGTGAATGGAGGAGGTGAGAGCCCGGGCAAGTGCTGGGACTCCTCCTGCTGCTGCTTGCTGTTGCAATTGCTGTTGCCTCTGGTGTTGCTGCAACTGCTGCTGCTGCTTCTGCATATGCTGATGATGATGGTGATGATGTTGTAGTTGTTGGGTTGTTGTTGCTGCTGGGGCAGCTGCTGTTATTGTTGTTGTAGTTGCTTGCTTCAGCTGCTGCTGAAGCTGCCTGCTGCTGCTGCTGCTAATGAGGCTGTTGCTGATGCTGTGAGTGCTGCTGCTCCTGATGCTGCTGCCTCTTCTGCTGCTGCTGGGGCTCTCTCTCTCTCTCTCTCAGGTGAGTGTGTGTGTGAGTGAGTGAAATAAGAGAAAAGAGAATGAGAAATGAGTGCACTAACAAAGCTAACCCCTCCTCTCTTCTCACTCCCTCTCACCTCATTAAATGAGGCATGGGCAAAGTCATGATGCCCATGCTCTCTCTCTCACCACAAGGTCAACCATGAACCAAACCACAATTTCAAAATAAAACCCTTATTAAAACTATCACTACTAATTACAACCATGCACCTAAACAAACATTAAGACTAGGATAGAGAAATGGTTAGTTAACCATGGTTGCTAATCATGGTTAAACACCAAAACAAGCCTAGTTATCATGCACAAGTGTGTGTGTGCCTAAAAAAATTCTAATCAAATACTCAATAATTAGGATAAAATATTTAAAACTTAATTTGGTAAACTTTTTATTAAAAACCACATATTAAAATATAATTAGCTACAAAACACATTCTAAGGTGTTACAATCTCCCCCCCTTAAAAGAAATTCGTCCCCGAATTTAAAAATTATACCTTTACGTGTACCTTCAAAGAGAAGATTAAAATCCTCAAATCTCGTTCGCAGCCTCCCAAGTGACTAACTCACTATACGGCTACGTCCAAGGAAACCCTTCACAGATGGCAAGACTCTTGACCGATGTTTCTCCACCTGTCGAGCCATTAACACACATGGCTGTTGGTGAACGAAAGATCGCGTCCAGCTAAAAGGTCTGGTGCAAACATGTGAGAAAGGTCAAGAAGGTAATTGTAAAGTATCATCACAAGGAATACGGGGTGAAAATCCAATAATCTGGGCGGAAGTGCCAATTTAAAGGCAACGAAACTAACTCGCTAATAGGATCTAAAAGGACCTAAAATCCTGGGATAAGCTTCCCAGAATCCAACACGTCATTCATCGGAAAGTCCATAGGAATCCATGATTTGCCACTGCGCACTCAAGCCTGCGACCAACACAGTCGCATAAAACATCTGTTTGCAATGGACAGTTCTCATCCTGACCTGAACACAACTGGACTATCTCCGAATTCTCTAGACATAGCTGGGGTCCAAAATCCTACCTACGCAGAGTCAGAAAACAACAGGCTGGCGATCGACACGACCTAACCCCTAAGCCTAAGGGTGGCCAATTAGAGCGTCTCCTGATAACAGCTATCGAAGGAGAACCCTAACGATGGCGAGTGACGATCCCAAGCTGCTGACGACCAGACAAAACAACAAACACACAAACTTAACAAAAACAACTGAGCACACTGAGTAAAAACCGGACGACAAGAATCCGAATGGAGTCACACCCTGACCAAACTTAGGTAGAAACCATAACGAAATTTGTGGAGATCTGCTCCCATTCCTACTTCGGAACGGTAAGAGATTGCAACTCTCCAGCCGGCCTCAGATGCTCGACTCAAGCACACGACAAGACAGACACTCGAAACGAAACCTGAAACCTCTCTTTACCTCCCTGTCCACTCGTAACTATCTCACAAGCCACGCCAAAGCTGGTGGAACTGGAATGCATATAGAGAGTTGACAGATGTGCATACCCTAGGATTACACGTCTCTACCCGATGAAACCAGGTACACGAACGCGTCCCTAACTTAGCACACCCTTGTCACAATCAAGGTCTCCGAATCATTACTCAGCCGAATATGCTCAAGTATCTCTGACGTACGAGCATCGGCGGGCAGTGTCTCGCGAAAACGATTTAAGGAAGGTGGTCGGACGCGGACATGAGCAAGTTGTCCCCTCCGTAGAGACGAACTAAGCTATACTCAACGATAACACAAGAACTGTAAATCTGCAGAAGACTAACACAACAATCCAAATCTGCTGCAGGAAGATGTACATTAAGCTCTAGTGGTTCGTGGAAATTCTGACACGACTCCTAAGCAAGTAGTGTCTCCAAATCTCCGACGCAAAACCACCGCGGCCATCTCCAGATCATGAGTGGAATATCCTCCTCGTACTTTCCCCAAGTGTAGAGAAAGCAAAAGCGATATCTCTATGGTGTCACCTCAGTACACCCTCGAGCCCACTCACGAAACATTACAGTTAAACGACAAGGTCGCCCGAACCAAAAGCAAAGAAAGACTGATGCAGTTGTTAACTGAATCTTCAACTGCTGAAAACTCCGTACGCATGTCTCAGTCCAAAGAAAAGAAACCTCCTTTTGGTCAATTCAGTCAACGGTGCAGCACTACTCTAGCAATCCTGCGTGAAACGGCGGCAAAACCTGCTAAGCCCAACAATCTGCGGATCTCCGTCCTGCACACAAGTCTGGGCCTAAGCTGTACGGCCACGATCACCCTCGAAACCATACGAAACCGTCTCCCGTGACTACAAGACCTAGGAGTCAACACAAAACAAGCCTGAAGAAACACTACGAGAATTTAGCAACTGCTGGTGCTCTCCCAGCATCTGCATAACAAATCCTCAAGCGCTACTCCTGTCCCTCAAGACACATTCAGTAGACCAGAGTGTCGTAAATAACACAACAAAAACTGGTCGAGGAACGGCCTGCAGAAATCTGGTTCATCATATCTACGAATGCTGCTAGGGCGACAGTGAATCCAACGACTCACAAAACACACAAGGCCCGTAGCACGCACAAGGCATTCTTCGGAATGCCGTCACTCCGAATCCGCAATAATGATGACCTGATCCCAAGCACACTTAGAGAAATGTCTCGCACTCTGGAGCTGATCGAAGAAATCGTCACGGCGAGATGAAGGATATCTATCCGCACCGTAAGCCGGTTCAATTGACGATCCGTCGATACACAACCCTAAACTGCCGTCTTTCCCCCTCGACGAACAGAAATAGGAGTTTCCAAAAGCGAAACACTCAGACGCACAAAACTCCCCAAACCAAAACTCTGCAGCTGATCCTTAAGCTCCCTCAGCTTCGCCGGCTCATCTGGAACAACGTCGGAAAACTCTCGCACGAAAAGAACCCGGTCCAACAATCCCACGGTGGCTCCGGTATCACGAATGAACGCCAAGAATCCACGCCATCTCCTCAGTAGCCGACTAGCGAAAAAGGCTGAATTCAAGCTGTGAGAGGCGGTACAACTATCCACCTGCACAACAAGAACTGACTTGCCGGGGAAAACAAAACCTAACTTGTTCCCACACGGTAGTCCACAGACGCCTAACACGTAGTTAACCAATCCGTGCCCAGGAGAACGTCAAATCCAACATCTCTAGATGGATCAAAACGACGGACGAAACTCTATCTCCTATCCGATTGGCACAAAACTGAATACGTGTCGCGCAACAAAAGAATCGCTGACAGAAGTTAAAACAACTACGACTAATCTACCCAACCACGGTACAAGCAAGAAACAACAAATACACCAAGAGAAAATATAACTCAAGGGTACCTGAAAACTCCACATTGGACGTCTGCGCGTCCCGATGAGTAGAAGCAAACTCCTGTGTCTGCCCTCTACTCGCAGCTGGATGAACTCCTCTGGTAGCCTGAGCCCTCTGAGCAAATCTTCCACGTCCACGGCCTCTCTGAATACGATCCTGACGCCGTGCTGAGGAACAATCCCTGACGAAGTGCTGAAGGCTTCCGCATCGAAAACATCCACGTGCTGACTGCTGACCATCCTGGGGATGAGAGCTGAACGACTGTCCTCGTCCCAAGCCTCTGCTACTCCCGTGGTGGCCACGAAATCTGTCTCGACGACCAAACCTCTGTCTCTGGGCTGGTACGCTGGTACGAGTCCTCCACTGTCCTGGAACTCTCTGAGCCTCTGAAATATGTGCCTCGTCAACTGGAGCTGCAACCACTGGTGCTATGTAGGTGACGGACTGCTGCATGCTGATCGTAAGGGACAGCTGAGTAACAGGGGTGACAACCTCCTGTCGTAGCTCCCGAACGACGTCAACTAAAGAACTCATCGTCTGGCGAAACTCCTGCATCTCTACCAAAAGTCTATCCATAGTATAGATCGTAGGCTGATCCGTCTGCACCTGTGCAACTAGAGTGCCATCCTGGTCAGTACTCGTCTCACCCGAGCTAACTCTGACCTCGGCCCTCGCTGCATCGCTCTGAGTCCCCATAGTCATCGGCGACAAGGCTATAAATAGATACAAGGTGAGATTCGATAAGAATGAGGAAACCGAATCTCAAAGATATGAAACACCAAGGAAGGAATGTCAAGCAAATTGTACTTAGGTCACTTAATGCAAGGTACCGCGCTGTGAGTATGCTGCAGACATACACACACTACGTTACTCTGCTTAAGCTACCTACTCCATCATACTAAGGTCATCCTACACTCCGAAAGGTAAAACCTAACGCTCTGATACCAACTTTGTCACGACCCAAGAATGGCCCGTGACGGCCCTAATACTACGCAACGCCTAAAGACGCAACGTGGTAAAAGAAAGCCAAAACCCAGAAATCTAAACCAAGAAAAATACGGAAAAGATAATACAAGTTTAGAAACAATTGAAATCGCAACCCAAATTCTTTAAAAGTCTCACTTTCTTTCTTTAAAATTTTAGCAACACCCCATTTTTTTATAAAGACTAGTCAATATGAATACAACAGAAGAATAAGGACAGTAGAGAAAAAGCTGCATATATATAAAGACACCAAATCCACCAATATACACACTACGTCCTCACCAAGTCTCTATGTCAATAATACAACAGTAGATGGAGAGTACAATACAACGAAGGTACAAAATATAATACAGATAACCGTCTAACCCACCTATGCAAAATGGTACTGTGAGCTGATGCGGTATCTGTAGCAAAAGATGGTAGCTGGATAGCTGGATAGGGGAATAGCCTGCCTCGACTACTCTGGGGAAAGACCTGAAACACCTGTGGCACAACGGGGGTGAGTTGCCAACTCGTGAATAGTATAAAACATATGCAGGTAATCGCAGGAATGCACGTACAGCATGAATCTAAGATATGCGATTACAGTAGTAACAATATGTCATGAAGTGCTGAGATAAAGAGAGTACACTAGCAGGTACGATCAATACGTGAAGCAATGATGGCATGATAGTGGTATGCAATGTCAGTGCAATAGAGATATGAGAAAGCAAATATGCAACTATCATGAGGGTACACCACAAGTACTACCAATATATGAATCTGTGCATAAGATAGGTAATGGTGAGGTGTAGGGTGGAATATGTCACTTTCCACGGAAACCTGACGTCGTGGCAGGATCACAATCCACTAAGATACTCCAATCCCAAATCCTCAAACCAGGCCCCACATTGGGCACTCACATCAAAAAGGTCTCACATCTCCTCAATGTACAATGTCGAGTATATCCCACATATCTAGTGTGTACAATATCAGTGTATCTCACATATATCACATGTACAACATCAAGTGGATCTCACATATCTCGTATGTACAATATCAGATAATCTCCTATATCCGAATGTACAAGTCACCAATGAATCACCTAGTATCCCAAGTCCAATCTCAGTATGAATCTAACATCCTAAAGATATATATACATGTACAGAAATAAATATGATGGGGGCAATACACATATATTAGCGTCCCATTCCACTAATATTGGTGTAAGGGTATATATAACAACGGCTAAATCCCCTGTTATATATACAAAAAGGGGGTTAAAGAAATATCATGAAACCGTGTGCCAAGCATCGACACAGAAATCCTCGTATATGGGGCTCCGTCAGTCCGGACAGCCCACGGGGTCCGTCTGCAGTGTCGGCCCTCGGCCTCGACAGTACAGGTCATCCCGCATCCATCTCTCTACTCTGGCCAGTAGTCTCCAGACAACTGCCAGGTCCAAACAATCACCGGTAGGTACTCGCCCGCCTCCAGGCTCAATCGGCAAACCCATCGATCTTCTTGCCGAGGGGAACCATACCGGGCCCCGCCATGTACTCTCATACGGCAACCACACCTCGTATGGAGCAGGTAATCAGCACCGATAAAACTCATGGGGGACGCTCGAAATATCATATCAAGGAAACCGGGTTGTTACATGTATGCATAATTTCATGAACTCCCACGGTTCCCAAATCCCGAAAACATCATATGAAATCCAGATAAACAATGCATAAATACAGGAATAGACGTATGCGATATATTTGAATGCGAGCAGGTAAACACAAGTATATAACTGAACCAGATGTATGCGAAATCATGATAAGGTACAGCTAAGTAACATCAGTAAATGTGAATATGCGACAACAACTAAATATGCATCTAACATACAGGTGTAGCAAAGTATAGGTATCTACCTATAGGAACTGATGTCGTATACCCCCCTGGGTATAATAACATATGTAGGAAATCCCTCCCGGTATAGGTAAAATATGTAGGAGGTATACCTGTAGCCGTATCGCAAGTGAAAATATACCTATCACTAAAGGTATGATACACTATAGGTATACCGATAAACTAGATGTCAAGTGTGGCAAGCAATGGTAGCTATAAGGGGTAGTGTGTGACATGGCAATTATTGACGGTGTGTGTGTGGCATGCAATCCGTGCTCGTGCAACCTGAACCGTCAATAATG